>CM062088.1:1795131-2132631 GCA_031163375.1 Conogethes punctiferalis
GATTTATTCCTATTAGCCCCTCTGCAAAAGCAAGGGTTGTTTGGGATTTTTTGTAGATGTAAGCAACTAGTCTCTGTAATAAGACTTGCGTAAAAAACGGTTTAAAACTTGGGTAGAGTACCTACTACGGAATGTCCTAAGGTACCTGCTTAGTATTTTACTTTTTTTTTACAATGGAATGCATTAGGCACCGTCATGCCACCTCCGGAAGCAGGTGACATGGTGTGTGGAACTCACACATCACATACATTGCTCTAATCTCAAAGTAAGTAGCTTAAGTACTTGTATTATGGAAGGTTATACCCACGAAGCCACCATGTGTCGCCAGTGGGCAGCAAGTTGCAGGGACACAGATAACGAAGCACACGGCCGTATCCTAGAATTTTTAATTTAATTTATCTTCTTTTATTGCTTTTTCGTTACAAAGACAAATCAATTGTATCGTTTTGATAAAAAAAAAGTTATGCTTACTGACTGACGGTCATCTATCAATGCACAGCCCAAACCACTGCACGGATCGGGCTGAAATTTGGCATGCAGGCACATGTTATGACGTAGGCATCCGCTAAGAAAGGATTTTGATCAATTCTATACCCAAGGGGATAAAATAATGGATGAAATTTGTATTCCATGTGGACAAAGTCGCGGGCTCAGCTAGTTTTTCCATAAATTCTCATTTGCCATCAAGGAGACGGAATCATAATGGGCTACTAGGAATAGCCGGTCGATTTCACTCAACAAGCCTTTTCGTAGTAATAGAATAAGTTGATTGGGGCATTTTCAGGACTCCGGGGTAATCAGAGCGCTCCATTGATCGGGGCAGGAGAAGGCTAATCATATTGTGGGGTGACCATCAGTTGGCTAATTTCATCGGTCTAGAACGAAATCGGTAGCAGATTATGTATTATATTTATATTGGTTCTTGTCTACTAGAAAACTGGCTATAAGTCATCTTTACCTTTTCTAAACCTAAATGCGCTTTAGTAGTTTATATTATAAAATAATAAATAATACTTTCATAATCAAGTTGGGAGCAGAGCGGCCAATATCTAAACATATTACAATTTCGCAAAAAATTTTAATGCACAAGTGTGCGCAAACAAGTGCATTCTTATAAAACAATGGACCGATTAGTTTGACACGACCAGATGAAGATCAGGCTTTATTAGAATTTAGACTTTAATTAATGGCTTTCCGATTAACCGGGGTGTGTCCAATTAATTTGTGTCCAATTAATTAATTGGGAGTGCCCAATTTTATAACTCCGACAGTGTGACTGAGTAATTTCTTGACAAAAAAGTATCCATTTTTAATTTTATTTTATTGTATACGTATGTTTAGACAGACTCGAGTAGATTGATGTGTGGGCGTGTGTACCCCTCCCTGTTCTGCTGTGTATCCTTTACATGTTATCATCGCTTGACTGTATCGTTTATAATGTTGTGTGGCCAATAAACGTTTTTTCTTTCAAATAAAAGAATCTGTCACCTCTTGTCCTTATAAGGCATTTGCGACCACTAGACTCAATACTGTAGATAATACTCAGTTATTACTTTTATGTACAGAATCATGGCGACCCTCATAAGGATAATTGGCAGAAGTCAAGAATATAACGGCCTGGTAATGATTAGGCGAACAGTCGGCTAAACAAAACGCTACGATATAATGAGCTTTGGGTTACTTTTGGGAGCTACACAGGAACAGGGAAAAGATAGCATAATTATGTACAAATATCCTAATAGATAGAAAGCGTAGCTAAATATATACCACAGGCCGATGACGGGCAGTAGCGTCATCGGAGCAAGAAGCTACGCCCTGCGATCGCCAACCCGCCTGCCCAGCGTGGCGATTATGGGTATATCCTCCAGAAGTTTGTCCTAGGTGGCGAACATCTGGAGAGGCCTATGTCCAGCAGTGGACTGCAATAGGCTGATGATGATCCTAATAGATATAGGACGGGTTTCCACAGGAGAAGAGACGCTCGGATCTAACAAAAAATCATCATCATCATCACCAACATACATTGGCCTCTCCAGTTGCTCGCCACTCAGAGCAAACATCTGGAGGATATGCCCATAATCGCCACGCTGGGCAGGCGGGTTGGCGATCGCAGGACGTAGCTTCTCGCTCCGATGACGCTGCTGCTCGTCATCGGCCTGTGGTATTCAGCTACGCCTTCAATTGTGATGGCTATACCGCCATCAGTCGGTTGCCAGCGCCTCGTTTGTTGTTCGGCAATGCACCACGGGCAGGTGGGGTTGGCTTGGAGCAAAAAGATGATAGGCCGCTCCCTTACATCCAAAGATAACAAAAAATATTTGCGTATATTTATATAGTTGTCCCTGTGGTACGTGATTTAGTTCCGGACCAGGAGTGCCGGCTGCTTGTCATCTGCGGCTGGCCAGGGCATGCAGGGATACGGCGGTATGCTTCGGCGTTGCCCTTGTCCCTGCATCTTGCTGCCCACTGGCGACACAGGGGGGTTTAGTGGGTATACCCTTCCATTTCGGGAGGTGTGAGTCCCACACATCATGTCACCTTCCCCCGGAGATGGCATGACGGTGCCTAATGCATTCCCCTCTATAAAAAAAGCTTATGTCCGCAGCGGACGTTTACAGGTTGATAATGATTGAGGTACGAGAAGACCTTTTAGAACAAGTATTGTTAATGTGTTTAATGACGCTGTATAGATTGCCATCCCAGGCTCAGAAGAAGAAAGGTTCCAATGAACTCATTTTCTTTTCATCCACTTAGCCGAAGTAGGCGGAAGTCGCGACTCCCCCCCCCCCCCCCCATCCCAGAATCGCGCTTAACTTCTCAATGGACTCGCTAACTATTTTCGTCGGTTTACTTAATAAAATTTTCACACCATTCGAAACTCGGCAGTGTCGGCACAGTGAAGTGAAATTCAAACAGTATGCCGTTACACCGAATTTCAGCCACGCAGGGCGTTTTCTGAGGAGACTAGCCTAGTGCGTAGGAGACTGAGCAGTTGTTCTTGTAGTTTCCGGATTCAAAATTGGAGTACCACACCTCAACCCGTGGTAGTCATAGAAGACGACTAAGGGAATATGGTCCACTGCTGGCCAAAGGCCTCTCCAGTTGTTCGCCACTTAGGATAAACGTCTAGAGGATATACCCATAATCGCCACGCCGGGCAGGCGGGTTGGCGATCGCAGGGCATAGCTTCTCGCTGCTTCCCGTCATCGGTCTATGGTATTTAGCTACGCCTTCAATTCTGATGGTTATACTGCCACCAGTCGGTTGAAAGTTCCTCGTTAGTTATTCGGCAGGAAACTTTTACATGAGTGCAAATAAAACCTACTGCAAGCAACCCACCTGCCAAGCGTGGTGACTAAACTTATCATTGGGGGATCCCTGTGCCCAACAGAGGAAGTTTGCAGGCTGATCATGATAGCCACAGCTATCTTCCAGAATAGCAGTGTCAAATGACAAGCGATTGATTTAATTACTTGTACGTTACTTAAGCGTTCTCTTTCGCTTTCCAGGTTGCTATGAAGCGCTATCTTAAACAGTCAGTTGTGGACCAATTTGAAAATTATTTTCACTTAAAAATACGTCGTAGTATATTCATTTAATAAGTTAAACACAATTACAGCTTACAGATTGCTCCAAAACGCTAAAAACTTCACAGTAATGCTACTTTGTCAAGCTAATTGAAGTACAATAAATAAAAAAAGGATAACACGAAACTATTACAAAATGTCAAATAATAATTAAATATAAAATAAATATCAGACAACATCACATACATTGCTCCGATCCCAAAATTAGTAGCTTAAGCACTTGTGTTATGGGTATCAGAACAACGAAGGTACCACAAGTAAATACTTAAATACAAATATAAACACCCAGACAGGGAACAAACACAAGTATTCATCACATGAATGTTTGCCCCGGGTGGGAATCGAACCCACGACCCTTGGTTCAGAAGGCAGGGATCCCTATCAATTGAGCCACCGAGCCTGTCAAAATAGTTACCTTACTGAGTCACAATGCATTATGGCCGCAGCCATCTAACTCTTGAAAGTTTTACGAGTGCTTCAGTCGAGGGATTAGTATGTAGCAGATTTATGTCCGGGGCTAAACAATTTTAAAGTTAGCAAGACAGCCTTGGAGCCTCTGAACAAAGCGTCCGATGTGCTTAAGTTCTTGTTTATGTCTCTGCAGTCGTAAACTTAAACACTTGACAGGCTTTTTTTTAATTTAGTTTTTCCGACGTTTCAGCGCAGACGATAGACTATCCGTGACGCACTTTTTTGTAATTATATGCAGTAACGCACACGACGCGCAAAAATCGGTCGCGGATATTTCACAGACTCAACGCAAACGACGCACATCTTCGATCATTCTGTCGGCAGACCTAGACGCTCTTTTTAAATATCTCAGACGCAGACTCTATCGCACAAAAAGTGTGCCGTCTGCGCTGCCCCTCAGAATACTTTTGGCATAAATAGTTTTCGGCTTCTAGAGCAAGTATCAAAGTAGCGGTGGTTGAAAAGATTATGAGAAAATGGAAACATTATGAGACGTGGAATCTTTTTAATGTCATTTAATACTAAATCTTACGGGCCGGTATGGTAGCGGAAACTGACCGGTTACTTGCCCGCTGTCGCAGCGACTTGGGCTTTTCTTTCGCTTTCCACCAGTCTAAGGGAAGCTATTATATTACTATCAAAAATGGGGTCATCATCACTTGTCGGTAGTTTTTGCGTGAAAGGTAAGAAACATCCTATCACCCGTCTATCTAATCATAGATCCTATATTCATCATCATCGTCATCAGCCCATCGCAGTCCACTGCTGGACATTGGCCTCTCCAGTTGCTCGCCACCCAGGGCAAACTCCTGGAGGAAATACCCATAATCGCCACGCTGGGCAGGCGGGCTGGCGATCGTATATTGGCAGGATTTAACCCATTTATAGTGCATTTCATTTGGTTACAGTTCTAATGTTCCGTCGTTTTCACTACGTTTGGTACCTTGTTAAAACGGGAGTTCAAGCGTCAACTATTGAATTGCTTAGTTCCCAATACGACACACACCTACCTTTTTTTTTTTTTTTTTTTTTTTTTCACCGGGTAAAAATGCAAATTTACGCATACCTGCTGCTCGGGGAAGCAGCAGGTTATGTGGGACTCACTCCGCCTCTAGATGGAAGCGAGACGGAGAATACCCACTAAAAAATCCCCGGTCGTCACCGCCAATGCGCCTTGGGTGATGATGACGTGGGACAGGCAGAGCCACAACCACCACGCCACCATCAGCGTCGTCTGCTAGGCAGATCCGGCCGGCTCCCCCACTTGGGGCAGCCTAGGGATTCGGCCTGAAAAGGCCGTCTCCCTCCTCCAAGGACGGGATCCGTGCAAGGCAAGGGAGATGTCCCCACACCAACCCTCGCTGGACCCCGTCGGGCGTGCAGTCGCCACCGCACGGTGGATTTTTATTGTGGTTTTCTCCACTTGGGCCAACCAGTAAAGGCAAGCCCCCTGGCCCCCGCCGAAACAGAGGTAACAGGTGGTTTGGTCTGTGGTTTGCTCCACTCGGGCCAACCGGTTAAGGTAGACCCCCTGGCCCCCGCCGAGAACGGCAGGGGTAACAGGTTGCGCGGTCGGTTGGTCAACGACCCGTCCGACGGTCACGAGAACCGTGCCGCCGAACCCGCCGCGCCGCGGCTGAAATGCGCCGCCCACCAGGTCGCGTCCGGGAAAACGGCCAATGGCCAACATCCACTGTCACGTCCGAGTGATACCGAGGCGGGAACAAGTCCCCCTCGCCGGCCACAAGGGCCCCCCAGTGCGCACAAGTGCGCAGCCAGGACAGCGTCTGCAGACCCGACAGACGCCGTCAACCGGCTCCTCCGTGTGGGTAAGTCGGCAAGGGTCGCAGAAGACAGGGAGGACGGCAACGAAACACCGCGAGATCCCCCGAAGGGCACTCCTCTTCCTCTGCGACCATCGCCGACAAACCACGGCTGCCAAGCAGCTCGACAGGTGCCAAGCACCAACATGCATCCCTTTATTATGCAATCATCACTACGCCGCCGTAGCGGCCCAACCATGCTGCGCGCCCACGTCGCGCAGCTGCGGACTATGTCCGGCCCGAGGCGAGACGAGCAAGCTCGTATTCACGAGCAAGCTCGTCTCCCTCGTTGAGAATTAGCCGTCGGGTGGCAATCTCCTAAGAGATTACCACCCGCCGTTGCCCAGGGTGCGCCAGGACCCACTACTACCAATCCCCCGAAGGAGATTAGTAGCAGTTTGCCACTCGAGGAGGCTTCTCTTTGTTGCACCCCGACACACACCTACCTCACACAACCTCCCTCTAAGCAAACGTAACAACTGGACTTTCCCCGCGCTAGTAATTAACCCGGTAGTTATTAGTAGTTCGGAACTATAAATTCCCCTGCCAACCCCGGATGTTTGGCGGACACTTATAATGGGCCAGGGGAAATATTTGTACAGCATTTGTCACGTGTATGATACATACACTGTTTATGATCAAGTTAGCAATCTATATCTTCTTCTATCTATATCTATACTTATAATAAATCTGTAGAAAAGTCAATTCTGTACATCATTACATAGTATAAAACAAAGTCCCCGTTTTTGCCATTTGGCTACGGGACCCTAAAAACTACTGAACGGATTTTAAAGAAACTTGAGGTTATAGTATACTTTTCATCACGCTACGATCAATAGGAGCAGAGCAGTGAATGAAAGTGTTGGGAAAACGGGAGAATTTTTTATCTGTATGTTTGAGCATCACGCAAAAACTACTGCATGGAATTGAATGCAGTTTTCACCAATGTATTGCTAGAGGTCTAACTTAAAATTTGGGTACCATTTTATGCAAGTCCGTTATTTTTGAAACCCGATATCCACACGTGGGACGCCGCCGGCACAGCTAGTTTCGAATATAAAAACAATTAAAAAGGTCACTAATTCCAGCTCTAAATTTATCTCACTAGCGATGCACCATACGCTAAATTAAAAACGAGATTAGAATCCCAAATTGCATATTCATTCAAGCGTGGCCTATTGTGGTCATTTAATAAACGGACCGAATCCGACCCCAAACAGGATTCGCGCCCATTTCAGTGGCGTGATAAGCATATTTTGTCACGTCATTTGCACATCACGCCGGGTCCCAAATACTCGTAATATTATAAAAAAGCGAAAGTGAATTCGTATATTTGTTTGTTAACTCTTCACGCTTCATTTACGAAAAGAATCTTCTTAAAACTTTGTTAACGTGCTGCTCTATCTTTATATGCTGTAGGTAGTCGTTTAGTTGCAATTCATAATAATCAGTGACTGGTTGAACGTAAAGTACCAAGAGCGAATAGAGACGTTCTTAAGAAAATTACATTTTCTCTACCTGAAGGTTGGATGGAATAGAGCGCTGATTTAGTACTAATTAGACCACCTAAATTTTACTACAAGATGTCTGTAATACCTTTTAATGAAAAATTTGTATTTTTGTGCAATAAATAATAATAATTATCTTTCTATCCAATTTATAGTAACCTCGTTGATTCATAACACAAGTGCTTACTACTTACTTTGGAACGGGACAGTGTATGTGAATTTATTTATAGGTTAAGACAAAAAAAAAACTTTGTTACAACCTCGTTACATGCTGGTAGATTCCTTGGCATCTATTATAAACTGCCACCCTCGCCCTACATCTCTAACCTCGTACCGTATACTTACATACAATGGCCTAGAATCGAAGATGATATTGAAAAGAAACCACACTTATTTTGAAACTCTGTAAATTACTTAAAGTTGTCAAAGTCAAAAATGTTTGCTTTTTTCTAAAAGCTAGTGTAACGTAAACGATACAATTTAATCTTCAACATCAACTTGAAAACGTCCACTGCTAGACCTACATCTACCACAAATTGTGGTTTGAGGGAATCTGTCTTAGTCAAGAGAGGTAGGGCATAGCGAATATTCGCTCGGATTGAGCTGCCCGTCCGGGGAAGGACCTCCACCTTATAGAATACCGCAGCCAAATGACCTCCGGGTCGTGTTTCTGCTGGTGAGTAGGGTTTCCGGAGCTCGTGGGGGTTAGGGTTGGGCCGGCATGGCAGTGGCAACTGACAGGTAACTGACCAGTTACTTGCCAGTTGTCACGGCAACTTGGGCTTCTCTTTCGCTTTCCATCAGGCGTAGGGAAGCCATTATGTCGAGCTACTATAAAAAAAAGTAAAGACCTTTGGTGACCGAAATAGATTATATTCTACCGAGTACGATTGAAACCTGCTGCACTCTTTCTGATATTCCCTTAGTCGCCTTTTACGACACTCACGGTATGAGATCGGATGGTCCTATTCTGAATCCGGAAACCACACGGGTTATAATTTGTTTATTATTATATACTAGCTGTGCCGGCGGCGTCGCACGCGTGGAAATCAGGTTTCAAAATAACGGACTTCCATAAAATGGTACCTAAATTTTAAGTTAGACTTCTAGCAATATGATGGAAATCGCATTAAATTCCGTGCAGTAGTGTTCGCGGTAGTAGGGGGGTAAGGGGGAGAATGACGATAACATCTAGTCAGCCCCAAAAGTCAACCTCACCTGCACGACCTGGACATCTGTAGAGCCCAGGTACGGCGGCTCTCTAGCTGTCGTGGTGCCCCCTGCTAGATAACGGACGAGGCAATGGCGACCGAGCTGTGGCGGAATAACCACTCGCCTACTCGGGCAACTGGGTGGAAGAGGCTACAGCAGCCTTGGGATCTAAATAATCTCTAAAATGTCTGGCGCAGAAGGCAATGGGATACCACTGCGACTATATTCCCAAGATAGTCACATGAGAGCACAGAATAAGGAAACACGATCGCCCTGCGAACCGATTAGCGACCGGCGCTGCGCTGCGTCCGGGGCTCGCGGTGTGAAGTTGGCTACCGGCCATGGCGGGGTAGGAAACCAGGCCCCCCATGGAAACTCTGCTACTGGAAACTCCATCAAGCTGCGGCGCCTCCAGACGATAGGAACTTGGAATGTGCGTGGCCTAAACCAACCTGGAAGACTTACCGTATTAGAGCGGGAGGTAGTTAGAGTGGGTGTAAACATCTGTGGTTTAAGCGAGACACATTGGAAAGGCAGCGGACATATACAGACAGACCACCACGTCGTTTACTTTTCTGGCAACGACATTAGTAGCAGTAATGGTGTGGCCTTTTTAATACCTGTACACCAGAAAAAAAGTGTGATGGGGTACGACCCAGTAAGCGATCGAATTATCAGCATTAAAATAAAAGCTTCACCAATGAATCTTAACATCGTTCAAGTATATGCCCCCACCTCTACTGCAAGCGACGAGGCAATTGAGAAGTTCTACTCTGAATTAGAAACAACAATAGCGAAGATACCCAATAGAGAGTTATTGGTCGTCCTGGGAGATTTGAACGCTAAGATCGGAGAGAACGCTCATCAGCTGTCCAGGTGCGCAGGAAGATTTGGGCTCGGAAAGAGGAATGAACGAGGTGAACGCTTAATACAATTCGCCTCAGAGAATGACCTGCTGATCGTAAATAGCCTTTTCGAACACCACCCTCGAAGACTATACACTTGGGTATCACCAGATGGAAAAACTCGCAATCAAATAGATTACATTATGACTCGTTCGCGATGGAGATCATCTGTAACAAACGCCCATACTCTACCTGGAGCTGATTGCGGATCTGACCACCAACTATTGGTTTCTAAGCTAAAGCTCAAGTTGACAGCAGCTAGAATCATTAAAAAGCCGAGAAAGTTGGAGGTGAGGGATGGTGTTGGATTTCGTTCGCTTATCAAACAAAAGTGCACGCAGTGGTCAGAGGCAGATCTAGCTGACGAAACACCCGATGCGCTATGGGACCGAACTAAGTCACTCATAACCACAACTGTCAACGAAACCGCACCACCGATTACAACTCGCAAAAGACAGCACTGGATGACTGACAGTACCTTCGAACTCGTCGAAAAACGCCGGAAGATGAAAGCAACAGGAGCGGACATCAAAGATCTTAATTACATGTCGGCTCAAATACAATGTAAATGTAGACAAGATCACAATACCTACTTACGCAATATGTGTAAAGAAATCGAAGCTCATGCAGACAGATATGAGTCAAGAGACTTGCACCACAAGATCCGTCTCATTACGAAAACGTTGCCATCCAAAACTTGGGCCATCGAAGATCATAATGGCCAAGTAGTTACTGAACTGGATAAAATTTCAAAAGTTTGGAGAGACTATTGTCAGTCGCTGTTTGAAGATCCTCAGTCGCAAAATTTTCCACCAACGGAGCCTACGAGTGATATGCTTGAGCCGGATATTCTTAAATCAGAGGTGAGAGCCGCTATTCGACGTCTGAAGAATGGAAAAGCCACAGGTAGAGATGAGATCCCAATTGAAACAATACGAGCATTGGGAGAGCATGGCGTTCATATCTTCCATATAATCTGTAACAAAATATGGCATACAGGCAAATGGCCCTCTGAATGGACTCACACAGTATTCACTCCTCTTCATAAAAAGGGTTCCACGAAGAGTGTAGCAACTTTAGACTTATTGCACTCATAACACATGCGAGCAAAATAATGCTACACATCATAAATGAGCGACTGAATGCCTATCTATCCAGAGAAATTGCGCCAGAACAAGCCGGATTTATGAAGGGAAAAGGAACCCGTGAACAAATTCTCATCGTTCGTCAAATCATCGAAAAGGCTCGAGAATTCAACAAACCGACATACATATGCTTTGTTGATTTCTCCAAAGCGTTTGACTCGGTGAAGTGGCCAATGTTGTGGAAAACACTACTGGACATGGGCACACCACAACACCTCGTGCACCTGCTCAGGGAGCTCTACGAAGGGGGTACAGCTTCAGTGCGGACCGATGACCTCCTCTCAGATAGTTTCCATCCAAGTGCAGGTGTTCGACAGGGATGCATAATTTCACCTTTATTATTTAATATCTACACCGAGCTTGTAATGCGAATCACTCTCGAAAACTGGAACGATGGCGTGGTGATTGGTGGATACAAAATTTCAAACTTGCGGTACGCAGATGACACCACCTTATTTGCGAGTAACGCTGACCGTATGGAAGAATTGCTTCTCAGAATGGAGCACATAAGTCTTACGTTCGGGTTGAAAATAAATCGATCTAAAACCAAGATTATGATCGTGGATCGCGTCAATGCCAATTCGCCCGAAGTGACACAGATTGCGAATTGTGACGTGGTGAAAGCCTATGTATATCTTGGGGCTTTAATTTCAAACAACGGCGGATGTGCAGAAGAAGTGAAACGACGTATGGCCATGACCAGAGCTGCGATGGAGAAGTTAAGAAAAGTGTGGAGGAATCGTAACATCACCAAAGCCACTAAAATCAGGCTCGTACGAACACTCGTATACCCCATTTTTCTTTACGCTGCGGAGACGTGGACAGTGCGTGAGCTGGAAAAGAAAAAGATAGACGCTCTGGAAATGTGGTGCTGGAGAAAGATGCTCGGGATATCGTGGACGGAGTTCCGCACCAACGTGTCCATACTCCGAGAATTGGGCATCACACAGCGTTTGTCTTCCGTAGTACAGTCGCGCATTTTGCAGTACTTCGGACATGTCTCTAGGCGGGATAACGATTCCATAGAGCGCCTGGTCGTTCAGGGAAAGGTGGAAGGGACAAGGCCACGCGGAAGATCTCCCATGCGTTGGACTGATCAGGTTAAATCGGCAGTGGGAACCCGTGTATCTGACTGCGCCAGACAGTCTGCCAACAGGGAGAGATGGCGGGAGATCGTGCGGAAAGCTGTGTCCGCCTCTACCACCGATGTGGATGCCTCTACGTGACCACGACCGCTCTGCCAAGAGCGAAACGACAGAGAAGAGAAGTGTTCGCGTGATGCGCGTTCAAACATATTATATTACATAAAAAATTCTCCTGTTTTTCAACATTTCCCTTCACTGCTCTGCTCCTATTGATCGTAGTGTGATGAAAAGTATACTATAGCCTGCCCAGGAGTATAAAGAATAATTGTACCAAGTTTCGTACAGACAGACAAAAAATGTACTGATTGCTTTTTGGCAGAAGTATCAATCACTTATCATCTCCTGATAGTTATTTTGAAAATATATTTCATGTAGGTACAGAATTGACCTCTCTACAGATTTATTATAAGTATATAGATTTTCAGAAAAACTGTATCGGCTTTCCTTATTATTCTCGGTTCTATGCCACACCATATACTCATAGATACAATGTTCTCTCGTAATTATTCGCCGGGAGATTCCTGTCACGTACCTGCCTCGTCCACTCGACACAGGATTTGGGCCAAATGTGCCGCTGCTGTGACTTTTAAACACAAAGCTTTTGCGTTAACAACGTCATGCAAAGGGAATAGAAAACGAGAACTAAACAGTGTTAGATAATTTTTTTTATAGTAGCTCGACTTAATGGCTTCCCTACGCCTGATGGAAAGCGAAAGAGTAGCCCAAGTCGCTGTGACGACTGGCAAGTAACTGGTTAGTTACCTTTCAGTTGCCACTGCCATGCCGGCCCAACCCTAACCCCCCACAAGCTTCGGAAACCCTGCTCACCAGCAGAAACACGACCCGGAGGTCATTTGGCTGCGGTATTCTATAGGGTGGAGGTCCTTCCCCGGACGGGCGGCTCAATTCGAGCGAAGATTCACTATGCCCTCCATCGTCTCCTCTCTTAATTTAAAACCTCTCTTAAATTATCTCCAAAATACATGTTTAAAATGGCAAAGAAGTTTTGACGCCATATTCATTTATTCAGATATACTAACTCAATACAGGTTGCAGTTAACTTAGATTTATGAACAGCTTAATTTAGCTGCTAAACGATTGTCCAATATTTTGTATCTAAGCTGTAAGTCGATAGAAGTTGATATCGTCAGCCGTAGGCTGAATTAAGGTAAGGGACAAAACTCACAAAATGAGTTGAGTATACAGTTTTGTTCAGAATTTTCCGCTCTTTTGAATGATTATATATATGAAAAAATGTCCCTTACTCTACAAATTTTTTGGAGTCTAAAATTAATTCCGTCCCTTACTCTACAAATTTTTTGGGGCCTAAAATTAATTCCGTTCCACAAAACCATATGTTTTTTAATTTGGAGTGTCTGAATTTAGAATATCCACCATATCTTATCCCATGGGTGTCGTAGACGACTAAGGGAATATCAGGAAACGGGCAGGAGCGTTTACCTGGGACTACCAAACCTACTGCAGTCACTATCCCGCCTGTCCAACGTAGAGGACAAAATGACAATTGTCATTGGACCTATGTCCAGCTGTGAATGTGTGCATGCTTTGACGATGATGAATCATGCATAAACCAAGCGTGAAGAAGCATCTTGGAGGCAAGCATGCCTGCGGTGACGGTTCCTGCCTGTTGTCAGAGCATTGGAGCTAACCTTTTAGAATTCAGGCGAAAGGAAGCCATCATGCTGAGCCAATATAAAAAAGAGAATTGTTTTATCCTAGCGCCTTCATTGATGTAAATTGCAGTCCACAAAGCCAAGCTTACCAATAAGAAAATTTTATCAAAACGCCAACTGAATAACGCCACAGTCGCCTAGATCACAGTAAGAAATGCCTATGCAAATTAATAACCAGAAACATGCTACACTGGGCCACAGCGCCATCTAGTCCCAAAGTAAGCTAAAACAACAATTATGTACATATACGGATATATATTTTTTTGTAAATATACGAATATAAATAATATACATAGCAAAAACATTGTCCGTGTGGTTTCCAGATTAAGAACAGGACCACCGCATCTCATCTCGTGGTGGCACCCATTGATTATTATCTAAGGCAGTAGAAGTACTACAGGCTAGGAGGGTCAATTCTCAAAAAGCCCCTTAGTCGACTATTCCGAGACCAAGTAAAGACATGGTACGATGATTTGTATTCTGTACCAGCGCACGGAGTAAACTAAGACGATAAGACCTTACTTAGTTTTTGACTAATTTAGTTCTAGTTAGTCACGCTGGTCAAATGCAAATTGGTCGACCAACGGGTTTACTGCTACCTCATCTAAGTTATGGTGTAGCGGATAGGGGTCGGATTACCGGGCAGCGCGGCTCATCAATCATCGCAGTGCGGTCGAGTGCGGAACCACCTGGTGCGGTCGGTGACCTCGCAAGACAAAGTTTTGTGGTCGCCCCAAATTATGATGTTGTGAATTGGATTGGGTTTTGCGTAAGAACCAGTACAGTACAATGCAGGGTGAATTGCGAGATTGTGCCTTTCGGGAACTTCATGGTAGAGATTGTATATGTTACGGGTAATGCTATAAGGTGGAGTAAACTTAGGTTTACCCGAATAACAAGTAAAATAAATTTTAATTCGGGGTTTACCCATACTCACTTAGGTCTACCCAACTCTAGCTGGGTAATGTTAAAAATTTGTCTAATTAATTAGTGAAATGATACTCCAAGGGCTTTTACACATTTATTATTTAAAGAAACATACAGAGGCGAACGTTATCGCTTAAAAAGCAAACTTAATAATAGCTTTAATAGCAAAAACGAATAGCGGTCGTTGTTATTAAAATTGAAATTATTTATTTGAGCAAGATAAACTGCTGTGACATGACTCGAAATTCCTGGTGCTGCAGATGTACATGGGCGGCGGTTATCACTTACCATTAGGTGACCCGTAAGCTCGTCTGCACCCTATTTCATAAAAAAAAATACGGAACACCTAAGTTTACCCAGCCAGAGTTGGGTAGACCTAGGTGAGCATGGGTAAGCACCGAATTAAAATTTATTTTAAGTATTATTCGTACTTTATTCAAGAAGCTTGGGTAATACTAAGTCAACCCGGGTAAACCTAGGTTTACTCCACCTTCTAACATTACCCGTAACATATATACTAAAATGACGCTCCACATCTTCTATACTTATAATAAATCTGTAGAGAGGTCAATTCTGTACATGAAATATTTTTTCAAAGTAACTATCACGGGGTGATTAGTGATCGATACTGATGCCAAAAATGCAATCAGTAAAATTTTTGTCTGTCTGTATGTTCGTTATAGAAACAAAAACTACTTGACGGATTTTAACGAAACTTGGCACGCTACTAGAAATAGGAGCAGAGCAGTGAAGGGAAGTGTTTTTTTGGGAGATGTGAGCCCCACACACCATGCCGACTCCCCCCGGAGGCGGCATGAAGGTGCCTGATGCATTCCCCTTTAGAAAAAAAAGGCCTATATCCATAAGTGGACGTTTGAAGGCTGAGAGATGATGAATGAATCTGTAACTATTATAACAAAACAGCTGTTATGGTGCACCCTCGGACCATTCGACCTTTGCACTTTATGTTTTCATCCAATTCTTAGTTACAAGAGTTTTAACTTTGAGGGAAAAATAATTATTTCCCCTCCTTTGTTCTCCGCCTCAACGACGCGGCCACAGAGAGCTAACTGGGGACAAAATTGCACTTTTTAATGTTTCTCTACATATTCGTGCTTGTACTTCACACTAGCTGGTGCCTGCGACTTTGTTCGAGTGGACTATAAATATGATTATGGTTTTTTTTTGTTTTGCCTTAATTAATTGTCTCAGAGTTATCGCAGTTCAAAATCACAAATATAGGGGAATCCAAAAAAGCTTCTGAATACAAAAAGACGATATGCAAATGACGTCACAAGCATGTTTTACGTCTAATTTTGTTTGATAGTTGTGTTAAATATGCATTTTGATTGGCTTTATAACAGACTAGCTGTGCTCGCGACTTCGTCCGCGTGGAATAGTAATTTTTTCCCCGTTTTTTTTTTACAT
The DNA here is from genome assembly GCA_031163375.1 of Conogethes punctiferalis. Taxonomy (NCBI): domain Eukaryota; kingdom Metazoa; phylum Arthropoda; class Insecta; order Lepidoptera; family Crambidae; genus Conogethes; species Conogethes punctiferalis. The sequence goes on from CM062088.1 coordinate 1,810,977, forward strand.
TTTCCATTATTTCTTCGCTCATAATAGTTGCAGCGTGATGTTATATAGCCTAAAGCCTTCCTCGATAAATGGTCTATTCAACAAAAAAAGAATTTTTCAATTCGGACCAGTTGTTCCTGATATTAGCGCGTTCAAACAAACAAACAAACTCTTCAGCTTTATAATATTAGTTAAGATGACATGATATAGACAGAAATGCAACTTTAAGCATAGGATAGGTGGTAGTTTTTAAATGAATTTTACGTTTTCGAAATGGACTTTTCCGATCAACTTTGCAGGCATAATGCCATCTCATTTTGCAACTTAGTTGCACATTTTCAATTACTATCATCATATTGCTTTCTGGTAACTGAATCCACTACCACTGTATCAAAGGCACTACCGCTACCACTGAACCAAACTGATCGTCAAAATGTTTTAAAACATATTCAATAGTACCCATCCTTTGCCTATAGAGTCTATCTATACTAACCTAATACATACACTGAGCGCTGGACTGAACATCGGTATATTTTCCGGTTCATTACTCGCTCGGTCGTCGGATGCGCTATGATTTATCGGCGACCATAAGCCCGCTTTATTGCCTCTTTGTAATGTCTTAGTTCGCCTCACGAACGTCCCAAGGTCGTGTTTCTGTATAATAGTATATCTTTGACCTCTTTATCTCTCTGTATTCCGGATACAACGGCAATAATTTCGTCAAAACTTTCTGCCTTCAAGTCTCATGTTGTAATCCTATCTCCTGCGCCTTCAATATCATAATCCTTTTTGTTCTTTCTGATGTTTTTTTTTATGTGTACTTATATATGTTTTTTGTTATTTACCTTTTTTATATATGTAGGTATTTATTTATTAAAACAGTATCCGCAATGCACAAAGTTGCCCCTCTCTTCACAAAATTGCTCTTCCTCTTCCTCAGTCATCTGGGAGAGATCACTTACTAGCAATAAGATCACCTAAATTGTACCCTAATAAGGTTTGTATTACATTTTCTTTTTTGTGCAGTAAAAAAACAACAAAAAACCCAGGCGCTAAACACTATATTCGCACGGTTGACGAGTCATTTTAATTACATATACTTACAGTATGTGTGCGAGTAATGGTCCTGCAAGCAGATACAAGGTATTTCCCGAAAGGGATTACCTAGTGAAATTCAATACAACCTGTGGGATGAACCTCTGAAGCCTCTGATCCCGGACTCTGCGTAATAGAGCTATCGGATTCGTGGAAATAATTGATTGCGAACTGAATTGATTTATAATACCCCGGCTTGACATTCAAAAGGGATTGGGCAAGATAATGCTTTAAGCTTTTTTAAGTAACAATTAATGACACTGCGTATTCAGAATCGGTTCAACGAATCGTAACAGAATTCGTAATACTTTGACCATAGTATAGAAAGTAAGCACATTTTAATTACAACAATAGCTCATACTTTTCAACCTTAGGATTTGTATTATGAGAGACAGCAGCATCACCGGAGCGAGAAGCTACGCCCTGCGATCGCCAACCCAGCTGTCCAGCGCGGCGTAGCGAATATGGGAAAAGTCTCCTTGTTTTATCGTAAGTGAAGACTAAGTTAGGGTCATTACGCCAATCTAGTTAGTTAGTTAATAATTTTTATATTTAGCTTCTCAGACGATAGTAAACTTACATGCCTTGCTGGCGTCAACCGTATACTCGAAGAAACATGAAGTGACTTCGGTCACGTTACAAAGAGCTTTTAAAGCTCTATCCCTTAAATATTTTTATTTTAAATAGTTGTCTCAAAATATTATTACTTTTCCACGTGAGCGAAATAGCCTTACTGTACTTATATAGATTTAACAAAGTGAAGCACCCAAATATTTGCCTTTTACATTCATATCACTAATGAGGATGAAATTCCATTAGTGTTTTGGCTAATTAGCGCGGATACAAAGCGATTTTGCGGCAAAATTAGCTTCCAAAGCTTCGAAACCATATAAGATAGTAGATACAGGCTGCCAATCGGTATTGGCTATTTTGTGCTATTATAAAATATGAGAAAAGGTCGATGCTCTATCCTCATATTTTTATACTAGCGCCATATATTGGTTTTCCCAAGAAATAATAGAAAGGGATAGAGAAGCCCAAGGACAAGTAACCTAATCAATGACTTGTCAGTTGCCACCGCCATTCCCGCCTGGCAATCTGGCTGTACCGACTGATCTGGAAACGCGACTTAAGTTACCAGTGTTTTGCCAAGTTTACAATAGTCAGCCAGATAAACTCTACCACCGACTGAAAAGCTGAAAAATATTACGTAAATGTAAGCAAAGCATGCCCAGTGCATGCACTGCACTTTCTAGACAAAAATAAAAACAAAGCGAAGGATTAACAACGCTTGCTCGCTCGTACAGCGCACACTGTGCTAAGCGTGTTACAAGTGCAAAATCAATCCTTATGCTTTACGACTTAAGAACGAGAATTTAACAACTTCCTGTGTGTCGTGGACTGTATGCCACGCGCGTATAAATGACTGTGTACAAATAGGTCATTTGTGATTACATGCTGTCTACATGTGGTCAACTCCTCTGCTCCTACCCCTAATGGACATGTCAGGCCCAAAAAGTGTTAAAAAAAGTTATATAGAAGATACCTACATACATAAACTTTATTGCGCACCATAAACATAGACTAGGAAAGTTTAAAATGTTACATAATTTAAGCAGTCTTTCTCTATGGCCGATCTCTTTCAGACCAACCATAGGGTAGAAGATAGCAAAAATCACAAGTTTTAGAGAGGACGTTTACAGGCTGATGATGACATCTAACGCCATTTTTTTCTAAAAGGGCATACCGTGACGTCGTTTCCAGGGGAAGTCAAAGTGATATGTGGGACTCACACCTCACAGAAAAATAGAACATACCAACTAAGCCCCCTTTGTCGCCAGTGGGCAGCAACTTGCAGGGATACGTACGATAAGGCCATTGGGCCTATATAGACTCGAAATCTCTATGGGTTTGACAAATTAATAGATCCAACCAACAAGACAGTAGAAAAAAAGTATCGTGCGAACTCTCTGCTCGTGCATAATATATGGCTGACGGGTAAAAAAAGCTAAAAAAATGATCCCAGGAAGCAGCGGATGTCTCGACCTTGCGATGCATAAATCCGACTTTGCATCGCCAAAACTGCCAAACCAATATGAACCCTAGATATTAACAAATAAGACTAAACCGAATTGAGGTGCGAACGGTATAAAGTTACAAACACATGGTAAGTGTGACGTGAGAAGCGAGGAAAAAGGATATGACATAGTTTGTTTTTTTAATTATACGAGAATAAGATAAGTTTTTGTACGCTCGCTCCTATTCCGAAGCACTGTGCAGTAAACGTATGCTAATTATGTTTGAACAGTTAACTTTCTGATGTCTCGTTTGGTAATTTAATTAATAATGTTTATAATTGAGTGAGGCGGAAACTGGGTTCTATTGGGATAGAAATATAAGTCATTTTTCAGAGCACATTAAACATGTACCTATACATATATCAATATTTTTTTTATCTCCACGCTGGGCCACACATCGCCATCTAGCCCCAAACTAAGCCGAAGCTTGTACTATAATAATAAAAATAAAATAATAAATAACCCAAGACATGCCACGCTGGGCCACACAGCGCCATCTAGCCCCAAACTAAGCCGAAGCTTGTACTATGGGCACTAGACAACTGATAAACTTACTTAGATAATATTTTTTTTTTTGGAAATAAATACATATTATACATAGAAAACACCCAGACCCATACAAACAGACATGTTCATGCACACAAATGTACTATGGGTACTAGACAACTGATAAACTTACTTAGATACTTTTATTTTTGTAAATAAATACATATTATACATAGAAAACACCCAGACCAATACAAACAGACATGTTCATGCACACAAATGTTTGTACTGTGCGGGGATCGAACCCACAACTCTTGGCTCAGAAGGCAGAGGGCACTACTAAATGAGCCATCGAGCTTGTCAATATGTAATCTATTCCAAATCAGTTGATTGCTCACTGGTTGGAACGGGCGCTCGTTGGTTACCGCTGGTTAGCGGCAACCAACCCGTCTGCCAAACACAAAGCTAAGACAAACCCCCACAAATGACAATTTCCATTTGGGGAGGCCTATGTCCAGCAGTGGACGTTTGCAAGCCGATCATGATGACGATGATGATGTATTAGATTCACATATCAGCTGCCACCACCCTATCAGCTTACACGCTTCTAAAAGTAAATCGAGCATCGCACTTATCTTATCATCAGCATATCGCAGTCAACTGCTGGACATAGGCCTCTCCAGTTGTTCGCACAATTTGGTCAAACATCTGGCTTTGCTCATAATTACCAGGCTTGCTGGGCAAGCAGGTTGGCGATAACAGAGCGTAGTTACTGGCTCACGTGACGCTGCTGCCCGTCATCGGCCTATGTAAGCAACGCCATCAATCGTGATGGTTATACCGCCACCAGTCGGTTACTATTCTCGTTTGTTACTCGGCAGCATGCACCACTGACAGGTGAGGTGAGCAAAATTAAGCTGCCGCAAAAAAACTGCTGCCGAAATTACTGTTCCCTGCTCAGTCTCAGTAATCCCTCGGAGGGAATGGCCTCCAAAGCCTCCTTCACTTAATAAATATCCTCCAACAATTAGAGCGCACCGCCTCCGTGAGGCATCTTAGTAATTCCTTTTAAGTTCCAAATTAATTTTCCGCGAAGAATTTAATATTTCCTAACTAGTCTTTATCCGGTAGAAGCAATCTTAGAGAAGCTAATATTAATTTTAGCTATTAAGTAGAGCTATTTTTTATTGCACAAGTATAACCATTTACTGCAAGAGTTCGCCTAAATTGTACAGGAACATGAATGTAGTAAGAGATCTCGTCCAGACAACGTTCAGGATCAAGTTGACAGGCTCAGTGGCTCATTTGGTAGTGACCTCTGCCCATAGACACTGGCAAATCATATCGAGTTCTGGGGTCGCTGCCGGCCTTTTACATAGGAGTACGCTCGTTTGTTGAAGGCTCCCAAGTCGTTAGGGATATAAGTAAGTACTGTTACTATTCCATACCTTTATAAATGTAGCAACTAAAGCGCCACAGACCCACATCAATCATCTATTCTCAAACAAAGGATTTCTTCAAACAAAGGTTTTTAGAAGGCTTTCTCTTTCAGGGCGTATCCTGGATTATGTACGCAATGATTTATAAATCCAAAGGTAGATACAACTTAACGCTAAAAACCCTTTAGGATAAATGACAAACGATTGCAAATTGTCAAAAGAGTAGAATGCTTGAATAATATGATTTATTTTCTTTCAAGCAATGTAAGTAAAAAAAATAATTATGTATGTGTTTCATCATCCTAGCCTTTTTCCCGATTGTCTCAGGGTCGGCTTCCTAAACTGAGAGATTTGGCGAGGGCTAAGCTCTTTACACAGAGCGACTGCCATCAGACCTTCGCAACACTTAGGGTAAGCTATACCCATTCCCAGTTTAGGCGTCAGAGTTATCATCATCTCTGATATGATGTAACGACTGCTATCTGAGTTGGTAAAGATAGCACCCGGGACCAACAGCTTAACGTGCCTTCCGAAGCACGGAGGAAATCGGTGTCAAATTTTGGTTACCCATCATCGGATTGACCGCGCCAATGGTTGCACAACATTTGCGATCATTGTTAAACGAACAAGACCGCGGCGCCACCGAGCTCCTCAACAAGACCGCGGCGCCACCGAGCTCCGAGTATGTGTTTATGAAAATATAATATATTTAAAGCGAAACAATCCCTGCTACATGCCATCGCTCTTTTCCATTTAAATGACTATTGCGTTTGTCATCACGATTGAAGGTGTAGCTAAATACTACAGGCCGATGACAGGCAGCATTGTCATCGGTGCGAGGTACGCCCTGCGATCGCCAACCCTGCCAGCGTGGCGATTATGGTCACTGCCTCCAGATATTTGACCTGAGTAGCGAAAAATTGGAGTGGCCTATGTCCAGCAGTGGACTGCGATTGGCTGGCGATGATGATGATACGACCTATAGTACCTAAACCAGTGAAACGATCAGCTTACTCCTAAATAAATACGAAAAAAGGAAATAAAACCCTTCGCGATTATGCAACAAAGGTATCAGAAATCGAGACGGACTGTCTGGTTACAAATTCAGCAACTCATCCCAAACCTATACACTTTTCTAGGTCGTCTCGAGACTCTTAAATATTAAACCTTTTTATTACGTCATCCACGACCTTCTGAGGACAAGATGTGTCTTAGATAATGTACGCACAGGAGACAACTTTGTGGCCATTCTAAAGTAAAACATATACTTTATTATTATGATAGGAAATATAGATTGTAGAGTCTTAGGGAACGTACGCGCAAGAGACCAGTTAAGAGTAATTTCAACTCTTAAGTGTCTCTTGCGCGTCAGTTAAATGGGATAGGTCATAATTTAGTAATCTACCTACTATTATGAACTTACTGAGGCTTACTGAGGTAAAGTGTCTGAAATTAAAATTAAATGTGTGATACATATATCGCATTATATCACACAATTTATTGGCAAGTTGAAGTGGCAGAACCGATTGTCAATAGGTACGGACGTTCTCGAGGGGATACCGTCAGGAGGAAAACGTAGGGGATGGCGATGGCTCCCTACGTTACAGACGTACTGTTTAACTAGTAACGAATAGCGAGGATCCAGAGCATATATGCTCCTGCTACTGCCCACAGAAGGTACTTACAATACCATGCTTAAAGAGACAGGGGATAGTCCCATATATGAAAAATACAAAGCGGATGTTCTTCAAGCAAAAATTTATCTATCTCACTCCAGTAAAGCAATACTCAAAGTAACGCGTAGTTGCGTGATATGTTCTGTATTTGTTTTGTAACATCTGGTATGTGGAATATTTATGGAATAGTGGATTGGGATTTGAGGAGGTGAAATGCAAGCAAATGGTAGTAAATATGTGATGTTAGTGGTCTTGTACTTCCATATATATGAAGAACACATTATAAGGGTAAGGGTTGTTTATATTTAACTAGCTGTGCCGGCGGCGTCGCACGCGTGGATATCGGCTTTCAAAAATAACTGACTTTCATAAAATGGTACCTAAAGGTTAAGTTAGACCTCTAGCAATACATTGGTAAAAACCGCATTTAATTCCATGCAGTAGTTTTCGGGTGATGTGTGATCAAACATACAGATAAAAATTTCTTTCATTTTCCAAACACTTCCCGTCACTGCTCTGCTCCTATTGATTGTAGCGTAATGAAAAGTATACTATAACCTGCCCAGGAGTATGAAGAAGATTTGTACCAAGTTTCGTCAAAATCCGTTCAGTAGTTTTTTTTTCTATAACGAACATACAGACAGACGGACAGACAGACCGACAGGCGTCATGACACACTTATGAAAACTATACTTACTTACTTCGCTGGCTCTGCGACCCGTAGAGACACAACAAGACGCCATTCTTCCCTATATTGAGCCAGCTCAGACCAGTTTCCGATCTGTAGCCCAAGCAGGTCCTTCTCCACCTCTTCCTTCCAGCGGTACCTGGGACGCCCAACCGGGCGTCGTCCGCTTGGCCGTCCAATGTAAGCTCGCTTGACTGCCCGATCCGCCTCCATCCTCTCCACATGTCCAAACCAACGGAGTTTGGCAGATTTGACTTGATAAGGGGGTTCATAAACCCCCTTAAGAAAACCATACTAGAAGGTAAAATAGAAAGCAGGAGAGGAAGAGGGAGGCCAAGACGAACATTTACACAACAGTTGAAGGAGAAAGTTAATGTCATGACGTATAAGGAGTTGAAGGCGCTGGCGGAGTCCAGGGAGGAGTGGAAGTTGCTGCACCGACAAGAGCAAAGCTCTTAAATTTAGTAATAACTTTGTTAGACGACTGAAAAATCAGACCTATAACTACCCAGAAGTTTTAATACTACTGTATAATATACAGTAGTATTTAAACGTCCATAAGTACATAGTCAAACATAAATAGTTACTACCACATAGCTACTAACACGGACCCACGCCTGTGGCCTGTGATCAGGATATTCAAACAGACACACGTCCGGTTGGCAATTACACGAAAACAGTCACGTAGCGGTGACGTCACGCGGTTCCCAAAGCCTCGCCGTGGAATGCCAACGGTGACTTTTGACATGGACGCCCAACGGTAGTTCGGGTGCCACTGATTGGCTTGGCTTTTGTTTGTAAGATAAGTTCATTGGGATTCTTTGGAGGGTGATTGGATGAGAAACATCATCTTCATCATCAGCCTACTGCAGTCCACTGCTGGACATAGGCCTCTCCAGTTGTTCGCCACTTATGGCAAACATCTGGAGGATATACCCATAATCGCCACGCTGGGCAGGCGGGTTGGCGATCGCAGGGCGTAGCTTCTTGCTCCGATGTCGCTGCTGCCCGTCATCGGTCTGTGATATTTAGCTACGCCTTCTATCGTGATGGTTATACCGCCACCCCTCGGTTTGCCAGAGCCTCGTTTGTTGTTCGGCAGGATGCACCACGGGCAGGTGAGGATGTCTTAGAGCGAAAAGATGATAGGTCGCTCCCTTACATCCATGAGAAACATAGTCGATCAATTTTATCGTTTTTTTTTTACCATATAATGGGTTTTAGTGCAACCATGAGCGGCCTTCCCGGCGTGCCTATCCTGTTGTACGCGCTACAGATCTCTCATACGCAGTCTTTCTAGGATGAAAAACAAAGGAAATAACGTTGTTCTAGTTCCCATAAAGTACAATGAATTTCCTTGGAATCGAAACAATGTGTAGGTACACACGACACATCAAATTTCTACAAGATCAATAATAACAGACTCTATGCATTGGACACATAGTTGAAAATTTTATGAGAAAAGACTGGAGACGGTTTGTTGTTCGTACTGGTTCAAGCTTTTACGGCCACTAGGCGTTTCGTCACAGAATGCCCACGTTGCAAAATGTCCAATATTCATCGTAGCAAGATTAGTACTCGTATTATAACTGATTGAGCGAATGTACTTTGGGCGCATTCATAGATGCGTGAAAAGTCGAAGATCAAATTTACGTTCTTAAGAAAATGTAGTATCCTATTAATCAAGAAAAGGTGAAACAAACATTTGTGTGCATGAACATGTCTGTTTGTATTGGTCTGGGTGTTTTCTATGTATAATGTATTTATTTACAAAAAAAATGTGTCTAAGTAAGCTTGTCAGTTGTCTAGTACCCATAGTACAAGCTTCGGCTTAGATTGGGGCTAGATGGCGCTGTGTGGCCCAGCGTGGCATGTCTTGGGTTATTTATTTATTTATAATCAACCTATAGACTTCCTACGTATCTATGCGCTTCTGGTACTTATCACTCGAGTCAGTTAAAATTGAACATTTTGCAACGTGTAGTATTATATGAACCTCAAAATTACCTATACAGAACAACGTACTGAATACGTCCTGAGTTGTTAAACATGGGCATACTCGTACAATATACGTAGGTATATTAACAGTGATAGCATCAAAATAACGATCGAGGAAAAAGCCTGAGAAATTCTTTAACTAAGCACACTTAAAAGGTTTCGTTTCGAATATTTACAGCGTCCAATTTTAATTACTTTATTTCCTTCCATACGACCGCTATACCTAAAAAAGCAACATACGACTTAAATAAAACACTGGTGAAAATAAATGAAAGTGCATATCGTGGGAATATAAGTAGTAGTAATTATTAAATTTATATCTTCCAGCTACTTTTTACATGTTTATTTTTAACCTCCGAAGCAAAAAGAGAAATGTTATAAGCTTGAATCTACTTGACGATTCATAAGTGCTTGTTAAGTCTATATCATCATCAGCCTACTTCCACGGTACGGCTTAAAGCTATTCTTCTTTTACAATGAACATTTGCAATACCAATGCAGTTTGCATTACATTTCCAGCTCACTGCAAACACGAACTAATGTATTGAAAACGATTTAATCTTCCCTTTGTGTGTTCGGTTGACCTATGAATCTCTTTGGATCCTAAAATACTGTTATGTATAAGTTTTGATACTTTTGTATTTAGTAAGGATTTCGTTAGCGGGATGTACTCGTAAGATTTATCATTTGTACAAACCAATTCAAAATGTTTTTCATTCGAGCACGTTTCAAAAATCACTTACACAAGTGTATGTACATCAGTTCAGAACGCAAATACAAATAAATAAAATTGCAGTGTCTATTTGCAATGTTAAAATAACAGCTTTTTGCTTAGTCCGTATGGAATTATATCTACTAAAACAAAAAAATTGTATAAGCTTATTGTATGATTTTTGTTGTCTATCTGTCCCTGAGCAACAGGGTAATCCCTGAAAGAACTATCTACCTATCAGTATAGAAGTATCGTCATTTTTAGATCTAGGAGCTTGAAACTTACTTCTATATGTTTTCTTTTTGCAATAAAGAACATCTTCATCAAAGAACCTTGCCCAGGGACATAACCTATAAGTTAGAAAATAAAGAAGAAATATATTGAATAATACATATATTCTATTAAAATAAAATTAACAGAAAAAATAACACATATTCGTAGGTATATTAATTCTTCGAAGCAATAAAAAGGTTAAATGCCCGCCAAGTTTCTTGCAGATATTTTATAAAAAGCTTGATAAGTATCCAAGTCATTAATTTTCAATGAATACAAAAGAGTGATTGATTGATTAACTGCCAGTGGAGTCCATAGCGCAACCCTAAATATCGTAACGAAGCACTTTTGATTGATTCATTGTTAACAAATGCCCATTTAATTGACCGACTTCGCTTGTACTTACTTCTTTTCTACTCAACAGTGGCTTATTTTCAGATTTACAGTTTTATATCGCTTCAATTTTAAGGAGTGTGCAGCTGAACTACCTACTTCTTCTTCTACGCTCGTATTGAGCCGCCCGTCCGGGGAAGGACCTCCACCCTATAGAATACCGCAGTCAATGACTTCGGGTCGTGTTTCTGCCGGTGAGTAGGGTTTCGGAGCTCGTGGGGGGTTAGGGTTGGGCCGGCATGGCGGTAGCAACTGACAGGTAACCGACCAATTACTTGCCCGTTGTCACAGCGACTTCGGCTTCTCTTTCGCTTTCCATCAGGCGTAGGGAAGCCATTATGTCGAGCCAATATAAAAAAAAAACTTAGATTCCTCCTCTAATTTTTATTGACGGTCGATACGGCAATAAGTACTTTGTTAAACGTGGTTTAAGGAGAGCTCTTTACTCAGGGTAAGCAGCGGCATGGCTATGCCTCTGGTCTGGCATTGCTGATATCCATTAAGTGCCTCCTTGTAGGTTCCAGGTTTCCACCATTACAAGAGCAAATGAATCTATGGGAACGGAACACAGGATACTGCGGTCGCTCCAGGGGAGTAATATCGATCGCTGATAAAGTGCTTTCGAATCAGAATAGTGTTGGAATCGATAAATCTCTACTAATTATTTTAAATGCATTAGTGAGTTTCTATAATAAAACTCACCGTGTCGCAACCTAGTTTAGGTATGTGATATTTTTATGTATGTAAAACAATTTGAGTTTCGGCGAAGGGGCACAGTAGCAGGCGCAAATTGTTGCATAATATGAGTTCAAAGGACATAGGTAATGAGAAATAATGAAAGCTTCAATTCCGAATTTTTGCTTTAAAAAGCTTGTCAAACTCAAGGACCGGTAACACAATATGACTCCTCTTATGTTACACTGTCTGTGGGCTGAAGGTCGCTTACCATCAGGTCGTCTTCAGGTCCGTTTGCCCGCTCTGCTATTAAAAAAATTGCTTAATTATACTTAGTATACCTTAAACCCTGAAGTTCTACTACATATATTCATTGATTCTTGGAGGTCCAGAATCAATACATCTACCTCTTCATCCTTTTCAACAGCTATATGTATCTATCTTGGGGCTTCAGCCTATCTTAAAGACAAGTCTTTAGTCAATGACTTTGGCATTTCATTCATACAACCTTCTTTCTTCACAGGTCCTCATTATGTTTTCAAAAAATGTGCCCCATCCCGAATGTTGTCTACTAGTATCATATTTTATTTACATCTAGTCTAGGGGAGGAAACCAAAAAAAAAAGCTCCAACCAAAACAAAGCCGAGATTACAACTAGCCTGCGCGCGCGCACAGTACCGGCGCCGCTCGCGAAACGCACGCACGCGTTCTGAGAAGCGAGCGCTCGCGGCCGTGCTCCGAAAACTGATCGCGTCGCGCGTGTGGTGACGGTAGGGTTAACTGGCGAGGGAGGAAAAATAGAGAAGAGTAAAAAAATTGTTTAGCTCATGATGAAGACGGTTGTTTGGTCACTGATGTGCGTGTGTGTGTGATGTGTGTCTGTGAGTTTGCCTATGAACTCGTGTCTCTCGAAAGTATACACGGATTTTAAAGCTTCTTCAATCTTGCTAGAAGAGACGTGCATATACTTATAGAACAGTACTTATAGATCTATCATCTATGTAGTACTATGATCGATTGTTCATCAATAGTTCTTCTCTTCTTCAGAGAGCGAGATAAGAACTACTTATTTTGTGTGTGACCTTACTTCCAGATAATGTTTTATCAGCGCTTCGCTTAATAGAACCACTCCATCTCATTCCGAGGGTGTTGTAGAAGATGACTAAGAGAATAACAGGAAATGAGCAGCAGCATTTACCTAAGTAGGAAAAAAACTTACTGTGGTCACGAAACCGCCTACCAAGAGTGGACATTTGCAGGCTGATAATGATGATCTGTCAGATACTTGTTCTAGAAGTTTTTTTAATAGTAGCTCAACATAATGGCTTCGCTACGTCTGATGGAAAGCGACAGAGAATAAATAAATAACCCACGCTGGGCCACACAGCGCCATCTAGCCCCAAACTAAGCCGAAGCTTGTTGAAGAAGAAGCCCAAGTTGCTGTGACAACGGGCAAGTAACTTGTCAGTTAGTTACCTGTCAGTTGCAACCGCCCATGCCGCCCCAACCCTAACCCCCCACGAGCTCCGGAAATTGATGGACGGAGGTCATTTAGGTATAGGGTGGAGGTCCTTCCCCGGATGGGGTGGCTCAACTCGAGCGAAGATTCACTATACCCTGCCTAATTAGCAATAGCAAACCTATCTTTAGCTTTAGTGACTTAAGTGTTGTACTTTTAGTATAAAAGCTTCACATTGAATGCCGTAACAGCCTGTAATTGAGTTGACACTTAGTTCGAATTTAATTTAAGCAAAAAATGTAATGTTTCAGTGTAAACTTGTTGGTTGTTCTAAATAAATAAATACTCAATTTGACAGCCCTAGTAGACAAGTGCGTGTATGATACAAACATGTGTGGTACTTGTACACGTGTGGTATGCGTGCGTGTGAGTGTGTGATTTATGAACGAACGACAGTACGTACGTAGAGCTCTAGGGTGACTTGAAATTTTTGGAAGTGATTATAGAGAGTTTTAAATTATTAAATTACATTTACAGTGGACTGTGCTATTAGGGAATTAGATTAAACAGTGACTTAAGTGTTGTGCCTTAAATTGGAATAAGTTAAATTGTGAAGTGATTATTGGAAAGGTGAGTTTGATTGTGTAAATAAAACTCTTTGGTTAAGTTGTAAGTAAGTTAAGTTAAATCGTATCCAACAGTATCCTGGGTGTATTATTTATTGATAGATCTTATGCTTTTTTTAAAGATACTTTTTTTAACATAATTTGTTTATAACCTAATATAAGCTCTGCCTGAAATAAAACCGACTTCAAAAAAAACACAAACGACCAAAACTAAAAAGCGAAAAATAACGTAAGTATTTCTATCCTTAATACATAATTATTTAAATATCACAATTATCACTTATTTTTGAAGTCGGTGCCACCCTCTCGGTATCTAACGTAGACTGTTGTTGTATGACGCGCGCGGCCGGCAAATCCACACTACAATATACATTTATTTGTTTGGCTGGCACCGACTTCAAAAATAAGTGATAATTGTGATATTTAAATAATTATGTATTAAGGATAGAAATACTTACGTTATTTATCGCTTTTTAGTTTTGGTCGTTTGTGTTTTTTTTGAAGTCGGTTTAATTTTTTTTAAAAAATAATTTTATTTCTCTATTTTTAGTTGCGTTAATGTGCTGTGACCTTAAATAAAGGCTAATTGATGTCCTTAAGAGTTTTACTTAGGAATGAAAAATTTTGCTTTAAGTCAAGTGAAGACTTTGCGATCTAGAATCAAGCATATCACTTACCAAATCACCTGCCCTATTAGCCCTGCATAAGTACATACTACTACCTAGTTTAATATCGACCAATGTCAGTACTGTCCCCTAACTCCTAACCGTTAAGGAGTTCTGTGGCTTCATCATCAGCACCAGATGTTGACGCCCGAAAGCATATACCTAAGTAAAATATGATTACGTAACAAAAACACCATATGAGCATACAATTTTCGGTTGTTGCCCTCAATTTCTCCGGGATCCCATCATCAGATCCTGACTTGGTGATAATGGGACCACCTCGGAAGTGTCCTCTGTCGAACTGTCGAAAAATTTTTGAAATCCATCCTTAATTGACGGAAATATCGGTGAACAAACATAAAAAAAAAAAAAAAAAATATTATACATACAGACGAATTGAGAACCTCCTCCTTTTTTCGAAGTCGGTTAAAAATATACAAATTTAATTCAATTGAATTATTTTAGTACAATGTGTTTGCCTAATGTGGCCAACAGCTGGAGAGGCTTATGTCCAGAAGTGGACTGCGATAGGCTGATGTCGTTGTATTACAGTACATCAACAAAGTAAATATGTATTGACTGTTATGATTGATTTTTATACGTAATTTAATGGCAGTTCGTGTCAGAGACAATAATCAAATTTAGCCCGTGTCAACTACAAATACATTTCTCGTTGATTTTTTTCTTGATTTGATGATTGGTTGTTATTGGTTGTTATATACGAGTAATACGACATAGAGGTTATCGCATTTGAATTTAATCCGTTTTCTTTTTTGGATTAGTCATATACTTAGATAAAATAGCTTTTTGACATGGTATTTTACTATGGTATGGTAATTTACGTAACTAAGGTTCGCCTATACAAAGAATCTTTATAAGCTTTTCTTGTAGGTATGCCATAAACAAGAACTATTATTCTTTACTACACATTGCTCAGCCGACATTATATCCAGTCAAAAAACAAAGCAAAAATATTCAAAAGACCGTCAAACCTGCGCTCGCTATCACTCTTAAAATATTTTAGACACACAATTTGGTACAATTACCTACGTGCCATAAAACTATAGTGCCCGACGAACAAGTACCAACGTGTGCTTTCATTATGTAGTATCACCAGTGAGCTAAAATAAAGTTAAAACAATAGAAATCTGGTTTGCGGCGTTTACACTGTGCGAAATAGTCACGACATTACGGTTTCATAAACGTGCCAATTACATGGATGGATGAAATTGTTTAAAAATTAAATGCAATCCCCAAAAAAATATTGGTTACGTAATGTAATGGCTGTATGCGTCTCGTAGAATAGCCAGACTACCCAGACCTAAAATAAGAGAGGTAGGGCATAGCGAATCTTCGCTCGTATTGAGCTGCCCGTCCGGGGAAGGACCTCCACCCTATAGAATACCGCAGCCAAATGACCTCCGGGTCGTGTTTCTGCTGGTGAGTAGGGTCTCCGGAGCTCGTGGGGGGGTTAGGGTTGGGCCGGCATGGCAGTGGCAACTGACAGGTTACTAACCAGTTACTTGCCAATTGTCACAGCGACTTGGGCTTCTCTTTGGCTTTCCATCAGGCGTAGGGAAGCCATTATATCGAGCCACTATAAAAAAAATAAAAAAAAATAGTAAAAGTGATTTCCTAAATTGAACCGATCTCTAACTATTGCGCCACCTCCAGCATACACGCTGAGCTGACTGTTTACAACTGTATTAAACTTAAACTGTATTTTTTAAATAATTAAACTCTATTACAATCGCATCGCACACCATAAAGCCAGTGGCCGCGTGTCCAGGGCAACATCGCCTACACCACGCCTTAATTGCCCCGATGTTTCTCCGTTGAATTAAAAATTACGATCTATTTTGTCTGTAATGACTACCTGCGTTGGACCACTGTGAATCCGTGCTTGAGTAACGGCCGAGTTGACTACGTGTTAGCGATTTGTACAGGACTGTTTCGAACTTAAAATTGATTAGCGTAATGAACATACTCGTAGGTACAATAGTGTTTTAGAAAAGCCAAAAATTCAACTGATTACCTACAAAACTATAATACGATTTTAAACTAAAACGTTCTTTAAATGTATATGTTTCAAAGAGAAAACTTGAAAATTGTCAATAATCAGATCAGCATATTGACTGCCCTACGACAAGAAAATTTGTTCTGAGAATCTTGTCAGCTTCTGAAATAAGAAATGTTTTTACTGTAGGTACCCATTTCCGCTCGGATTCGGGAACTTTGAATGAACGTTAATAGAATTTGACCTTTAGTTCTACCTAGATTAATGTCAAATTGAATGATCGTGCGTAAAATATTCCGAATCCGAGTGAAAATAGGCAATGTGCGTAGCCCGCAGAACACTTGTTACTGGTTGAAAAGAAAGATGATTATTTAACCGTCCTGTTTTAATAATAAATAAATAACCCAAGACATGCCACGCTGGGCCACACAGCGCCACCTAGCCCCAAACTAAGCCGAAGCTTGTACTATGGGTACTAGACAACTGATAAACTTACTTAGATACATTATTTTTGTAAATAAATACATATTATACATAGAAAACACCCAGACTAATACAAACAGACATGTTCATGAACACAAATGTTTGTACTGTGCGGGAATCAAACCCACGACCCTTGGCTCAGAGGGCAGAGGTCACTACCAAATGAGCCACCGAGCCTGTCCTGTTTTAAACATATACCATGGTTACTTCAATAATCGCACCCACTTTTGAACAGTTTACGGCTAGCAACAGCTTTTCTATATGCTGTTGTTAATAAAAATATTACAAGCTTAAGTAAAACGGAGACTGCTAACTGTATCGTAATTGGCTACTGCGTTTTAGCTTGCCATAGTCTTAAAAATAGGTTCATAAAAAAAACACTCGCAAATCGTCAAAACTACCACCGATCACGGATTCTACAAAGAAGTAAATAAATAAATAATAACCCAAGACATGCCACGCTGGGCCACACAGCGCCATCTAGCCCCAAACTAAGCCGAAGCTTGTACTATGGGTACCTACTAGACAACTGATAAACTTACTTAGATACATTTTTTTTGGAAATAAATATACATTATACATAGAAAACATCCAGAATAATACAAACAGACATGTTCATGAACACAAATGTTTGTACTGTGCGGGAATCGAACCCACGTAAAGCAAGAAACTGGTTAACTACACAATTTTGCTTACCAATTTCTTTTCTTTATAAGTAAATGAAGCGTTTTCACTATACAACTTATTTCTTTTTATTAACCACGTCATACAGTTCAGGGCTTAAACATAACTGCAATGACTAAATAGAGCACAATACAACTCTTTGTTGAAATTCCAGATTCGGATAACGAACGATAATAGTCTAACAAAAAGTCTCAAAAACACTAAAAGATCAGATGAGTTTAAAACAAAGCGAAGCAATTATCTTCGGGATCGCGTTAATCTATGCCAACGGTTCCAAAACTGTAGTTAACTGAAAAACTGTCTTCAAATCTATAAATGTTGTTTACAAGATGGAGGTCGCCGAATTCTATAGCACGAGAAACAGTAGAGGCTCAAACTTTTTAACAATTTATTAAGTTTATTTACCCTACGCTACCTTGTAGCTATATATATCAGAAGTTGTTTAAAAATATAATTTTATTCAAACAGTTCACTATCAGACGCATTTTTTCTTTTATTTGAAAAGGGCTTTTGACTGTTTCCCATGAAATTCGGAATGTTTTGTGGTTACAATGTACTTTAAGTTTGACAAGCATTGGCCCACGCGATACGGTCAATGTTCCACCTATTAGAACTAATCTGGTTTCATTCACGATTGATTTCAAAGGTTTAGCTGATGGTCTTTAGATTTTTTGTTCCTTTTAATTTTAACGATGAAACTTCACTATATACTCACGTCCAGTGTGCCTAGCACGAACACTTTCGAAAAAGTATGCGTAACGTATTTTCACTACGTTAACGTACGTAAACGTAGTACCTCTTACGCACGATAGGGGCGCTGTACCAATTTTCATACAAATGTTTACGGTAACGTTACGCATACTTTTTCGAAAATGTTCGTGCTAGGCACACTGTTAGCTGTCTCTCGCTTAGCTTAGCTCATTGTATCATCAACAGCTCATATAAGGCCCCATCGAGGGGCCGAGCCTACACAAACAAAAGTAGGACGAGGCCTTAATCAACCACGCTGGGCAATTGCGGGTTATTTCACTTCACACATCGTTATCATCAGCCTATTCCACTGCTGGACATAGGCCTCTCCAATTGTTCGCCACTTAGGGTAATGCCCAGCAGTGGACTGCGACAGTCTGATGATGATGATGGCGATGATAAAAAGGAGCGGGCGCATTCAAATTAAATTTCATCCCACATTCACATATACTCGTAGGTGTTTTTTATGCTCGGGGGTAGACACATCCTTAGCGATATTGTTTTGTACATTAACAAATGGATCGTATACGGATGACCTTAACAGCGGGTTGATTGAATGGTGCATCCCGCTGGAGCGGAGGGCGTGAGGGCGTTCATTCACAGATTTGAGGAGGCCGTTTTGGTTTTGCTTTTTTTAATCATATTTAAGAGGTAGGCATTCAAGGTTTGGGGATCAATAGACTGTTCATAGCCGTTTTTTGTTTTGCTTATACGGTAATCGTCGAATAAACGTACGTGTATATTCAAAATGCGGTCAGACGGTGATGGAAAACATTGTGAGGAAACCTGCACACCTGTGAAGAAATGATTAGGTTGTGTGAAGCGGCCTATCATCTTTTCGCTCCAAGGCAACCTCACCTGCCCGTGGTACGTCCTCTCGAATAACAAACGAGGCGTTGGCAACCGACTGGTGGCGGTATGACCATCACATTCAAAGGCGTAGCTAAATACTACACACCGATGACGGGCAGCAGCGTCACCGGAGTGAGAAGCAACGCCCTGCAATCGCCAACCCGCCTGCCCAGCGTGGCGATTATGGGTATATTCTCCAGATGTTTGCCCTAAGAGGCCTATGCCTCTCCAGTTGTACATAGATCCAGCACATAGTTGGACTAGTTGGACATAGGTCCAGCAGTGGACTGCAATAGGCTGACGATGTGTTGGTTACAAACTTATGCCTGTTTCCACAATGAATCTTGGCCGTAACTTCTGCGTCTTTTTTTTTATGTTTTTTTTTTTTTTATAGTGGCTCGACATAATGGCTTCCCTACGCCTGATGGAAAGCGAAAGAGAAGCCCAAGTCGCTGTGACAACGGGCAAGTAACTGGTCAGTTACCTGTCAGTTGCCACCGCCATGCCGGCCCGACCCCAACCCCCCACGAGCTCCGGAAACCCTACTCACCGGCAGAAACACGACTCAGAGGTCATTTCACTGCGGTATTCTATAGGGTGGAGGTCCTTCCCCGGACGGGCGGCTCAATTCGAACGAAGATTCGCTATGCCCTACCTCTAATATCTCAATAGCTATAGCGTCGGCTGGCAGTCGCAGCCGGAAGCGCTCGTAATGGATGTAGCTAATTAGCATTGTAATTAAGTTTGGAACTACACGCGAGTGCCGCCAGTGATAACGCGATGAACGGCACGGCGGGCAGGGGTGGGGAACCTTTGATATGGAACAAGAAATTAAGAGATATTGCTTCTATTGAATGTACAATCTCCCTCCTTATTGAGGCGTTTAAAGTATATTGAATAAATAATTAAAATCCTAGCTTTTTCATGTTAAACGACAAATAGCTTTTATATTTTTTTTTTTCTAGTAGCTCGACATAATGGCATTCCTACGCCTGATGGAAAGCCAAGGAGATGCCCAAGTCGCTGTGACAACTGGCAAGTAGCTGGTTAGTTACCTATCACTTGCCACTGCCATGCCGGCCCAACCCTAACCCCCCACGAGCTCCGGAGACCCTAGTCACCAATACAATTGCACACCATACGTTTGACATAAGATTTAGTGACAAGTATTTGATACGAATCGGAGTTTAAACCCAAGATCTTTTGCTTTGTAGACTTAGCGACTTTGGAGTTAGCGACAACTTAACAAAAGAGATGATCCAACCCAACGGTACATGAAAATGGTATGTAAGGGCGACCTATCATGTTTTCTCTTTAAGCCAACCTCGCTGCCCGTGTTGCATCCTGCCGAATAACAAACGAGGCGCTGGCAACCGATGGGTGGCAGTATAACCATCACAATTGAAGGCGTAGCTTAATACCATAGGCCGATGATGGGCAGCAGCGTCACCGGAGCGAAAAGCTACGCCCTGAGATCGCCAACCCGCCTATCCAGTGTATACCCTCCAGATGTATGCCCTAAGTGGCTCACAACTGAAGAGGCCTATGTCCAGCAGTGGACTGATGATGATGACATAAAAAGTCACAACAAACGTCAATTAGCGCCGCGGTGTTTGCGTCACGGCTAATGCTGAGTGGTTACCCTTTTGGTGCAATGAACTATTAGTGTACGTTATTTTATTACGTTAGATGTGCCTACCTGTGTGATACCTTCGTTTTACATATTTGTTAAAACTGCCATGTATTGTTTTGCACTAAATAAACGTTTTTTCTTTCTTTCTTACTTTCTAATATCACAAATGATAAAAGGTTTACCCACCCCTGACTAGGAAAACTTGTCTGTTTAATTTATGTAAAAGTCAAATAGCTCTCCCGCAAGGATGTAAGGTTCCGTATGATATGCTGTCACCGTTTTGGGATACCGCGGCACACCTGAATTGAATTTGAAACTTTGAGACAACATTAACAAGCGTTGCAAATGGGAGAAGTTATCTAAGGGTGCTTGGTAAGGAGGGATTCCCTTTTCTTAATATTTGTAGGACATTGAACAGACTATAATAATTAAGTGTTACGGGAAAAGGGTAGGTACTGTTTTTAGTGCAATAACTGGGTATGAGAGACCTGACAGTTGTCATCTCACAAACACAAACATTCGTGTTATGAACATTTGTGTTTGTTCCGTGTGTGGGTGTTCATATTTGTATTTAAGTATTTACTTGTGGTACCTTCGTTGTTCTGATACCCATAACACAAGTGCTTACGGTACTTACTTTGGGATCGGAGCAATTTATGTGATGTTGTCTGATATATGTGATATTGTCTGATATCTATGTAGTGCCTGCCACAGGGGCCAATCTCCAAGGAGACTAGTCACTTGCCTAGAACATGCCAATGCCGAGCCGTTGCCATTTCGCCACACATACATTTAATACCGTATTTAATAACATCATATCATCCAATTTCGAAGAGAGGTAGGGCATAGCGAATCTTCGCTGGTATTGAGCTGCCCGTCCGGGGAAGGACCTCCCCCCTTTAGAATACCGCAGCCAAATGACCTCCGGGTTGTGTTTCTGCTGGTGAGTAGGGTCTCCGGAGCTCGTGGGGGGTTAGGGTTGGCCCGGCATTGCAGCGGCAACTGACAAGTAACTAACCAGTTACTTGCCAGTTGTCACAGCGACTTGGGCTTCTCTTTCGCTTTCCATCAGGCGTAGGGAAGCCATTATGTCGAGCTACAATAAAAAAAAAAATCGTCTGAACCCATTTCCTGCCAGTGACACGCGGCCCCACCCGACCACATCTCCTAAGAGATTGCCCATAACCATTACAGGAGCAAATAAACCCATGGGAACGGAACACAGGATGCTGCGGTCGCTCCAGGGAGTAATATCGATCTCGGATAAATAGTGCATTGGAAGTAGTCTTGGAATCGATAAATCCCTACTATCTGAATGTGATGAAGGGACTTATTGAGATGTTAGCTGTTCAGCCCATGGAAAGGTTTACCCGCCTAGCTATCCTGCACTTGGCTACACTTGAAACAAGACCGTACTCTGTCCGTTCGTTCCACGCCATAATCTGATTGGGACGTAAGTTCGGACGGAGACAGATTCGTAGAAATGGGAAAAAGGTAAAGTTAATAAATTGAATTTAAGGTAGGTACCTAATATAATCCCGACGACAAATACGTTCTGCAGCTCTATATATGTCCGTAAGTTGTATGGCCTTCGTTTTTTTATATTATGTGAACCGTGAAATAGGTACTTAACCATGGGTAGTAGTTGTGAGTTTGATACCTACCCTTGACAAACATTCATACATAGAAGTTGCACAAAATACAATTTGACTGACTCGATGGCTCATTGGGTGAGCCTTCTGAGCCAAGGGTCGTGGGTTCGATTTCCGTACAGTACAAATATTTGTGCTCATGAACATTATTGTCTGTTTCATTTCTCAATTCAACTGTTTTTTTTTTTGAGTTGTAGGTATGTTTGCGAACACATGTCTCCGAGAATTGTGAACCTATTTAGAAAAATTTATTTTTAGTTTGAAAGGGTGTACTATCTTGTTGGTCCTATTGTCACCATATTAAAGTCGGTCTTTTGTTACTAATGTAGCAATTAGAAATTTGAAAAATAAAAAAAAATTGCTGTAGTCAAATTATTCCTAAGCTTATCAGTACTAAGCAGGCCAATAAGTGACTTTGCACAGGCACTTATATTTCCCCATATTTTATGGTCGGCGCGCCCCAAAACTGATGGATTAGGCTCCGTGATTCGGCGGGTCGCGGGATCCGGGATGTGCTCCCGGAAAATTGTTTTAGGGATTTGGTGGTCCGTGATATGATATTTTTTAGGGTTCCCTGTCTTCTGCTGATATTAATAGTTTATTTTAAAGATTTCTGTTTAAAATATCTCCTAGTTCGTAAAAACCATTCTCCTGCCTTCATCCCGCTTTAAGTAGGGTCGGCAAAAGTTCGTAAAAACCGTGAAAACGAAATACTGTAGATTAGCGTGGGATCTAACGGGACTCGGAACACGCATAGGGAAACCCCTCTTCTCAAGGCGTGCATAGGGACGCCTAGAGAAGAGGGGTTTTCGAGACGCCCCTAGTAATTTTTTTTCTTAAGTTATACATAGGTATAGAGCAAGGTATAGCTATAGAGCTATGTTATATTATTATGCAATATTAATAAGCTTTCTTGTAGTAACAGGCTGTTGTTTTTCTCTGCCATTTTTATAAGTTTGCCAAGTGTTTTCTTTATTTTCGGTAGTGAAAAAAGTGAAACTTGTCTTGTGAAAGTGTTAATCTGATTTTGGAATTACTTTACTCATTCAACGTGCATTTCATTAGTTAACTTACAGTTTTACGCTTACATTCATTTTGACAGGCTCGGTGGCTCATTTGGTAGTGCCCTCTGCCTTCTGAGCCAAGGGTTGTGGGTTCCATCCCCGCACAGTACAAACATTTGTGTGCATGAACATGTCTGTTTGTATTGGTCTGGGTGTTTTCTATGTATAATATGTATGTATTTATTTACAAAAAAAAAGTATTTATGTGAGTTTATCAGTTGTCTAGTACCCATAGTACAAGCTTCGGCTTAGTTTGGGGCTAGGTGGCGCTGTGTGGCCCAGCGTGGCATGTCTTGGGTTATTTATTTATTTATATTTATTCCGTAGTTTGCATTTCATTTTCCTCAACATTTTTAAAATTAATATGATCAAGAACCCTACAGTATTAGCCTACTTTACCTTTGCCCGCTTTTTCCACACTCCACTCTATTATAATGTTACAGGCCACAGGACAAATTGATATAGCTCTACTTTCGTACAGATCCATTTCTCTTGGTTGCCCATATGATGTGTTTTGTGATATGTCGTGTTGTTGGACTAAACGACCGACTTGTAGTTACTAAATATGTACTAGTTGTTATAGTTTTACATTATCGGTTGCTAGTAAGTTTGTTGTGAATACTATAGAAACATAGCTTACAATCAATAACGTGTAAATCTATCGAGAGTATCAGTTCATTTTGGTGATGCTTATAGAAATCACATATTGTGGATATCCATAAAACTTCCATAAAATGGGGCCTAAATTTTAAGTTAGTACCTAGCAATACATTGGTGAAGACCGCATTCAATTCCATGCAGTAGTTTTTCCTTCTTAGAGGCGGTACTGTATAGACAAGAGAGGTAGGGCATAGCGAATCTTCGCTCGTATCGAGCTGCCCGTCCGGGGAAGGACCTCCGCCCTATAGAACACCGCAGCCAAATGACCTCCGGGTCGTGTTTCTGCTGGTGAGTAGGGTCTCCGGAGCTCGTGGGGGGTTAGGGTTGGGCCGGCATGGCAGTGGCAACTGACAGGTAGCTAACCAGTTACTTGCTAGTTGTCACAGGGACTTGGGCTTCTCTTTGGCTTTCCATCAGGCGTAGGGAAGCCATTATGTCGAGCTACTATAAAAAAAACATTTTTATTAAAAAAAAAAGAAATAACATTATAATTAGCTCAACGTTATAACATCATATTTTAACAAAAGCCAAGCACACAATTTAATCCCTCAAAACGTTGAATGAGCCTAATAAACATTTACTATCCTCTTGTTTCAGGTTCCGAGTGAAAGGACAATGCAAACGAAAAACATAAACTTAAGTCAAGATCAAAGAAACAAAGGCATCAGCGACGTAAGTAAGCGAATAAACATTCAGTGGATGCCTTTGAGTAGTTGTTCTACTAGACTATAATTCAATAACATTAGCCCGAAAACGTTTACTAATGGATAGGCCTCCCTCAATGTCAATTGTCATTTGGGGGATTTTCCTTAGGCAAGAGGGGGGTTGGTGACCGTAGTAGGCTTCATTTGTACCCAGGTAATTTCCCCTTAGTCTTCCTCTAAAACACCCACGGGATGAGATGAGGTGATCTCATTCTAAGTCCGGATACCACATGGACATCATACAAGTTGGTTGGTAAGAATTGACAATTTTTTTGTTATTAACACAACACTTAAGGCTTCGTTCAAACATGCGGTTTCCATCCGCGAAACCGCCATCAACCGCTACCCCTGTTCACACTACCGGCGGCCGCGGCCGCATTTTGCGGTCCATCGGCGGTCGATGTCGATTTGCGGCCGCCGCCGAACAGATTACCGTCAGTCTGAATGCAAAAACCGCATGTCTGAACGGGCTCTAAGATGTCGAGGCATAACTACCCCCAGATGACTTTGAGATTGACAGTTAAAATATTAATGACGGTTTTAAAGTTTTAATTGGCAACCCGTTTGCCCAGCTTGCCAAAGTTACAAACAACTAGTGAGGCCTATGTCCAGCAGTGGAGTGCGATAGGCTGATGATTTTGATGATAATGACGAATCCAAAAGGGCTCGCAGAGGTTAATAAGCATTAGGTCACTCTAGTTAGATGATTATCTAAGACAGACACCAGCTGAAAACAAACTTCAGTTCCTTTGAGACCAACGTTCGTGTACCCGGACCAGTTTCGCCAATAAATTTTAGGGTGAATCACAGTCTGATTCTCGCACGCATGCAAACTTCGTGGTTGTAACCCCTGATGGCTATAACTATCTATCATAATGGCAGTAAAACGTAACACTGAAGCATGGAACTTCTATGCATAAAAGGGACCATGTTACTATTGTTCCGTGTGGTTTCCGGATTAAGAATAGGTCCACCCCATCCCGTGGGCATCGTAGAACTAAGGGAATATCAGGAAACAGGCAGAAACGTTTCATCATCAGCCTATTGCAGTCCACTGCTGGACATATGCCTTTCCAGGTATTCGTTACTTAGGGCTAACACCTGGAGGATATACCCATCATCGCCACGGTGGGCACACAGGTTGGCGATCGCAGGCCGTATCTTCTCGCTCCGGTGCTCCTAATGGTAGGGGAGCCCAAGGGGGGATTTCGGGAGTTACTAAAGCGCGGCAGATTAACATATAGGGAGATACCTTGTACCCGATTAAATACTTCCAACAAACATGAGTCCCGTAAATGCGGCCGCCCGTCAAGGATAAAGGATCAGATTAGTAAAAAAAAGTTGATCATCAGAAATTCTTGAGCGCGTCAGATTAAGGTAGGGTGAGTTAGTTACATGCTAAAAAGTATATATTCCACTAATCTGACAATTTCCGATTGTCGATAAAAAGTTACTGGGTTACAAACTTGTAAAAAAAAAACGTCATCTCGACTTTCTCGAGCGTGGCTAAATTTTTTTTTATTTTGAAGGAAATAATTCAACGTTCACAAAAAATATATAATCTGACGATTTCCATAAGCCGAAGTAAGGAAAACTAATTAATAAAGTTTAATGCGTGCAGCTACGTAATCCCTGTATTCCCCACTCCGCGTTTCTATTCCTCTCTCACTTTTTCTCTATCTATGACTCTCTCACTCCGTCCCCACTCTGGTTTCTGTTGCCATGACGCCATGACGCCAAAGATTTGAAAAAATAATAAAAAAAAATTTTCAATTGTCAGATTAGGCGAATCCCTCTAGATAATCGTCAGATTATGAGACAGCACGTCTAGGGTATATAGATGAACCATATATATCTTAATCTGACGCGCTCGAGTATTTCAAAATGGCGATTTTTTTTTACACAGTTTAAAAATGGCCGCGAGTTTGGGTCACATCCAAATCGTCAGATTATTATATAAGCGCTTTTTTTTAGGTTCACTTAACACCCCCTTAGAAAATCTGACGCGCTCGATTAAGTTTTTTTTTTTATCGATTTCAACCCTTACGTATTACTACCCCCACCATGGAAACAATCAGATTAACATACGTACATCTTCCAAAATACGTAAAACATTTATGCTATCAATATCTGACGCGCTCCAGTATGTCCATGCATCGGTTTTTTTTTACATTTTTGAAAATTTATAGCCGCTCCCCCCACCAATGAAAGTGTATATATTATATAACATTTTTTTCTTCTAATTATCTAAGCTTCGCAATCGAATAGGTCTCTATAGTGCTCGAGTAAATCCCGATTTAGCATCCCGGGCTCCCCTACTATAAATACCACAGACCGATGTTGGGCAGGAGCCCAACATCGGTCTGTGGTATTTAGCTACTCCTTCAGTCGTGATGGTTATACCGCCACCAGTCGGTTGCCAGCGCCTCGTTTGTTATTCGGCAGGATGCACCACGGGCGGTTGAGGTTGGTTGGTCGCTCCCTTACATCCCTTATCCCTTACATATAGAAACATTTATCTGGATACAAATAAAACCTACTGCGGTCACCAACCCACCTGCCAAGCGTGGTATATGTCCAGCAGTGGACGTTTGCAGGCTGATGATGATAATTGTACTATTTGGAAAGAAAAATACCAATTTATATGTTGGTTAGACTTGAAATAGATTACACCTTTAGATTAAATAGCTGACTGGATTTGATTATCAGATTATCATAGTCATCTGTTTGTCGTGACATAAAAATATCTACTTTTCTATCGAACGATAATCTGCATCACACATAAAAATTATACAATGCATCTGGAAGCCATAAATGATAATTTTAACATGTTTTTCGTGGCATAACGAAAAAAGCTACGTGCCGGAAAGTAACCGTAGTTTCCTGCCAGTTGCCCCGCTAAGCCGGCACGTGAGATGCTTCTTCACACCTCGTTTAAATAATCCCATAGGAAGGAGGAAACAAGCGTTAGTTAGGTATAAATTCCTTCCTTTCGTAATTGTCCGATTTTTAAGTTAACTTCATCAACGGTGTACATTACCTCATTTATTAAAGAAAGTTTTTCATTACGAAACACCAAAATAAGGAAGAAAGTGTTAAAATACTTTACGGTGAAAAATCAACAAAACATTTTGATCCATTAGGTATTTCGTTTGAAGATATTTTTTTATGTATAATTTTTGTTTAGCCAAGAATTGCGTATAAGAAAATAATTATGAAATATTATTTATTTAAATGTTTAATTCGCAATACGATACGAGTACCCACCTACTAACTTAGAAAGCTTTGCACTTAGAGCTTTAACAGCGCGCCATCTACCCTGCTTTCCTTTCACTACTAAAGACACGCTCTGCCCTTTTAACACACCCAACTGCCGCCAGGTGGCGCTGATCCACCATTTTTAAAACAGGCACCGTTTGTCAACAGAAAATGGGCCGGCAAGAGCCTGAGGTGCTCCCCGGGTCAACGGCTGACCACTCCACGCTCCTAAACCAAGTCACGGGCCCAACCATCGGTTCCACGTATTTCGGTCAGTATGCAATATGAAATTGAATCGTATGTTGCCGCTTCACACGGCGTTTCTTTGAAGCCCTCTATAGTAATTTGATGATGCACCTAACATGCAAATCGTGTGCAAACCAGCTATTATAATAATGACCTTCGTCTTTTACGTTTCGATAATTTTGTGAGGTTAGGATGATTGGTCGGGTTTGTGGTTGTATTTGATCTGTGCAACAAAGTTGAGAAACTTGCTACTTAACTTAATCTTGGTCCTTTTTCCTTAAACAGAAAAAAATAAATTTAAGTCCTAGCAGAACAAAACAAAAGCTGTAGAACAAACAGTAGAAGGTAATACAGACGATTCTTGAGTCAATATAATATGTATTAAGGATTATTTTGAACAGATACAACTGAACATCGAGTTTTACTTATTTCGGTCGTAATTTGTCCCGCCCGGGAATCAAATCTGTTACCCTCACACCACCCTTTAGGCGTAACGCTATAATAAATAATTTAAGTTAAAATAAGCCACTGCAAACGTAGCAACGAAACTCTATCAATTATGACTCTACTAAAAACAATACCCAAAACAACAGGTTCCCTCATAATGGTCTCAAGATGCATCCATCATCCCCTAACCGACCATTTGAGGCCGAATCATATCTCGAGAACGAACAAAAAACCACAGACAAGGACGGAAACAACACATTCGTAATTTATTCACGTACGAGCGAGACGAAAGATGCACATGATACCAAAGTTTTCCAACTGGCGGCTTGTGTGTCCGTTCTACCGAACTGTGTACGTGCACAGTGATGCACAGAAACAGTTGTATTTTACACACGAGGCGTGTACCAGGCACCTACCACGCGTGATCAGAAACCCAAACAGATTAAAATCTTGCTTTCAATGAACCTAGTCGTTTGAAACAAAAGAGTTTTCGGAAAATATTTCGCGCCAACATTGATGGTTGCGGTTACCGCGAATTGCATAATTGTATCAATTAGTTTTGTGCGTTTAAAAATTTCGTTCAGTTGTGATTGTGTGGGGATCAGTGAAAGTGATTTTTGTGTTAGTGTATCAAATAATTTGGCAAACTGGATCCACGAAGGAGAGGGATTTTGGGTTCCCCCACCTATTACTCATTCGACTGTACGTATCAAACTATTTTTTTACCTAAATTTGAAATATACAATAACTTTTTAAATTATGGTTGGGTGAAGCGATGGACGACACATTGTTATTTAGGAGGAGGGGTTGGTGGGGGGGGGGAAGTTTTTTTTGGTAATGAATAGATAGAGTTATGCAAGACTTCTGCGTTTAAGTATTTGTGGTGTCTTTAAAAATAAATGCAGCATCATAATAAACATTGGCAAAAAAAATTATTTTCCTATTTGACTAGATGATAAAAAATATGCATTTTGACTTTGATTTGGTATTATTTCTTAGACTCCAGACATGTTCTAAAAAAACATTAAGAAGGATTTATAATCGACGGATTTAGAAGGTCGCTTCTAAAAAAACCGGCTATAAACTCGATAGTTTCAGTTATTCAACGTCAATACACACTAAGAATCATTAAGAAATCAATAAAAAATGTATTTTAAAACCAATGGGTACAAATCGACCAAATTTAGATCTAACACCAACCACCAAAAGTGTTTCACAAAATCTTCACGTAATTAAAAAGTAGGTACTATTTTCTCGTAAACATAATATCATTGGCCACATTTGTAATTAAACAACACACTTAATACCTGCCAATTGCCGCTCTTATAGGCATAAAGGCCAAGGTTACAAAAACTAGATCAAATGTGAAATAATTAATACATGATCTATTTCAAAGATGGCGCTCATAAGACGATTTATGTAACAGATTACTGTTATAGGTAAATCTTATGTTAATCGCTTGTCTATTTTTAGCTTTTTATAAAATGAGCTAGACAAAGATCATTGCTATTCGGTGGTAAGGTCAACAGCAAAACTGATCGAACAATAGTATTCAAAAAGCGACCTTATTACTTGGACTTAAGTTTGTATTAACTACTTTTTATGTTGAGAGTTTGCAGGAGATATTATATCTACTTAGTACACACGTGTGAGCTCAAACACAGGTGCAGTCCCTGTTCCTATATTTTATGAATGATTTCCGGTGGGTCGTTTGACTACAAAGGGGAGAGATCAGGCGCAAGACCGAGAACTTACTGTGCCTTCTGCTGCATTTTACATACAAAATCGCAAAATCCCTGGCTCCAGGGTACCACCAAAATCTAAAATGATTGTTGGTTAAAGGGATCGCGTACCTACTTTTGCACCATAAATCCCTCCCATTTGTCTCTCCCGTGTTCGAATATATGAATTAAATTAATGAAAATCGACTTTGACGAATTTTAGTTTCGTTCTTACCTGTAACAAGCGTTTTCCCCGCCAAAAATTCAGTATTCATTGAGAGAGTAGCTAAACTAAATGCTCTTCGGGCATAACGGACGATCTCTAAGCGGACTAAAAGTACTCTGGTAGATGTTATCTATAGCCTGATCTCTGGTTCATCCTTGTGGTTAAAATGATAAACAAAAGATCAAGCGTAAGACGAACTGAGGAGCGTCGGATATCAACCCACTAACCATTAACATTAACCATTTTATTGACAGAAATATTTATTGAGAACATTTTTGCCAGAGCTTTGGTGGAGAAATCATTAGAAAGGTTTATTTATTTATTTAAACTTTATTGCGCAAGACAGTACAAATGGCATACAATACCGTGCGGCATTCTCTAGCAGTCAACTATTGGGTGAGCCACAAAACAATAATATTTAAAAAGTTCAAGTATAAGTGATATGAATTTATAGGCCTACAAAACCAAAAGGTTAAATCAAATTGCTAAAATAGATAATATTTTATAGATTTGTGCAAGAATAATATAAGTATTCAAGTAATAGTAGGTCCTAGCAAGCATAACACAATTCAATAACAAACACAAAATTGGTCATGCGTATACGATAATGCAAATTTTATTACTCACATCGAAACAATGCAGTGAGTCAATGCAAAAGAAGGTGAGGCGAATAAACTTGGTTTTGAACAAAATTATTGTTTTCTATATAATGAATTCGTATATAGTTGTGTCCTTTTATTTCCCACGAACATTGAGGAGCTACCAAACAAGCTAAATGAATTACGATGAACGTCGTTTTAAGAAAAAAATGGCTAATTGACCATTGTTTGATTCGGTATTACCATACTCAACTTCGAAGTAAGAAGATACTACAATCTGGCCGAAATCCAGTTAATTCAATTCAAGTTACTCACTTCATTGATGTTATAATTATAAGGTCTAATTCTGACTTCTTTTTTTTTAATTAGATGGTCGATGCAATAACCGGACTATAAGGGGCGCAGATGCCTACCATACCTAAAACGACTACTTCTTCCTCTTAGCGTTGTCCCGGTTTGTGCCTCTAGGCCCAGGGTCCGCTGTGACCATGATCCTAGATTTAGCGAGTCTGGTTATTACATTGAAGCGACTACTTATCTTTTAAAAAATGTAATAGGGTTCTGCGCGAAAAAATTAACTCTTACTTATAACAAAACCTACCAAATACACGGAGATAAAGACGCGAAGACCTTATACAAAAAAAATCTTCCTTACGTCGACTTAAAACATCCACCTTTTTACACTAACTACAGCAACATCGATTTAACCACACAGCATGTATTAAACTTAATGGCAGGATCAGACCGTACGTTAAAATTTAGACAAATTAAATTTAGACAGAAGGCGAAGGAAACGCGTTGCGTGCTCGTAAGTGAGATCGGTTTGCACGCGCATAAGCCTTTGATAAATCTGGTCAGTGCCGCAAGGTATAAGCTTTAGCAAGCTACTATATTTATAAACGAGCATAGATCGTGAACCAGATTTTTGCGGCCTTGATATTTCAGCACTGTTGCAAGTACCAAGATCATGGAAGAACTATGAAATGAGTGGCTGCTTCGTAGTAAACTTTGCATTGTATAGACTCAACTTTTATTTTGCATTGTTTAACTTTAAATTATTTAAAACTGTTGTAGTACTAAAACTACTAAAATCTACTTTCCGAACACGGCGGTAGCTTCTTTTACATTGCTATTATTCACATTTTTACATTATTTTTTACTTGACGATTCATAAGTGCTTATTTTAGGTTTATGTGAATAAAGGTATTTTCATTTTATTTCATTTCATTCTGGCTGAGTCAAAAGTTCAAAAATGGCTAGCTATACGGGTGCATTACCTAAACGGGCTATCTCTAAGAGATAAGACATATACCGTAGCGGGTTTTTAAAAAAATGATATGAGAAACAAACAGTGTGGACAATTTAATTTAGAAAAGAGGTAGGTTAAGTTTATAACTTGGCCCATATTCTGACTACGGAATGTTTAAAATAGCCCGACGAGCGAGGCTGTGTTGTCAGCTCTTTGTGCCGTTTGCCTCTATGCCGCCCTAATTTTACCTCCCATATAAGTAGGGTAAGTAGGAGACTCTGAAAATGGACGATGCGATAGGTTTTCGGAATTGTATGAAACGTTTGAAAGTTAAATACTAGATCGTCTAATTGACCCCTCAAACAAACTTAGAACACTTCAAACATTGGGTAACTACGCCTTGTATTTTTCTAACCAAAGAATTTACAGTAGTACAAACGATGACAAAGCATGAATTCGTATTAATTGGACCGAACTCATTAGGCAGTTAATTTATGGTTTAGAAGGTGGGGCACATTTGTGTTAGTTCTTTGTCTGGGTGTATCGCCTGATGGTAATCACTTCAACCTATAGACACCGCAACACTAAGAGTGTTACAGGTGCATTGTAATTTGTGGGTTTTTTGAAGTTCCTTAAGTCCCATATGGAAAAGTCACAACTGGAAGCTGTTCCAAATAACTTTAGATTCAGCTTAACGCTTTTCATTGATCTTAAATCCTGATTTTGAGAATAGCTATTTTAACAAAGCGTGGTATGTTATTAAATGCAGTTTATTTAAGTATTTTCCTGTACCTATATTGTATCGTGGGTGTATAATCACATGTTTTATTTCTCGGAAATACTCAACCACAAAGCTATTTATTTTCTACCTTATAAAGTAGGTATAGTGTGCTTTTAAATGTTAAATTGGTAATCGAATATTTCATTAGACCAAGAGGTCTAGAGAGAAATTTGAAATTCATTCTATTAGCGTTACTGCGTCGAATTAGCGACTAGTTAGCCGAGTTGTCCACTTGAGCTGAGTTTTTACTCAGCTTTGACCTTTTTGACCAATTTTAAAACAGATAAAATGTAATACTGAAAATTCGTCAAAAATATAGTCTACTATGGATATAATAAATACCCTAATATTTTATAAGTAATTCCCGGCAAATGTAGTGTAGGACGCCCTCAAGTCTGTTGGAGCGACGATTTACGCAAGATGGCTTGCAAGTGCTGGATGCGAGAAGCTCAGAATACTGCGAGAGGCTAATGATGATGATGATTTTATAATTAAATGGACATATGATACGGTATGGATATGGCTCCGCGTACTAGGATTTTAGCTCAGCTATATTCAAGCAGAAGCAACCAATCCTACGATGATTATTTTAATCCATAGGCCCTAGCGGTGTTCTTAAACAGAACCATAACTAACTGCCTCGTTCTATCTATCTATACTTATAATAAATCTGTAGAGAGGTCAATTCTGTACATAAAATATGTCTGTCTGTCTGTCTGTCTGTCTGTATGTTCGTTATAGAAAAAAAAACTACTGAACAGATTTTGACGAAACTTGGTACAATTATTCTTCATACTCCTGGGCAGGTTATAGGATACTTTTCATCACGCTACAATCAATAGGAGCGGAGCAGTGACGGGAAGTGTTGGGAAAACGCGAGAAATTTAAACCTGTATGTTTGAACGCGCATTACGCGAAAACTACTGCATAGAATTGAATGCGGTTTTCACCAATGTATTGCTAGAGGTCTAACTTAAAACTTAGGCACAAGGTATAGATGGGTATTATATGGAAGTCCGTTATTTTTGAAACCCGATATCCACGCGAGCGACGCCGCTGGCACAGCTAGTTGTATCAATAAAATACAACGTCGTAAACACAATTAAGAATCAACATAGTAACGCTTACCTCCCATTTACCAAATACTGGACAGCCGTAACCATTTCTGTCCATATTAAGCTCTCATAAATCAAAACACGTACCTACCTCTCATATTTCACAAGTCCAAGTGACATAACCCAATATTTGACCCCGAATTGTCAAAGTGGGCGTAGATTAACTTGTCCGAGATAAAGGCGGCCGACCAGGAACTCGATCGTAAATCGATTTTAAACGTCGTTAATCGATTCGCTAACTTTGATTCGGCCGTCCGCCCACGATTTGTCGTTCATTTGGCAGGTGCCATTATGTAGATCGCGTAGATATCCTTATTAATAACGTAATGTGTAATCAATGTAGTTGTAAAGTTGTTAATTCTTTTGACCTTAATCTGGTGGCGTGGTGAGTCGATTTTTTTGTTAGCCGCTAATAAGGCTTAGAGAGGCTATTGCTCAATCCGATCCTGGGGCCCTACTACAAAAAACGAAAACTATCGTTCGTTGAACGGATCGCGTATTTTTGCCCCATAAATCCCTCTCATTTGCGTGTTTCCCTCGTGTTCGAATACACGAACTAAAATTCGTTAACGTCGATTTTCAACAATTTAACTGATATATTAGAACACGGGAGGGACAAATAAGAGGGATTAGGGAAAAATACGCGATCCGTTCAACGAACGATCGTTTTCGTTTTTTATAGTAGGGCCCCTGAAACGAATTATTTATCGACTGAACCATTACGATGCACAATGGCAGTTGGTTTTTGTAAATCAACGTTTGCAAAAGTACGCAGAAAGGCTAAAATCTAAGTCCTTCGCTCAAAATGTCTAACTACTAAGTCTGTTTAAGGACTTCCAGGTCAGCCAAGGTCGTACCTTTGATTTTAATCAACGATGTTCTTTCAAAACCTTGTACACCTTAAGATAAAAATCAGTCTGTTTGCCTGTAATTAAGCGAAGTGCAAGGTCAGCTGTGAGAACTACGCGTATCTAAAATAGGCATTTAAAAAAAACACAATAGTTGGTAGGTGTAGTCTCTTGTACAGCCTCGGGGAACATTCAATGAGCCATGTTAAATAAGCCAGGCGCGAGTTGGAAGGTTAAGCCTTGGGTCCCGTATATTTATACTGGGGAAATTCAATTGACATTGACAACTGCACTTTGACACTTCTTAGTAGGTATTGTTTACAGAAACTGAATAGCTCCTTGAACACAAATATAATATTGACAAAGAGGGAATAAAACCAGCCTTCTCAGCACGACTGCCTTTGGGCAGTGATTTCGCACATATTAATTATTTATACGCTTAATTTTATTGCTTTTCCTTTTCACACTGCGATCACAGATCGCAGTTTTCACATAATATTGTGTTTAAACTCTCAATAAACTTTTCATACTGACATCCATTTCATCACATACCTTTTTATTCAGCTTACTCAATTGATAGATATTCTTCTACAATTAGCCGGTCTTATCGCTTTTAAGCGATCTCTGCCTGAGAACCTTGAGTAGAGGATAATTAAAGGAAGGGGTTAGGTAAACAAATGAGCTCCTTCTCATTCACCTCAATCAATCAATCATCAGCCTTTCGCAGGCCACTGCTGGACATAGGCCTTCCCAATTTTTGACACATTTCTCTATCTTCTGGCATCCAGCACTTGCCAGCCATCTTGCGCAAATCGTCACTCCATCTGGCCTGAGGCTGCCTGGACATTTCCCGAGACGCGGTCTCTACTCTAGAACACGTTTCCTAGACACACGGGCCCTAGACTGTATGGCGTGGTCGTAGTTAAAAGTATAAATGTGATAATAATATTGTAAACACCATGTTGAAAAGAGCAACTACACGAGTTTCTTGCCGGTATCTTCTCGGTAGAATGCTGCTTTCCGATCCGGTGGTAGCTTCGACGATTTGTAAGTGTTTTTTTTAAAAACCTATAAAAATAAAGATTACTTTGACTTGACTTGATTATGTCCATCAGCACACTGTCACTTAAGCTTGCTAATCTGGTGAGCTATGTCGGTGACTTTAAATAGTTTTGTGTTGGATCACATCATTTCGAATCTGATCCTGCAGAGAGGAACGAAAGTCATTGACCTAAGGAACCCTAAAAATGACGAAACGACGACCCTATTATCTATGGCTCATAAAAATACACTAATAACATGTTACCGGGCGCAAATGAAAGTGTACGAAACGCTGCATCGCCGGATGGCCGTTTAGCGTAATTGACGGTAAGCACGTAATGGCGTATTTGTCGCGGGCGAAACGACCGATACGGCGATTATTAAAAGGTCTAGTACGACGAAAATTGTTGAGTCGAGCAGCAATCGAAACGCGCTGTGTTTATATCGCCGGCTATTTAGACAAAAGAGGATTTTCATCAAGTCTTTAACGAAAAATAGATTTACTATCATCATCTTCAGGCTCTCGCAGTCTACTGCTTTACATCCCGATGGGCTAATCTCATTGGTCGCCAATGAAAAAAAATCTATAAGTACATATATGTATATTAAACACCAATAGATGACGCTGGGTGTCACTTACATCGCGGAAACGTTGCGATCCCACGGAGACATATAGATTATACCTATGCCTCACTTTGCACACTTATGATTTGTACCTATTCAATCTTAGAAACAAGCCTAACTTCAAACTATGTATATGCTTTCATATCTGCTGACACATGGAGGGGAGGGAAGAAGGAAGGAGAGAGAGAGAGGAAGGAGGAGGAGGGAGGAGAGAGAGGAAAAGAGAGAGATACACATTACATACACACCACAATTACATTGTGTTAAATAAATAACCCAGACATGCCACGCTGGGCCACACAGCGCCACCTAGCCCCAAACTAAGCCGAAGCTTGTACTATGGGTACTAGACAACTGATAAACTTACTTAGATACTTTTTTTTGTAAATAAATACATATACATAGAAAACACCCAGACCAATACAAATAGACATGTTCATGAACACAAATGTTTGTACTGTGCGGGAATCGAACCCACGACCCTTGGCTCAGAGGGCAGAGGGCACTACCAAAATGAGCCACCGAGCCTGTCAAGGAGCCTGCCTGTTGTGTAAGCCATTTCATTTTATTATAGACATTTCCTAATATGACTGATTTTACTTATCCACCGCATCAAACACCTTGAGAGGAATTAACTTCAAAATGTCCCACTGACATTTTAGTTCTAAGTATGTGGATTAATGTAATTCTAAAGACGTAAAGGTCACACAAAGTTTGTTTTATTGTTTACTAGATTAGCTTGTCAAGTTACATGAGTAATGATAGGGTAAGGTTCTAGCACCATATTTAAGGTAACATTAACCATTATTAGCACGGTGTGCAGTCATCACCAGATAGCAGATATATGTAAATTGTAAGTAGTGCTAAAGGAGAATAATAAACCGCTGCGGCACAGCACTATTCGCCAAGCTCAAGAGTCACTGAACTAACGTTGACAGTTGAAGTTTGACGTAACGGTGACACTGACAGCTGTCATCGAGTTCCCGCCGATGATTACTTTTTTACTCTCTCTGGTTAAATGAGTTTTTGTAATTGGATTGTGTAAATAAATACTTTCAGATTAAGATAAAGTGTTCTTACTAGTAGTGAACTAATCAAATCTTATGAGCTTATCAATGCCGATAAACAGCTAGAAATAATCAAAATTTATATCAACCCCCATGAATTAAATTCATCTTAACAAGCAATTGTCAAATTTCAAGTAAACGTACAACTTTTCATAATTATCTTTGCCATGACATCTTGGGATCTTGGGAGTTAGTAACTAAGTCACTCGTTTTAAGGAGGTTAAAACAAGGAAAGTCGAAACTAATTATTAAAGTATGTATATGTATATTTGTGGGACTTTCGTAGAGCATAAACTCTGTACAGGATGAGATAACAGTTCTACATGACCAGGAAGAAACCATGCGAGAAAGCGCAAAGTGTCTAACGTGTTTTTCGACATACAGCTGTATATCACTGCTTTCATCTAGATCAGTGGTTCTTAACCGGTGGTCCGCGGACCACTGGTGGTCCCTGAAAGCATTCCCAGTGGTCCGCGAAGCCATCCTATACAAATAAGTAGATAAGAACCTTTCATTTATTGACATGTGGGGTACGAAGATGTGGAGGTTCCTCTGTGCGGTGTGGTAAATGATAGATGTCTGAAGTCCAATAGAAATATATATTTGGTGCACCGATAATACAACGAAGTCAGTTAATGAATTACATAATTGTTAGCGAGTGGTCGGAATGCGCGGCGGGGAACGACTGCCTGTTAAGCAGCGCACAATACAAAACTGCGTGCGCTGCAAAACTACTACTGTAGGCCGCTACAGACACTTAGAGATTGTACTTTAAGTCTTTGACTGCCGAGAAACTAGACACAATAGAAAAACTATTGTTTGCCGGTCACCGGTGTCCGGCATGGCGGTCAACGTGTTAATTAAAAACTAATAAACCAACTAGACCAGGCGTCCGTAACAAGACAGAAATTTTGGCAAATGGTCCCTGATGTCTAAAAGGTTAAGAACCACTGATCTAGATGATATAGGTGACAATCAAATACAATTCCTACCAAATGATTTACTAATATAGAAAAAGTGACAACGTTTGTACTCGCCCTTCTCGAATTTCTAGACGATATATTTTAATACATGAATGGTAAATGATTTATCCAATTTCTGCCGTTTCCTTCCTTAAGAATTAAGAGACTTCCCTATTAAGATCAGAGAGTTATCTTGTGACACGTGATTAAAGTTCTATTTAATTGACAGGTTTTGGAAACAGTACCTACATTATAAAAGTCATATGACCGAATTAGGCGCATAGACGTTACATTGCAAATATCAGCTGCTTCTGACACTTAACACCTATGAGGTCAAACAATTGTCTGTCTATTGCGTCTAGTTTCTAGGCAGCTAACGGGTTACACAGCTACTTCACATACATACTACCCAAAAAAACCGCAGCTGCAATACTTTCCCTGCGCAGTGTACGTCATTACTGCACTAACGCCAGCCTGCATGTAAGCGCATCTGCCCGAGGGCGGGGGTTGCAAATACCAAGGCCGGTGCAGCGGAAACCGCGCACCTGTGCACACACCCCTCGCGCGGCGGGCCACGGAGCGAGCGAGCGGCATGAGCGGAGCGGTTGAGAAAGCGATTTGTTGAACTACGGCCCGACTAGCGAGCCCAATAGCAGAGTAACTGCCTGCTCTCTAAGGCTAGGCGCGCACTGGTGACTTTTTGTCACCGTGACAGCCGTTTCATCTCTTTTGCACTTTTAAAATTTTTGTTGCAGCTGCTCACCCCACGAGCCCAGTAGAGTTTCCGGAGCTCGTGTCGTGTCGTATCTCTGCCAGTGGGTACACCGGGCAGAGACACGACCTGGAGATAATTTAAATAAATTAAATAAATAGCACAAGACATGCTACGCATTTAACTGCGGTATTTCTATAGGGTGGAAGAAGTCCTTCCCCAGACGGGCTCCACTCAAGTGAAATTCGCTATGTCCTACCTCTCTCGCTCGGACGAAGCGGCTCATCTCGAGCGAAGATTCGCTATGCCTTACCTCTCTCAGTTTATCTACGTTGGGGCACTCACTTAATATTATTATGCACTATAAAATTACCGACATACTTGACTAGTCGATCGCAGTCACTGAAATAAAGTCAGAAAAGTATTGATATCGCAAAGATTGTCTGGAAGAGATTGCTTATAGCGATAAGACCGCCTGAATTGTAAGAAAAGCTGTATACTTTGTCTAGTTCTAAGTCAACTTTGGAGGAACAAAGAGTATCTACCTATCTATCACCGCTCTTTTCCTAGCCCCGTCCTAAGAAAGTTAAACTTGGTGGTTGTCGGTTGAACCGAGTGCTTTGTCCTCGGGCTGTCTCTGGATCATCGTCACAGTATACGAAAGAGAAATCAGTACTTCGTAAAAAGCTTATTTGGTGAGATAAATAGGTAGGTACATCCATTGAAGTGCTGGAGTAACTTTCTACGGGTGCAAAATGTAATGTGTAAATCTCTTTATACAAATACCTATACGTTTTTTAAAAACTAAAAAAAAATACTGTACTGTAATTGTCAAGAATTTCATTATCATCATTAGCCTTAAAAAGTACTGTACTTGACATAAGCCTCTCCAATTGTTTGCCATTTTGCTCGATCTTGGCCTTCTCGCATACAGCACATGCCAACCATGTTGCGCAAATCGTCGCTCTACCTGGCCGAGGGTGTCCTACTCTACGTTTGCCAAGAAACGGTATCCACTTTAGAACTTGTTTACCCCAAATAGTTATCAACTCTGCGTCCGATATGGCCCGCCCACTAAGTCTCATTAAGTCCTAAATAAAACCCAGCTAGAGAAATTACTGCTTTGCAAACATACATTACTGCTTTACAAAACGCTGTGTCATTGGTGTAGTTACTAAGTTTCACTTCAAAACACTATATTCTGGTGGGTTTGACTGTTAACCCGATTTCTCTTAAAGGTAAATAAAATCGGTTACAATTTTGATTTATGTTTTGCTGATCGATATGTAATACAAAGTTTGCTGCACAAAATTTATTAGTATTGGCCAGTTTCAAATAACATGACGTAAAACTCAAGTTTTATGGGTTACAGCTTAAAGCTTACAAGTGTACAGCATTTAATCATTCTCTTCTGAATTTTGTTATCGACGCGACATTCATTCTAAACAAAGTCTTGCAT
Source organism: Conogethes punctiferalis (assembly GCA_031163375.1). NCBI lineage: Eukaryota > Metazoa > Arthropoda > Insecta > Lepidoptera > Crambidae > Conogethes > Conogethes punctiferalis. The sequence goes on from CM062088.1 coordinate 1,852,073, forward strand.
CATTATCATCATCAGCCTATTGCAGTCTACCGCTGGACATAGGCCTCTCCAGTTGTTCGCAACCTAGGGCAAACTTCTGGAGGATATACCCATGATCGCCACGCTGGGCAGGCGGGTTGGCGATCGCAGGGCGTAGCTTTTTGCTCCGGTGACGCTGCTGCCCGTCATCGGTCTGTGGTACTTAGCTACGCCTTCTATCGTGATGGTTTTACCGCCACCAGTCGGTTTGCCAGAGCCTCGTTTGTTGTTCAGCAGGATGCAACACGGGCAGGTGAGGATGGCTTGGAGCGAAAAGATGATGGGTCGCTCCCTTACATCCCTACGCTTATAAACGTATTTAATATATACCCACACCAAAATTAAATCATAGCATCTAAATTGCTAACCAAGTATTTAGGTTCAAGTGAAGGTTACACACCTATTAATTATTAAATCATTATTATCAATATTATTGCCAGTAATAACTGGGTACTTTTCACCTTCCAACCTTGGACGTTGTATGGAGGTCTCGTTAAATGTGGGTCCGAATGTTTATGCACGATTTCTAATGTGATGTGAAATACAATAATTAGAGGTCAATATGGGCATTCAATTCGGCTTGACAGCGTTCAGAACACTATGCAACTCTATCCTTTAGTCTTATTTTTGAAAAACCAGTCTTTGAAGTTTGAATACAAAAGTAAAACAAAGAGCCTAAAAGCAATATAACTGTGTGTGCTTAAATTCCAATTCAAAATTTCTGTATTCATATAGAATTGAGATAGGTAAATGACTATTTCGTTGTATTCGGGAAGAAGCTTTTATCGAGAAGACTGTATGATTTTGCATGTTAATTGGTCGCTGCTAGAAAAGAGCCATTAAAATTAGACCTATTTGAGAAATCATAACATATTTTTTTAGGTTTTGAGTGGAGGTCTTTCTTGTTGCAATAACCTAGCTCCTTTCCTCTCAAATAACAACAGCATGACTTAGCCACTTGGGCCAGTCAACAATCTCCGCCTGATGATCTGCCCGCTTGTTTTTGGAAGTCAATTAGAACAGTTAATCATTTAAAGTGTACGTAATTATTGCCCGAGTAATTGCATTATGTAGGAAGTAAGGCTGGTCGAAAACGAGTTGTTTGAGATGCGTTCCCCTCACGAAGCAAATATAAATATGAGACTGCCGAAGGAATTACGTACGGGGTATAAGAGAGCGACCAGTCACCTTTTCGCTCCAAACCACCCTTGTGTATTTGCCCAGTGTCTATCCTGCTGAATAACAAACGAGGCTCTGGCAACCGACTGGTGGCGGTATAACCATGACGACTGAAGTCGTAGCTAAATACCACTGGCCGATGTCGGGCAGCAGCGTCAACGGAGCGACAAGCTAGGCCCTGCGATCGCCAACCCGCCGTATGTTTACCCAAGGCGAACAACTGGAGAGTCCTATGTCCAGCAGTGGACTACGAGAGGCCGATGATGAGGAAACTATGCATTCCGATCTAGGTCCTGACTTCATCAATTCAAATCATTAATGGGCGTGGCCTATAAGTCTGCTCTTGTAGCATAGCCCCCCGGCTATGTCCAGTTTAGAACGTTTGCAGGTTTTCCGTTACAGTATTCGAATTCTTTGACTTTTTAGTATTTTCTAATGGCATGTATTTAACGCTGCGACTAATAAATCTGATTTAAGGTTTATAAAATAGTTAAAGTGGATAGGAAATATAATAGGTTGGCTGCAACGGTGGAGTACATTATTATGTAAAAACTGGCAGCATTAAAAAGTAATTTTAAGCTTTAGTTTAATTTAAACTGGCATCGAGTTTTTCTTTTGGCAATTGAATTTATGGTTAAGCGGAAACTCGGAAGCAACTAAAAAGTACAAAATAGGCATTCATAAATTGTAAAGTAGAGGTATCTATTAAAATGATTTCAGGTAGTATTTAATAAGATTGAGATCTAATTAACATAATAATGTGGTGTGACATGTAAGCTGTAAATAAAGTAAAAAATAGCATGCAATTTAAATATTGTAAGTTTTATTTCTTGACTTCTTTTTAGGGTTCTGTAGCCAAAATGGCAAAAACGGGACCCATAAAGATTCGTCATGTCTGTCTGTCCGTCCGTATGTCACAGCCAGTTTATTCCGAAACTATAAGAGCCACATTAATCCGCATTAAGATTTTAAAATAAAATCAGAAAAAAAATACAAAATTTTTGGGGTTCCCCTTACATAGAAATTTTTTTTTTCATCAAACCTATACGTGTGGGGTATCTATGGATACGTATTTGAAAATGATATTGAGGTTTCTAACATAATTTTTTTCTAAACTGAATAGTTTGCGCGAGAGATTCTTCCAAAATGGTAAAATGAGTGTGTGTGTCGTACGTAAGGCAGTACGATTATCAATAATCAATCTTTATTTATTTGTTTATTGTTACGTAATTGTTACGAAATTATACCTAGGTATATAAATACTAAAATTATCACTGGATAATTAGGGCCGGCTTCGATTTGGCGGGGCGTCCACGCTTTCTTTTTTGCCCTATTGGAATCATTTTTGCCTCCAAAGGCGGCGTTGTTAATTTTAACCTTAAGGCAAAGCCCAATATATGTTTACAGGTATAAACGCCTGCCGCCGTTTTCATTATATTATGATTTCCAAAAATAAAAAAGGATTCCCTAATATTTATTTTAGTATTCAATTTAAAATTACAGCTGCTCGTTAATTATAGCCAGAAAGTGTTTTTTTAGATGGAAGTCTACAGTAACCATAATAATATTATATGCTATCCGACTGTTAATATTAGTCGCCATGTCATTATTTTTAGTACCCCACCTATAATTTCAATCGCCATATATAAAAAAATACTACCAAGAAGTCGCAGCCGTTATTTAATTTTTTATAATACTTTGCAATTGCTGGCTATCCAATATAATTGAAGCCAAATTATTTAAACATTGCCCAATTATATTTGTAGATGCCAATAGGTTATAACCCTCTTAATTTTTCATTCGCCTCAATAATAATAAGCCTTTTCTAATCGAACCGATTTGACAATAGTATCAGAAGCCTTTCCTTTCAGAAGGGTTATACTTACTCGTAATTGTGAATAGTCCAATCACTCAATAGATTAATCTAAATAGAAACAATATAATAATTACGTTTGCCGCCATCCTAAGATCTGATCGTCGATTTAAGAAGTAGTTATTGCAAAAGCGATTGTGCTTATAATTCGACACTAGCAAGCTTATGACTCTACCTTTCTACAAATTTTATGTCGTAACCACCGAAATATAACAAGGTAGAACCACGATCACGTCTTATTTTAGAAGAAGCACTGCGAGTCACTCCTTTAAGCATTTAACATTCGAATGCTCAAGGCAACGATGCTCATTGTGCTCAACTTCAATTAGATTGCGCGTTCTCCTCGAAACGAACGGATCTGGACAAATGCCGACAGTGCACCTGTAACTCCCCAGGTTGCGGTGACTAGGGCTGAAGTTATCACTTACCATCAGGTAACTTTAAATAAATAAATAACTATCAGACAACATCACATACATTGCTCCGATCCCAAAGTAAGTAGCTTAAGCACTTGTGTTATGGGTATCAGAACAACGAAGGTACCTACCACAAATAAATACTTAAATACAAATAAAAACACCCAGACACGGAACAACAAGTGTCATCATTCGAATGTTTGTCCCGGGTGGGAATCGAACCCACGACCTTTGGTTCAGAAGGCAGGGGTCACTACCAATTGAGCCACCGAGCCAGTCAACTTTCAGGCTAGTTTGCCCTCTCTTTCATAAAAAGAGGCTACGTTTAGCGAGAGTCACGCGTTCTATGTTCACCAAGCTGTTCTATACTGATACAATTATGTTGTCGTAACCTTATACATCATAATCATTCATTACACGCTAATTCTATCGTCATCGTTTCTGTCAACTGTACATTGAATACCATTTGTAAACACACAATTGAGATAATCAATTTGATAAATGTTACTTTAAAAAAAAGAGAGTGTTTTAGAGAGTAACTTCGACACATATTTTTAAGTTACACATATTATTGGATTGCAATCCAGATTTTAATTGTATATTTTATATGTCATTCTAATTTGATTGTAATCTGTCATGTGTATAAATCTATCTATCTATTGGTCAGTGGTCAGTAGATGAAGCTAAACGTGGGAGGCCTATGTCCACTATGTCCAGCAATGGACGTTTGCAGGGTGATGATGATCCTATGCCCAAAGGTCTGGAAGAGATCGCTACTACGATAAGACCGCCCAAAATTGTACCACGATTGATTACCCATAATACAAGTGCTTAAGCTACTTACTTTGGGATCGGAGCAATGTATGTGATGTTGTCTAATATTTATTTATATTTGATTATTTCCCACTTTTTTTTCACTTTTATTTTTTGAACTTTTTAAGGCTATTCTTATGGTGTACAGTAAAGAGTATCTATTGGTCAGTGGCCAATAGATGAAGCTAAACGTGTGCGCATGAGCATTACTTCACCTAACTCCAGTTACGCCACGTCACGCTCCGCGGCGCGTGGCGCTCTGCTTCAGGTTACGGTGACCAACAGTCGGACACTCAAGTGGGACAAACACTGTTAGTTCAAATGACCACTTACTTACTTACTTCGCTGGCTCAGCGATCTAAAGTGGGTCTTGACCTCCGACATCAAAGCGAGCCACCTTTTTCGGTCTTGAGCCAGGTCCACCCAATCGAGCACGTTCAGTGCCTTCAGGTCCATGGCGACTTCGTCCTTCCAGCGATAACTCGGGCGCCCAACTGGACGACGTCCCGTTGGTTGCCCAAGGTATGCTTTTTTGGCCGCACGATCCTCCCCCATTCCTTCCACTATGTTCAATTGACCAGACCAGCCTTTTTTTAGAGGGGAATCCACCTGGCATTATACGACGTAGTCGCAGTCTCCAGGTGGAGTCGACTCATCCCTCCCAGAATGGGAGGGCGTACACCCTGTGTCACCAGTGGGCAGCAACTTGCAGGCACACGGGTAGCGCAGAAGTATACGGCCTGACTTGGTCAGCCGCAAATAAATAACAAGCTGGCACTTCCGGTCTGTAAGATCTTTAAATGACTAGACTTTGTTTCTACGTATACACGGGGAATGCATTAGGCACCTTTATGCTGCCTTCGGGGGAATTGGCATAATGTGTGGGAGTCACACCTCCCAGAATCGGAGGGGCATATCCTCTTAACTGAGAGACTATATCGCACGTTGGAAGATACCAAGGCCTGGGGTAGCGCCGAAGCATACCGCCGCATTCCAGCCAGTCGAAGATGACAAGCGATGGCCTAGTCTGAGGAAGGCAAATACCCGTTAAAGACTTAGGCGAGAATTCGTTATACAACGTGATGCAGTTCATAGAAATGTGCACCACTAAGAGAGGTACGGCATAGCGAATCTTCGCTCGAATTGAGCTGCCCGTCCTGGGAAGGACCTCCACCCTATAGAATACCGCAGCCAAATGACCTCCGGGTCGTGTTTCTGCCGGTGAGTAGGGTTTCCGGAGCTCGTGGGGGGTTAGGGTTGGGCTGGCACGACAGTGGCAACTGACAGGTAATTGACCAGTTACTTGCCAGTTGTCACAGCGACCTGGGCTTCTCTTTCGCTTTCCATCAGGCGTAGGGAAGTCATTATGTCGAGCTACTATAAAAAAAAACCTAAAGTCTTGTCAAAGGGTCATGGCGAATCATGGAACCGTTCAAGGAGCTATGCTTGCCTAGTCTTAAGTATTATTATAGTCTTGCTATGACCACAAACTACGGCCACCCTTGCAGGAACCACTCAGAAACGATATCTGCCTGTATCCAAGATATCTAGAACGTGCGAGTTTAGTAACTCGGCGGCGGCTGATGGGGAAATAATGTCATAAACGGCCTCTCATTACCTGCTCACTGTTCTTTGTTCATCAGCCGGCGTTAAGAAATAAAGAAATAACCCAAGACATGCCACGACGGGCCACACACCTCTATTCTGAAACTAAACCGAAGCTTGTACTATATGGATGGGTACGGTCTTCGATTTTGGTTCTGTTCTTCGGTTCTTTTTTATAGTAGCCTAGCATAATGGCTTTCCTACGTCTGATGGGAAGCGAAAGTGAGGCCCAAGTCGCTGCGACAACAGGCAGGTAACCGGCCAGTTACCTGTCAGTTGCCACGGCCATGCCGGCCCAACTCTAACCCCCCAAGAGCTCCTAAAACCCTACTCACCGGCAGACACAAGACCCGGAGGTCATTTGGCTGCGGTACTCTATAGGGTGGATAGTTTGATTACTTGTCCGGTGTTGCAGTAACTAGGGCTTTTCTTTCTCTTTCTATTGGGCCAATATACTATCCCACTAATATTATAAACGCGAAAGTTTGTTTGGATAGATAGATGGATGGATAGATGGATGGATAGATGGATGTTTGTTCCCTTTTCACGCAAAAACTACTGAACAGATTTTAGTGAAACTTTACACGAATATTGTTTATGCATCAGATTAACATATAGGCTATAAATTACAACGATTCATTAATTTTTTCATTTAGAATTCCGGGAAAATATGTTACGGAATGATTTAAAACTTTTTGAATACACCATAGATACTGTCATTTCTTGACTTTGTCAGCGAAATTATCAATTTGACATGACAGGTACTGATATTGAGCTAGGCAAATGTGGAAATTCGCCACCAATAGTACAAATAATTGTGAATTCAAATTGTGCGGCTTATTTTCGGAATGAAATTCTTCGGAAAATACTATATGCAAACTGCTATAACTGAAAAGACGACCAACGTAAAGGGATAACCACCGGCGTTGTCTACTAGAATATTGCTCAGTTTCAGAGGCACCTCATTCAGCAACAAATTGGAACAAACTTTAGGAATAAAATTGTGTACAGTCAAAACAGATCTAGCATAACCCGTAGACAAGGCGGCCTGCATCTAATAATGAATCACAGTGACCAAGAACCAAAAACCTTACTGCAATCTCAGAAGGCTCACAACGGGCCACATGTCTAGCTCGGATGCGACGAAACTGCGATTAGTGTATGCTTAATAAATATTTTTCTAATCCAAATTGTAATTTCTGTCCTCAATATACTAATATTATAACATTTCAGCCTAATAAAATCGTTTTAATTACGCATGTCGGAAGAAAATAACGCTTAGAAGTAAGTTAAGATTCATACACCGGCCAAGTGGTCGCTTTTTGGTCGGCGTGATACTTAAAACCTGTGTACTAACATGTACAATTATTATTGTACATAGTTAGGTACCACCTATAATTAAAGAATCTTAATTTTATCGGTAAATAATTTTCACGTTATATTCTTAGGGATGCTCAGTATGACATAAAGAAAAATCGAAATAAAAGATACCTACTTAGTATTTTTAGCGTGGCTTCTCAAAATATGTTCATACACAGGATATCCAGATTCTGTTTTAGTTGTATAGATATAAGATTATTAAACGCACTTATTTTCCAAAAAGTACAAAATAAGTATCCGTATTTCTATATTGTATGGGAGTGACCTATCACCTTTTCACTCCAAGCCTTCCTCACCTGCCCGCGGTGCATCCTGCCGACCAACAAACGAGTCTCTGGCAAACCGACTGGTTGTGGTAAAACCATAACGGTGGAAGGCGTAGCTAGATATCACAGGCCTATGACGGGCAGCAGCGTGACCGGAGCGAGAAGCTACGCCCTACGATCGCCAACCCGCCTGCCCAGGTGGCGCTTATACCCATAATATCCTCCAGATGTTTGCCCTAGGTGGCGAGCAACTGAAGAGGCCTGTGTCCAGCAGTGGACTGTAATAGGCTGATGATGATGATGATTTCTATATTAATCAATTTTAAACGTATCGCGCCGACGCCAGCCCTCTCCTGGCCGAAAATCGGCCACAATGAGCATTCTCCAAGCAGACCGGGCAAGTATGCACGAGATATTGAAGTGTACATGTTTATGCCCATACACAAGTGCATTACGTGCGGTTGCTCTGTTTGAAATAATGAGAATTCATAGTAGTAACTAGGTACGTAGGTAAGCACCATTTTTATACCGTAAAAAGACTAATTGACTCAAAAAAAGTGCGGACGCGACATAACAATCTGATGACTGCTAACACCAGTGGCGCATTATATCGGTTCCCGGTAGGATTCAATGTAGAAAACGAACTTTTTTAGATAACTCGAATAATTCAGGAAGACGTCGCTCTGGATAAGTCATCACCGGAACTTACAGTTAAGGGAACCATAGCTTAAGACCAGGTGATTCCTGAACAATGGGCCGCGGCTTCCAATGGCCAACCAGAGGCCAACATGATGTACCTACATTGTGTTTGTCCTGTGTCAACCTATGTTCAGATTTCTCAGCACTCAAGTCGAATACCTATATCTTCATTACTTTGTAAGCTCTTCATGACAAACAGATGTTCACGCAGGCAAAGCTGCGGGCAGCAGCTAGTGCTACTATAAATTTCTTTTTGCCTAAACAGGAGAACAACAGAACCACGATATTTCTACCTCTATATAGAACACACAGATACAGATCAATCATAGATGTTCATCACATATCTACCCAGTACCGGATCACCTGACAAAAACCAACCCACATCAACTTGGTTCAAGTGAGCGCACCTTACAGCCCATGAGCTTACAAAGTACCTACTTAATATACGTAAGCAAAGCCGTGGAGCAGAACATAGCATGAGACGGGCAACCAACTGGAAACCTTTGGTAGCTTCCGGACCTGCCCAGTTTAGATAATACACTTGTTATTCTTGTGTTGAGTTATTTATTGGATAATGTAATTGTGCGATCACTTACATAGGTTATTAAATTAATCAATAGAGTTACGTGTGTGGATTGTGTAAGTTTTCGTTGCGAATTAGCAACAATAAATTAAACGATAGCAGGTTCGTTTAAACTAGTCTCATTATCAAACCGTCCGGGGAAGGACCTCCACCCTATAGAATACCGCAGTCAAATGACCTCTGGGTCGTGTTTCTGCCGGTGAGTAGGGTTTCCGGAGCTCGTGGGGGTAGGGTTATAGGGTATTTCACGCTACATTTACAGAATAAATCTAATTTAAATTCAAAATATGTATTTTTACTCGAATAGACTTGAGTGAGATAACTTATGAATGTGAAAACAATAAAAAATTACTAACGCCTGATTCGGAATGTATCTAATAGTTCTATCTTTCGAATCCGGCGGTGGAATGTCAAAATAATACCAAATTTATTAAAAATTCAAGAAACATGAACGAATCGTAGGGTTCTAAGGGGTAAACGGGCAGGATGCACGGTCTATGTATTTTGATTACTTTAAGTCGAACTTACCGCAGCGCCTTCGTAGCTCAAATATTAGGAAAAAGCAACTACCGAAAGAATGAAATGATTTCAACTCAGCAAGTCATCTATCGTTTAAAGCGATTTGCCTAAGGTTGCCTGGAAGAGATCGCTTGAAGCGATAAGGCCGCCTAATTACTAAATACTAGTTTTAAGTTGATTGTAAGATAAGCCTCCACCAATGACCATTGTCATTTGGGGGGATTTGCCTTAGTCAATAAGCTTGACAGGCGGATTGGTAGGTATGGTCCTATTCTAAAACCACACGGACCGGGTCGCGTTGCGTGAGAACAAGTTAGAATTTGCAAAGTATCGAATATAGTGAAAATCATGAGATCTTTTTGGTAGCACGACATAATAGCTTTCCTGCGCTTGACGGAAAGAGAAAGAGTCGCCCAAGTCGCTGTGACCGAAGTCACCTGTCATTGTCACCCACATGGAGTAATGTTAGCATCAGATATAAATATGTAAGAACAAGAAAAGTCCATCACATTAATGTTTGTATAGGCTGGGAATCGAACCTACGACCCATTGTTCTTCCACCAAATGAGCTACAGGTCCAGTCAAAGCTTACACACCTACTCACATATATCGAATGCTGACTGAAATGACTGTACATGCTCTAATGTTAGCATCCGCTCCCATCTACACCCGTCTTATCGATGACTGGCGATTTTTTATGCAAATGTAGATCAATAGTTGCCACTAGAACACCATAGAGATCGCAGCAAGAACAAAGGCCCATAGACAAGTGGTGTACGGCACCGGTTCAACATCCTTCCCGGTGCGTCGGAGCGCGGCGTATTACCCGCGCCGGCCGCGTGTGACGGGACGGTACGCCACGCGTACGCCCTTACGAACGGCAAGAAGTGGCGTACAAACTTAAGAACTTGAGTTTTTTTTTATAGTAACTCGACATAATGGCTTCCCTACGCCTGATGGAAAACGAAAGAGAAGCACAAGTCGCTGTGACAACTGGCAAGTAACTGGTCAGTTACCTGTCAGTTGCCACTGCCATGCCGGCTCGACTCTAACCCCCCACGAGCTCCGGAGACCCTACTCACCAGCAGAAACACGACCCGGAGGTCATTTGGCTGCGGTATTCTATAGGGTGGAGGTCCTTGCCCGGACGGGCAGCTCAATTCGAGCGAAGATTTGCTATGCCCTACCTCTCTTAAATCAATCTCGAGTCAATGGTAATCTAACTCAAACAAAACATGGCGACCTGGATGCCGCTGTCGTTCGCTCTACAAAGATCATCTACCGTGCACGTAGTGGTAGCCTATTGCAGTCCACAGCTGGACGTAGGCTTTTCGCCGTTTTGCGCCACGTGAGGGTAGCTTGGAACCTTAAAGATGATAAGTAGATCGTTCCCTTATATCCCCACATACTTACTCTCCTAACCACGGGTCAGCCCGTGTTGTAGAGGACGACTAAGGGAATATCAGTAAATGGGCAGTAGTGTTTACCTAGGTACAAATAAAAGATACTGCGGTCACCAACCGCCTGCCAAGCGTGGTGACTTAGGCAAATTCCCCCAAATGATACATGTTAGGGGAGGCTCATGTCCAGCTGTGGACTGCGAAAGGCTGTCCGTCCAATTGTTCGGCACTTTTCTTGATCGATAGCAACTGTTATCGATTCTGCGATATCTACCTATATCCAGAACTGATATCAAGCTAAGTAAGAAACAGAAAATCCAATTGAGATATTATTTATCTAACCTAGCCAAGTACTTAGCCAATGACTTAATTAGACATCCCACTCGGAAAATTGAATACCAATTGTGTGTTTTTTCACAACGCAATTACATTAAGTGTCATTGTTAAACGTGTACCGTTTGCCGGTCATTTTTCACAGTCCTTGTCCGAACTAACGCCGTGTCTGTTTTTTCCCGTCTCTACGTCACCGAGTTGAGGCTACGAAAGCGAATCTTTGGCCCAATGTGCGCGGGCGCAAGGCGTTCAGTATAATTTGTGCGACGGAGCCTCTATGTGCTCTACCGTACTTTCGAATTAATCGCACACATTACCGGGAAAAGTTTCGGAACTTTGCGCGCGAAAACTTTTTCGAACGTGAAAAAAATAAACTGGCAGGTTTTAATTGCAAAAAAAAAATGGAACCGCAAAGTAATGAGCGAAGATTCAGTGTACAGTTGTATGTAACCTGTTTGGTGACATAAGAAGCGATACCTACTAATAGAAAAAAAAACTAATTTTTAAATTTGAAAAGTGAATGAAGAAATTTCCATGTGCAGTATTGTGCAGTGAATGCGTTCAAAGTTGAATTTTTGTTTTAACTGCCGGTTTTTTTATAGTGAAAATTAATGCGATCAATAGAAAAAAAACATAACGGTGGCGTACGTACGTACTCAGTTGACAAATATCTTAGGATTTCGGCTACTTCATGTGTGCGGAGATGACAAAGATGTTTGACAAATATCGCGTTTCGTATAAGTAGCATTGATTTCGAGATGTTTGTACAGCGAGGCCGTAGATTTTCCCCGAAGGCTAACTGTTTTGCATAGGGTATTGCCCTTCGATTTAGATACTAAGGAGACATTTTGTTCTTATTATGTACAGTGACAAACAAATGACACGGAATGGGGACACAAAATGTACATGAACTACCTAATCAGTGATCGATTAGATCGATGAAGAATTACCTCAAAAATGTGTAATAGATGATAAGAAGACGCAAAACATTTGACTCGAAATTTATTCGCCTACGATTAAATATTAGGTTACATCTGTCTGAGTAACAACACAATACATATTATGTATTAGGAATATTGTCCTTTTAAACAAAAACAAAAATTAGTTTGTACGCGAAACAGTCTATACGAACATAGGAGGGACAAATAGGTCTGTCGGACGATCGTTTTCGATTATAATTATTATAGTAGGGCCCCTGGCTGTTAATATTGTATTTCAGTACGTGATTACCGTAACATACTAAGCTTTTAAGTTATTATCTTGGAATAGGATTACTATATGGTGCTATCTAAATATATCTAAGTTTAGATTTATAAACATGATATTGTCTGACAAATTCATAGATAAACTGTCAACTTTTTAAATATTCAAGATTCTAAACAAGCATGATAATTGCCACAACCATAATTACATTTAGATATCGAATTTTCTCAATGACAATTGTCATTTGCATATACATGATTTTCTCACAATTTTTCCTTTCCAACATTCATTATTGTTACAATTGCAAAATAGCTAGACCTCGATTTGAGCACGTGTGAACCACGTACCATAATAACACATTACTTCTCTTCGACGAGGTCGGTAAAAACACGTGAACTCGATACATAATGATCACTTGGAGACTTTAAATTACTTTATAATACAACGCCCTTGTTTGTATGAGCTGGTTCAATAATCCACTAGTTTGTTTATTTATTTAGAAGAGTCTTGTGATTATAAAGATTCACTTGGCGTATCGACGACACATTTACACGCGGTGACGGAGAAGAACACAAACCGGCATCGCCCTGTTTCTTCCTGTGGGTGTCGTAGAGCGAACTTTGTTGGGATTTCAGCTTCTCAGCTGGTGTACCCGCCATACTGTTACGTAGTATACGGTAGTGAATTAATAGAACTCACGCATTCCGCCAGGAAAACGACGGAGGGAACAACGACTCCACAATATGTGTGGTGCTTTGGTTTCATCATCATCATCCGCCTATTGCAGTCCACTGCTGGACATAGGCCTCTCCAGTTGTTCGCGACCTAGAACAAACTTCTGGAGGATATACCCATAATCGCCACGCTGGGCAGGCGGGTTGGCGATCGCAGGTCGTAGCTTCTTGCTCCGGTGACGCTGCTGCCCGTCAACGGCCTGTGGTATTTAGCTACGCCTTCAATCGTGATGGTTTTACCGCCACCAGTCGGATTTCCAGAGCCTCGTTTGTTGTTCGACAGGATGCACCACGGGCAGGTGAGGATGGCTTGGAGCGAAAAGGTGATAGGTCGCTCCCTTACATCCCCTGCTGCTTTGGTTTGGAACCCCACAATCACACGTCTTTGACATTACATGTGTAGATGGTGCATTTCCCGTGTCCAATTCTGAACCGGTTAACCTTGCACCACACCATATATTCCAACTACCTAGTATTCAATTTCCACTAGTAACTTACAGCACGCGCCAAGCTACTTTCGACACTCCTTATTCAAATCCATTGTGTAAGAACAGACCGTCCCAGCCTCCAATTGTCCAATTGTTAATTAAACCGTTCGCGAGTCATTGTTACGATCCGACCGGCTGTGATTCCGCCGCCGAGGAATTTGACGGTCGACGACTCTTGCAAAAAGTGCGAACGGAAGGAATGGGAAGAGATTCAATTGTGAAAATACTGTTACCACTTTTTATAGTAGAATTATAATGTTAAACATACTCATGTGCATTCACTGTCGCGAATCGCCAGTTTTCTTGGATGGATTTTGACTGGCTCGATGGCTCAATCGGTAGTGACCTCGGCCTTCTGAACCAAGGGTCGTGGGTTCGATTCCCACCCGGGACAAACATTCGTGTGATAAACACTTGTGTTTGTTCCATGTCTGGGTGTTTATATTTGTATTTAAGTATTTATTTATGGTACCTTCATTGTTCTGATACCCATAACACAAGTGCTTAAGCTACTTACTTTGGGATTAAAAAATAAAAAAAAAAAAAAAAAGGATCTCAGAACACGGCGAAACTACAAATAGTTGTTGTAACTCTCTGGAGAGTAGCTAATTATAGAGGAGATGCTTTTCTATCTTTTCAATCAAAACAAGTCGCTGCGGCAACAGACAAGTCAGTTGCCACTGCCACGCTGGCCTGTGAGATTATTCCGACTCTATACTGTCGGGTCCCGAAAGGCGACTAAAGTCACTTCAGTGACTGTAACTGTGCCAGCCAGGCGGATAAACCTGAAAAAGTTAAATCTTAAGAAATTCCTTAGTTACCTCTTAGGACATCCACGCGAAGAAATATGTATTATTTTCCGTCATCGCTCGCAAATATTCAGATAGACTTGCCGCGCTGTGCCACACAGCGCCATCTAGTCCCAAACTAAGCCGAAACTTGTACTATGGGTACTAGACAACTGATAAACTTAGATTCTTATATATACGTTTTTTTGGAAATAAATACATAACTTATTACACATAGAAAACATAAAATATAAAATACCGCAGCCAAATGACCTTCGGGTCGTGTTTCTGCTGGTGAGTAGGGTGTCCGGAGCTCGTGGGGGGTTAGGGTTGGGCCGGCATGGCAGTGGCAACTGACAGGTAACTGACCAGTTACTTGCCAGTTGTCACAGCGACTTGGGCCTCTCTTTCGCTTTCCATCAGGAGTAGGGAAGCCATTATGTCGAGCCACTATAAAAAAAAAACACCCAGACCAATACAAACAGACATGTTCATGAAACCAAATGCTTAACTTTACTTAACTTAAGAGATCTTTTTGTAATAAACATATACCCCTACATATCAAACAGCTAACCTTCATGCACACAAATGATTGTACTGCTCGGGGGTCGAACCTGCGACCACTTAAATCTAAAGATGCGATGTGTAGTAAACACATGGGGTAATCTTACCGCGATTGTATCTTCCGCACTTCTTACTTAAGTAAGTAAGTAATTTACTTTACCATTACGCATTTACTATAGTTGCGGCAACAATGTGTGATTGCACTATGTTTCACATGAACTAGGAAGCGAGATAATGGTGTTCTAAATGGAACTAGTCAGTGGAAAATCAGTTTAGACATTGCTTTACCTATGTATGTAAAGAAGCGACCTATCAGCTTTTTTAGGGTTCCGTAGCCAAAATGGCAAAAACGGGACCCTTATTGATTCGTCATGTCTGTCTGTCTGTCTGTCTGTCTGTCTGTCTGTCTGTCTGTCCGTCCGTATGTCACAGCCAGTTTATTCCGAAACTATAAGAGCTACATTATTGAAATTTGGTACGTAGATGTATTCTGTTAACCGCATTAAGATTTTAAAGTAAAATCAGAAAAAAATCCAAAATTTTTAGGGTTCCCCATACATGGAACTGAAACTTTAAATTTTTTTTTGCATCAAACCCATACGTGTGGGGTATTTATGGATAGGTATTTGAAAATGATGTTGAGGTTTCTAACATCATTTTTTTCTCAGATGAATAGTTTGCGCGAGAGACTCTTCCAAAGTGGTAAAATGTGTGTCCCCCCCCCCGTAACTTCTAAAATATGGGCATTAAAAAACTGAAAAAAATATATGATGTGTATTACTATGTAAACTACTAATGAAATTTGGTTTGAATGAAATCTAGACAGTAGTTTTTTTTTTAAACATCATAAATCAAATTACCTAATTTTTTTCATTCAATCAGTGGTACGGAACCCTACGTGCGAGAGTCCGACTCGCACTTGGCCGGTTTTTTTTATTGCCGTTAGTGGCAGACGGCCTGTCTGACGTTAAACAGTAACCGCCGCCCATGGACATCAGCAATGCCAGGGGCACAGCCATGCCGCTGCCTACCGCGAGGAAAGAGCTCTCTTTAAACCACGCTTTAAAAAGGACATGTCGTAGCGATCAGGGAATACCGCGGCTGGGAGGTCGTTCCAGAGTTTGCAAGTTCGCTTTTTGCTTCAAGTCATCCTCACCTGCTCGTGGTGCATCCTGCCGATTAAAAACGAGGCGCTGGCAACCGACTGGTCGTGGTATAACCAACACGATAGAAGGCGTAGCTAAACACAACAGCCCGATGACGGGCAGCTGCGTCATCGAAGCGAGAAGATTCGCCCTGCGGCGATCGCTAACCCGCCTGCCCAGCGCGAGCAATTATTGGTAGAGCCTACAGACGTTTGCCCAAAGTGGCAGACAACTGTCGAGGCCTATGTCCAGTAGAGTACTGTCATACCGTCATAGTGTGATCGATTCGCGTTGCACTAACCAGGTGTGATGAGGATCGCTTACACTTTTTGGACTTCAGGACGCAGTCAATTCGACGTGCTAATATAAAAAAAATACTGATGATGATGACAGTGCCTAATCAAAAACAGATATGAAAAACGCACTCCAGCCAACAGGTCTATAGAAATAAATTATAGTCGAACAAAATAGACGATCAGGCGTCAGAGGCCCTACTACAGAAAACGAAAACGATCGTTCGTTGTACGGATCGCGTATTTTTGCCCCATAAATCTCTCTCATTTGTCCCTCCCGTGTTCTAATATATCAATTAAATTGTTGAAAATGGACGTTGACGAATTTTAGTTCGTATATTCGAACACGGGAGGGACAAATGGGCGGGATTTATGGTACCAAAGTACGCGATCCGTTCAACGAACAATCGTTTTCGTTTTTGGGAGTAGGGCCCCAGGTTACAAAAAAAGGTCCTTTCAAACTAACTAGTTAGAACCCATAATGGGTACCGAAAACCTTTGCAAACTAGCATTCTCAATCCGACATGATACACGATAGCACGGTAAGTTATGTGGTCCAGCATTTATGGACTCGTAAATATCCGTTATTGTAAACAGTGCGGTGTCATTAAATCTGCGCTCGGACACTTTATGCTTAGGATTTGACAGCAGGTACAAGCTTATAATGTTAAGGGCAGGGCATGATCGATTGCTATTGCCTTTACGGTTACGTAAAGACATTCTGATTTTACTACTAAAGTGTTAAGTTCAAATGTTGTTGATCCATTTAGTTAAAGATTATTGTATGAGTAGTAGATGGTAAGAAGTATTACCTAGAACATCTAGCTACTCGTAATTATGATAATGTTTATATAAGAGAGGTAGGGCATAGCGAAGCTTCGCTCGAATTGATCGCTGCCCGTCCGGGGAAGGACCTCCACCCTATAGAATACCGCAGCCAAATAACCTCCGGGTCGTGTTTCTGCTGGTGAGTAGGGTCTCCGGAGCTCGTAGGGGTTAGTTTGGATGTGTAATGTATATTTTATGTATAGATGGATGTGTGTTCCTCTTTCACGAAAAATCTACTGAATGGATAGCAGAATAACCTGGACCAAAATTTGATTGGCAACCGATATGCAATATATTTATTGACATATTTAATTACATATAAAATAAGTTTCATCCAATAAACGTCTCGATGCAGGTCGTTGAATAGCAGGATCTGACCAGACCGATAATCAAACTCATAACCTTGCGTTTTTTGGTCGCTCTACACACTGCACCGCATAAGCCGTCATAGAAACACCTTCGTCTTAACACCGTCGCAAAGTTCACAACTCCCAATAAATCAACCACGCCTTGATCCGAGAGGTGCTCAGGCGCATTGTAAATCCGCCCTAATTGGCTCGTGCAAAGCCCAAATATGGAAGGTCGGTGACGTCACAGATTACGTCACTGCACCCACATGTGCACAATATAGCAATATGACCTTTTCTCGTGTAATTGAATGTTTGTCAATGAACATTTTGTTCTTCTCCTTTAAGGCATTGGGCAGTAAATTGTAGAGGATATTTGCTGTCTTTATCTGCTAGGTCACGGATAATGTATATCAGGGTTTTTGTCTTTTGGGCGAATAGTTAATGGGCCAAAGATTCTGTTGGTCAAACGTTCATGGAACAATCGACTGTTGGCGAACCGTTTCAGACTCATAAATATACATATCAGACACCATCATATAAGTACATTATAGGTTACATACGGCCTACGTACCATTGACTGTCAAATTTGAAAATTGTCACAATATAGTGCCAATATATTTGGACATTATAACAAATTGTATTTTAACAGAGTTCACGACTTTACACATCTCGTAGTAAAATTTCCTCAACCTGAAGGTAGTCTGGAAGAGATCGGTATTAGTGATATGACCCTGGTGTTGCAGTGTCCATGGACTAAAGTGATCGGGTGACTTTCAGGCCCGTTTGATCCCTCTGTCATAAACATAGTCTGCCTCAATTATACTGTACTAGCTGCTGCCTGCGGCTCTGCCCGCGTGAATATTCGTTTAAAACATAGCCTATGTGTTAATCTGATGTACAAACTATATTCCTGTAAAGTTTCATTAAAATCCGTTCAGTAGTTTTTGCGTGAAAGTGGAACAAACATCCATCCATCTATCCAAACAAACTTTCGCGTTTATAATATTAGTAGGATTATATAAGTGCAAAAAAGACTACAAACTTTATTGAAGATTTTGAAAATTTGGAAATAAAAAATTTATTTACTTTAAAATTATTTCATGTCATTATTTCATGGTTTTATCTGTAGTTAAATACTTATGTATTTTGCGCTCCAAAAAGACTATCAGCAGTTTTAGAGCTATAATAATTTGTACTCGCACAGTATTTTATCTGTTGTAAAAACAAATTAAAAAACAAGATATAATCTTTAAAATATGCAAAAATTAAATAATATCATCAAAAAGCGCAAAAAAAATTCGAATACAAAGTATGACCAACGGCAATCGACTTTAAACTCTGTACAATAATTATAAGACTCATTATACATTCTAGGGTATTATACGACAAATCGTTGATAAAGCTTATGCAAATGTAGATCATGTCAAGCCTTCTGTCATGTAGTCTGACATAGGCGGTGTTAAACGTACTATATGCTAATGAGCTCGTGTCAAAAGTTGCCCAGATATGAACTTTATTAAATACATACATGCACATGAGTGATACACATAATGTGATGAAGGTCATAATAGAAACGAAATTGATACCTGTTAGGAAATTAAGTACTTGTCTTTTTAGACTCGTCTGACTAAAAATAAAGGGTGTAATGGGGCTCTAGCATTACTATGCAAGAGCCCTTATAATACCTTATAGTTTTGTAAACCTACAAAAAGCATGTTCCAAAATGTTTTAATAAAAGGAAGTATATGAAAAAGCTTAGTTAACATAAACTTGTCGAAATTTAAGTCGTATATAAAAATCTCTAAGTCAAGTAGATGTAAAATTCTTATTATCCACAATTCTCAAAAAGTTTCGCACCAAGATACCCAACTCTTTAGTGAAACTGTTTCCTCTACCTGAAGGTTGTCTGGAAGAGATCGCTACAAGCGATAAGACCGCCTAAATTGTACTATGTTTTGTCTGTATTATGTTTCCCTGTAATGTCTGTGTTTTGTGCAATAAAGAGTATCTATCTATCTAATTCTTAGAACTTTAATAAGGTTAATATTTTTATTTAGTTTAAATTATGAACACAGCGAGTAGTAATTACGCCGGAGTTTTTCTGCTTTAGATATTCAACAAGTTTACATTCGAAATTCTATAATCAATATTATAACCTTTGATAACAACAAAATTACAGTATTAATACTGTTAATATACATGCAAAGGCATTCTTGTTAGTATTAATAGCAGCAAACCAAAAAGGGTGTCGCAAAGTAGTACATGACACGTAACATATAAACACTTGTGGGAACAAATCTATGCACTGAACAACTATAACAAAGGCTTATGAAATACTAGACAAGGGGAAAGTGTGTCAACCATCATTATTGTCACTGAAACACAATACGAACCAGTTACTACTATATTTGGCACATTTTATGCACGCCCTACGCAAAACAGTTCGCCAACTTCCAAGAATTCAACTCGGCTTAACATAAACTTTAAATTGCACAGATTTACTTAAAAACCTCGAAACTAAGTGCCACAATAAAACAGACATTTCGAATTCACATTAAAAGAAACTGATTAAATCATTTACTTTTAACGAGGTAGGACTGGAATAAAATGTGGATAAAAAGTAGTTAAAGAAACGCAATCATCATTAAGTGATCTGTAACAATGTAATGGCAAGCAGGACTGTGAGGAAGGTGAAGCGAGGCAAAAGCAGAGACAACGCTGGGCCCACAGAAGGACATCTACCGACAATAGTCGTCACTCCACCAGACAGGTCAGAAATGAAGGTCAAGGCACCCAAGAAGGACGACAAAAATGACAATATGTACAAAAACACTGCTATAATAGAAGCAAGCCAACCGTCGACATCACAGAACAACGAAAACAAAATGGCAAACTTCAACGTCAACCAACTGATAGCGGAGTTGTCTGAAAACTCGAGAGCTTCGAAAGGAGAGATCGAGAACATACAAAGGCGACTCTTGCAACAAGCGAATGAAATTTTGAAAGTGAATGCGTTCGCAAACGTCGGCAACACGCCGGTTCCAGAGCCTCGCGTGGTCGACGCCACGCAAAAATACAACAGTAGACCTGTCTACGGCAGACCAGCCGTCGTGCCGAGAAATCAAGTGGGCACCGTGACGAGTGCGCAAGAACGCAACAAGGTGGACGTTTCGCGCCAAGCCCTGACTCACGCGAGCGCGGCCGCCGCGCCGAAGGCCGAGCCCGCCCGAACGGACAATCAACTCAACGACACTCAACTAGTTCCAGAGAAGCTACAAGAAATTTCCGTGCCATTCCCCGTGGATAATGCCGGCGCAATGATAAATAGCGACCAGGGAAATATGCAAAGGGTCGGCCTGTCGCCGTTGGACGCGGGAAGAGGTGTTTTTTTCTACGAAACGGGTTCTGCGCTGCGCTCGGCGGCCAGTGCGCGCGCCGCTCCGACAAGAGGTGAATGTCTTGATCCGTCAAATTCGAAATACATTCCAATTTTGAACGCGCCCAATCGGTTCGGTTGTGACAAAAGTTTTTGTTGTTATTGAAACGATTGTGCATTGTCTGGTGCGCGGGAGTTCGATTGAGGTATCCTTAGGATCTCAAAAGCTCAATATCGTTAATGTCTTAATATTGTGTCGTGTGAATGGGCGAAAGTCGAAAGCTCGTGTATCTTGCGATGCCGATGACTCGTGTATTGTGTCCGTAACGGTTATTTCATCAAGTGGTTCATTGTGCATCGCTGACGATCCGGTATGTCTGTCCTTGCTCTATTCTGTATCTAATTATAGATTGGTCACTTAAGTATACAGTTTTATTGAAGCTGCATTAACTTTTCTATTACTTCTTGCTTCCAGTTGAAGTTATCTTACATTTGTAGAACGTAATTGTAAGATTTCCATGGTGAATATGCTTATAAGTGAAATTCTACTAGATGCCGGGTCAACTTTTCCATATAAGTAGAAACATGGACAAGTGAGTAAAAAGGCATGTTGTTTTCCAATAAATAAAACGTAACAGATACAGTTTTGGTTTATGTCGCCGTTTCTGGTTTACGTAAAGGCACTTATAAGATGGAACCGGTTTTTGCGAGCGATATCTATTCGCAACACTTAGATTTAGATTCAGCTATAAGATTACATGTTGAAGTTGGTACAAAACAAATTAATAAAAGTAATGAAACAGACGGAGATGAAATATTGTTATATTATTTCATTCTTTGCTAATAAAGGTGTGAAGACATTAACATTTGAAACAGAAGCACTCTTAAACAATTGTTCGCATCACACAATACGTAATAAATAACAAGAGCTTTTGAGTAAAGAATGAGTTTCTATCTTTTAATAGCTGTTTGTGTAGCAATGCCAACATCAGCTTATTTAAATCATACTAATGTAAGTATTTAATTGATGGTACTTAATTAAGAACTTCATAAAAAATCGTTTGAAATAAAATGAAGAATTGAGTTGGATAGTTTGGATAATTAAACTGTAGAATTTTATGTAATACTACGGAAAACCTTCTTTGGGCTATGACTGCTGTTGAACAAATTGTAGTAAATACAAATGAAACCTCTCATACATTTCATAATTATAAAAACGTTGTCACAAATACTAGCAGGGCAATTAGGAGCAACTATGAAGATGTTATTGTACACCGAGCAGGTAATAACGACACGAAATACATTGAGATACCGATCTAAGAGATTGGGGACAACGACGAGGGAAAATTAATACACCTTACAATATACAACTCACGGTGACTTAAATAACATAAATCTCTATCTACCCTAAAGACCTCGATCTTGAGAGGCCTCGATTCCCGACAATTGCTTCAGAGTGTGTCAGTCAGTTGGCCAATGAACAATGGAGGTGTGATGAATGGACAATGTAATGGTAATGACAGGTTGGGACAATTCAATCATACTCTTTTAATGCAAGGTGAACAGGTTAATAGTTTTGGTATTAATAATAATTTTACTAAATGAGTGGAGGAATTTGGAGTTGTTAAATTTTGCTGCAAGCTTTGATGAAACGATCACGAATAATGATCAAAAGTGGTTTGAGGTGCGTAAATCGGAATAAATTAAATATTAGCTAGCTTTTACATTGCTGTGTAATCTGTGTTTGAACCTACATCTACTACATCAAGGATGATTCCTTATTATAGGCTTATAACAGTCCAGTGCTGGACATAGGCCTCATCCTCTGAATTTTTACAATTTTATTTTCGATTCGATGTGACCTATCATCATGATGTATGACATAAATGACTACTAACAGTACCAGTTATGCGGTGTTTTATAATCTTTCCATTCATATTTGGCAATATCGTTGCTTCTTTGCATTCATCATCTTCAATTTCGCCGCATTTAATAACTATGACTATGATTAAGTTTTTAAACTCGTATGCAATATTGTTGAATTGACTATGATTTGTTTCAAGGATCTATTTTTGATGTAAATTAACATAGTCCCAGCCATATTGGCCAGTACGATCAACCACATGAGTGTTTCCTTTGCACTTTTTTTCTTGAAACTTCTGTCTTTCAAGCCCAGATACTCCGTCCGAACCAACTTTTCCTCTGTAGATGTGTCTAATTTGTTTAATAATTTTGTGTCTATCTTTATGAGGATATCAAAACATGGGAACACATGCCGTTCCCATCGATAACAAAAACAACAGGTCAAAAACACCTGTCGGCGGGACCCTCTTAGGGATGAGCAGCGACCCGTGAAATTTGACCTTAAAATTACGGCACTAAGTCTCAAATTAATGGTAACCCATTTGCTTCCGGCCCTTTTGTACAACAATTTTAAAGATTTTAAACTCTAAGACTTATTAGGTTGAGACTAAAATGAATAAACCATACGATATCCATCAAGTGTCGGTTTTCAGTTTGAAAATTACTGCTTTAATAAGTTTCTTATTAAAATAATATTGACCAATTTATTTCCCTTTTAGCTAAAAATAATTACAATTAATTTCCTATTAAAATTTAATTTGCGAATTGGCTTCGATATTGAATTAAGTATAAATAGATGATTTTTTCAAATTCTGCATTACATACGCTTAAACATAATTAAATGGGAATGAGGATTTAAATTAACGTTAATATTACTTAATGTACTTAATTACCTTTTTGGCTTTTGTAGTAGTTTTATTTTGCGGTTCTAAAAGAACTCTATAATGAACCAAATGTGTGTCAGGCAGGAAATTGCAACTTGGCTCTACGGAAGAGTAGTCTATTGATTTTCATTGTTTCCAGAAAATTCTATGGGAGCCCCTTTTTTAATTGGCTATTGAAAATCCTGCATTTTTAATGTAATCATAAAACTGCATTCATTGCGAAACCATTCGGTGGTAGTTTCCTGTGCAAAATACACCTAGGCAAAACGGGAGCCTATTGCTAAGACTTCACTGTCTGTCCATCCATCCATCCATCCGTTATCAACGCATATAAGCGACATTGGCGTTCATGATGTTAAAAGATTTCATGTCAGTAGCTTTACCATTCATGGCGCTTTAACGTTTTAACGTTTCAAGCTTTACCATTCGTACCACAAGGAAAATCATTTAAAAATTAATATAAATTGCAATCTCAACTTAATAATTAAGCAATCTGCACCCACAACCTCCATCTACTATGTAGATAGAGGATGAAATACCTATATCTAGCACTTTTCCCATTGTTCTTAGATCGAGATCACTTGTGTAACCGTTTCCTTGAGTAACACCCATTTTATCGGATGCCTCATAATTTCGAATGATTAATTAATCGGATAGAGAATCGTTTCGTAACTATTGTGATTTACATACTCGGATAGTTCCGTATAAGTTGCACAATTGTCGCGATGACTTTGCGGCAAAGTTATTGAAGTTAGGCGGAAGTCGCAACTTTTAAATATGATTACTTAAGTAATACATTTTTCAACTTAAGTAATCTGCCCGCGACTTCGTCTCTGCTTTGCTGACTCAGCAAAAAATGCTAATCAGACGAAACATGTTGCCAAGGCGAGGCGCCATTTTTGTATTTCTTACTAGCCTATTGTGTTTCTATATCGTGTATTTCTGTTTTCAAAATTATTTCAATAATAATAAATAAATAACCCAAGACATGCCACGCTGGGTCACACATAGCCATCTAGCCCCAAACTAAGCCGAAGCTTGTCCTTGTGTATGGGTGCTAGACAACTGATAAACTTACTTTGATACTTTTTTTTGTAAATAAATACTTATTCTAAATAATAAACACCCAGACCAATACAAACAGAGATGTTCATGAACACAAATGTTTGTACTGTGCGGGAATCGAACCCACGACCCTTGGCTCAGAGAGCAGAGGTCACTTACCAAATGAGCCTTCGAGTCTTTATGGCGTATGTTGCCCAGACTTATCTACACTAATTAGAAAGAGGAAAGATTTGTATTTGTGTGTGTTAGCACCCCATGGACGCCTGCAACACCAGGGGTATCACACGCGCGTTGCCGACCCTCTTCACGTTCTTTTTGAAGGACCCCGTACTGTAGTTTAGGGGGAGAGCCTCGGCGGGGAGTTCATTCCATAGACCAACTGTACGTAGCAAGAACTTATCTTAGAAGAACCTACTCATAGGGATGTATGGGAGCGGCCTATCATCTTTTTCGCTCCAAGCCAAGCTCGCCTGCCCGTGGTGCATCCTGCCGAATAACAAACGAGGCGCTGGTAACTGACTGATCGCGGTATAACCATCATCATTGAGGGCGTAGCTAAATACCACAGGCCGATGACGGGCAGCAGCGTCATCAGAGCGAGAAGCTACGTCCTGCGATCGCCAACCCGCCTGCCCAGCGTGGCGATTAGGGGCATATCCTCCAGATGTTTGCCCTAAGTGGCGAGCAACTGGAGAGGCCTATGTCCAGCAGTGGACTGCAATAGGCTGGTGATGGTGATGATGATGACTCATAGATAAAACATAGGCACTTACAATAGATTTAAAAACACTCGATAGGTGGTGACTAAACTCAGAGCCCTCTCAAGGTTTGCAACTTCAAAATCGTGCAGAGTTCAATAACCTATTTGCTAGTTTCTAGTGTGACTTAATCTACTTTACATTTACATAGGTACATGTTGTACAACTTAAAAACGCAACGTTCAATCAAACAAGTAATCGCTGTCACAATTTCATGTTCGGCTTAAGCCAATCTATCTACCTATGTAACAAAAACAAATGACATACAAATTCCACTTAGTAAATTATAATGTAAATAATATGTATTAGTTGTAATAAGGCTGTGGCCTATGAGCATATATTAACCTAGTTATAACTGCACTAGCAGTGCTCGCGACTTCGTCCGCGTGGAATAGTTATTTTTTCCCCGTTTTTTTTTTACATTTTCAATTATTTCTTCGCTCCTAATAGTTGCAACGTGATGTTATATAGCCTAAAGCCTTCCTCGATAAATGGTCTATTCAACACAAAAAGAATTGTTCAAATCGGACCAGTAGTTCCTGAGATTAGCGCGTTCAAACAAACAAACTCTTCAGCTTTATAATATTAGTTAAGATTAAGATAAGTTATCTCATTAAAAAGTTGACGTAACGATTAATTCAATTCTCATTTCTCACTGAATCATTTCGCCAAATTATAAAAGCGAATGTTAATAAATGTACTTACTAATTGCACTAGGCTTCGCATAAGTGCATAATTTTTCCTTTGTACTTAGGTAAGTAGTAGGTACCATGAGTACCATAATCTTCTGCGCTATCTTTAGTAGCGTCAGCCAGTAAATGTTATCCAATACCTAGACAGAAGCCAAAAGTTAAAGAAGATCATTTATTATAGGTATTGACAGGCTCGGTGGCTCATTTGGTAGTGACCTCTGCCCTCTGAGCCAAGGGTCGTGGGTTCGATTCCCGCACAGTACAAACATTTGTGTTCATGAATAAGTCTGTTTGTATTGGTCTGGGTGTTTTCTATGTATAATATGTATTTATTTACAAAAAAAATGTATCTAAGTAAGTTTATCAGTTGTCTAGCACCCATAGTACAAGCTTCGGCTTAGTTTGGGGCTAGGTGGCGCTGTGTGGCCCAGCGTGGCATGTCTTGGGCTATTTATTTATTATTTATTTACTAGCAGCCCGCTCCTCGCTACGCTTCGGAAAAATCAATTATTTCAGCTAAACATTTCATACAAAGGCTCGTCGTTCCCTGATATGTTCTGTTCCCTTTTTTTTTATGCAAGAGGCGGCAGGCGAGCAAATGTGATGCCTGATGGTAAGCAGTCGACGCCGCTCATGGACACTCTCACATCGAGTTCTGAGGTCGCTGCCGGCCTTTTAAATAGGAGTGCACTCGTTTCTTGAAGGCTCCCAAGTCGTAGCTGTTCGGAAAAACGGTCGCAGAAAGTTGGTTCCACAAAACCGACGAGCGAGGCAAGAAATCCTCATAAAGCGTACAATGGAGGATCGCTAACCATCGAGATGATGTGAAAGGCATTGCAATCGGTTACGTGTCTAAAAAAATCCGCAAACCAATTTTATTTTTTGTTGACGATTCTTCACGCATGTTTCTGGATGCTATTATCATGATATTTTCTTTTCTTTAGATTATCAAATAAGTCCCATTATGTTCGAGTACTGTAATCATTAGCTAAGTGACTTCCTTTGAATCTCAAGTGTGAATCCGTGTTTGCGATCATCGACCGGTGTTTTGGCGGCCAGCTGGGCGAACCGGTCCTAACGGTAAAGTTTGTAGCGGCCTGCCGGAGTTTAAAGGCTTCAGCTAAACATAATGCCTGCACCGGTGTAATACCTATTCTATGATGGATGATCAATTATCTGAGGACTAAAGACGTAGACGTAACTGCCAAAAACTATTAATACTTTAGGAAGTTGACAGTGATACACCCCGTATAACAAACTATTCCTCGAATAGTTAGTTTTGCTATCATAAGTGCAACTAAAAGGTGCGTTTCGAGGAATAGTTTGGGAGCGCTTCGTTAGGAGCGCTTAAGAAAAGGGAGCTTCGAGGAATACCTAAGCATGTTCCATCCTAGTAGGCTACGTCATCCTTTAACATCAGGTGTGATTGTGGTCAAATACTTTCTTAGAAATAAATATAAAAAGAAACAAAGATAAATAAATAAATAAGTAACCCAAGACATGCTACGCTAGGCCACACATCGTCATCTAGCCCGAACTAAGCTGAAGCTTGTACTATGGTTACTACACAACTGATAACCTTACTTAGATACTTTCTTTTGTAGATTTAATAACCAATATTAGGTACTCGTAATACACAACGAAAGAACTACGCCCTGCCATCGATGGGTAAAGCCTCCGGATGTTTGACCGACGTGGCGAACAACTGGAGAGGCCCAGCAGTGGCCTGCAATAGGGTAATGATGACTCGTAATACAGAAATTACCAAAATGAGCGCTCCCCACTCAGCATTGCCATTGAAATATGAATTAAAAGACTTTCTCACATCACGGTACTAATGACAGAATTAAGGTGTCTGAGCAAAAAGTTAATAATATCAATTTAGTGTACGGTGGGTAATTTGCTGAGATTGTGCTCATGTGTGCACAGCACATGTGCGACTGTGTGTGTGAGTGCGATGCCACAGGAAATGGGCGAATACCTCCACTATAGGAATGGTATGTGCTATAAGAAACTGCGTTTAAAAATAGTTGTGATTAAAAATATACACGTTAATACAATAGGGATTTAAGGATGCGGCCCATCATCTTTTCGCTCCAAGCCAATCTCACCTGCTCGTGGTGCATCCTGCCGAACAACAAACGAGACTCTGGAAACCGACTGGTGGCGGTATAACCATCACGATTGAAGGCCGTCATCACAGCAGCGGCACCGGAGCGAAAACCTACGCCCTCCGATCGCCAACCCACCTGCCCAGCGTGGCGATTATGGGTATATCCTTGAGATGTTTGCCCTAAGTAGCGAACAACTGGAGAGTCCGTTGTCGATCAGTGGACTGTTATAGGCTGGTGATGATGATGATTTTAGATTATGATGAATTCGGCGGCACATTGTGCCAGTAAGTGACCGGTTAGATAAATTAGTTCTGTGTTTTATCGCTTATGCACTGGCAAGCTGTTTTCCTTTGTCTCACCTACCCTCTTCCGCCATAGAACTATCGTCTACGCTCTATGGTCACAATTTGACGGCAGAAAACATTTCATCGAAAACAAAAAGTTCGAAAATTCTATTTTATTTGCCGTGTTATTAAAATGAGGCATTCATTGCTGGAACATGTCCTTTTTCCTTTGATGTGGGATTCTTTAAGCAGTGTTTCACACGGCGCTAGCAACTAACAAATGACTGGTTTGGTTACTTGAACGCTGTCACATTCAACGACTTGGGCTTATTTTTTCAATAAGCCATTTTGTTATGTTAGTATGTATTACAAAATAAATACGCAAGAAACATCATCTGTTCATCAAATGGACTTCTGAACGAAAAAGAAAGAAAGGGCTTGAGAACCCTTGACTGCCTTGACTTTCTAACAATACAACAAAACCATTTTTTTCCTCTTATAACTTAAACCGCAGCAAGATTCCCACCCTGAGAAACAGCTTATCAACGGCGGCATTAACTTAGCCACTTACTTAGTGGGAAAATACTGGAAAATGTGGCTAAGTGAGTTTAACTCTTCAGCTAGTTCCAATTAAGGCATGTTATGTTTGATCGCGGTCGACCTCATGATATTTTTAATAAGGTATTTCTACTTATCTACACACTAATATTATGAAGAAGAAAGATTTGTATTTCTATGTATAAGTGCCGATTTTAAAAATTCTCCATTGGAAAGCTACCACACTGATAACATAGAATAGAATATAAGAAAAGAAGAATATAAATGAAAAGAAGGTATTCTGTTTTATTCAATTCATAGGCCATATTTATTGCTAGAATAGGGATCCTTCCTTACTGAAAAGCCAATAGGATAATCCAATGTTAATGATTAACTGAAATATCCGAAGCGAAGCGCCAGGGGATTATTTATTAATAACTACTAATATACTTTATCCCGCAGCTTTGATTGTGTCAACTTGGAATATCACATGATGATGATGATGATGATAAAAAAATCATCATTAGCCTGCAAATAGTGTATGTGTTACTATGTTAGATGTGCATATACCTACCTACGTTATGTTGTTTTACGTTTATGTTGCTTTTAAAATTGGCATGTATTGTTATGCACTTAATAAACGTTTTTTCTTTCTTTCTTTCAAATGTCCACTGCTGAACATAGGCCTCCTCAAAGACATTTAGGGGGTTTACAGATGGGCCTAGGCTTGCCAGGTGTCCGGCTTCAGCCGGACATGTTTGGCTTTGTGCGGTCGCGTCCGGCCAAATATGTACGCGTTTGGCCTGTCCGGCTTTGGTCAGGCTTTTTGTCAGAGTGGCGATTCGTACAACGATGGGCGGACGAGCGTCCGAGCGGACAAGAGAGCAAACTGTTGGCGCGCGCGGCACGTCTGGCACACACTCTATCTACGATCTCATTCTCACTTTACATCACGTATACTCGTAAATACCTACTTTTTTAAACAGCCCAGCTGTAAAAACATTATGTTTGGTGATAAAAAAATGTCCAGCCTTTAGGGCAAAATGTCCGGCCTTATACAGTGCGCGTCCGGCCTTTGCATTTTATGGCCTGGTAACCCTAGATGGGCCGCTTGCTCGTCTGCCACCCACAGTACCTAATAAGAAAAGTTTTATTGTAGGTATGTGTTGCATTATTATGTGTATGTATCTTATTATGTATCTATAAATTTACCAATTTATAAATCCGCGACATAATCTCGCTCACTATAGGATTCACCAGAACACCAGCGCAGTTATGGTGCTGATGTCACCATAACTGCACAGAGCTGAGGTTGGAACCTAATTAGCTTCACACAGATTATGTTATTCTACCTTTAAAATTTTTCTGTTCTGCTGTTTTTATTTGTTATTTGTTCACTATCGTTTGATTGTTTATTTTTGTTGTATGTTGTGTGTTATTGTAAATGGTTTTGCCAATAAAATTTTTTCTTTCTTTCTTTCAAAAGAAGTACGTACCTAGTTTCTGACCAAGTGTTCCTTCCACAGGCACGGTCGACAGTCTCCCGCCGTACAGGATGCCCCCGGCGCCCGAGGCGGCGCTGCCCGGCGCCCCGGCGCCCTCCACCCCGGCCGCACTGCACACACACTCCGCCAAGTTCCCTGTAAGTGACAAATAAGTTAAAATTTACATTTTTTTTACCGGCGAGAATCATCATCATCATCAGCCTATTGCAGTCCACTGCTGGACACAGGCCTCTCCTGTTGTTCGCTACATAGGGCAAACATCTGGAGGATATACCCATAATCGCCACGCTGGGCAGGCGGGTTGGCGATCGCAGGGCGTAGCTTCTCGCTCCGGTGACGCAGCTGCCCGTCATCGGTCTGTGGTATTTAGCTACGCCTTCAATTGTGATGGTCATACCGCCACCAGTCGGTTGCCAGCGCCTTGTTATTCGGCAGGATGCACCACGTGCAGGTGAGGTTGGCTTGGAGCGAAACGATGATGGGTCGCTCCCTTACATCCCGGCGAGAATGCGGTTCTGCATCCCTGTCACTAGGGGAATGGCAGGATTATTCCACTTGGCCCCACCAAGGCGTCCACTGGCACTGGTGGGGCAAATTAGGACGCTTTATGTAGGTGCAGCGCAGACGGCACACTTTTTGTGCGATAGAGTCTGCGTCTGATACATTTAAGTCAAGAGAGGTACGGCATAGCGAGTCTTCGCTGGTATTGAGCTGCCCGTCCGGGGAAGGACCTCCACCCTATAGAATATCGCAGCCAAATGACCTCCGGGTCGTGTTTCTGCTGGTGAGTAGGGTCTCCGGAGCTCGTGGGGCGGTTAGGGTTGGGCCAGCATGGCAGTGGCAACTGACAGTTGCCACTGCCATGACTGACTGACACAAAAGAAAATTAAAAAGGGCGTCTAGGTCTGCCGACAGAATATTCGGTGATGTGCGTCGTGTGCGTTGAGTCTGTGAAATATCCGCGACAGATTTTTGCGCGTCGTGTGCGTTACTGCATATAATTGCAAAAATGTACGTCGCGGATAGTCTGTCGTCTGCGCTGCTCCTTATTTCACTTGTTCTGGCAGATTCCACTGCGAATTATGTAAGTAAAAAGCTTGACGGAGGTACTGGGGCTTACATTTTTATTTTCCTTCAATGTGGTTGACTGAAGCAATGGCCTGTAGCACGAATGCCATGCTAGTGAAGAGATAACGTTTTTTTTAGGGAATAGTTATTTTTTAGCATAGGAATTGTAGTTGTTGTAAAAATATTTCTTACAACACGAACACAACAAATTACAATGAAGATAGATTTTAGTAGTCAAACTAATAAACGTTCCGTATAAAGTCAAGTTTATAACTACTGCTTACTTATTGTAGTAGGTGGTAGTATTAATTATCTTTTACTAGGACATCCGTACATAACTAAACTAATACGCGTTATACATTATACATGAATATTTTATTTACTGTATGTAACTTTAGCATTTAACATTAATTATTATTGTTAATTGTTAATTAATTAATTAATGGTTAATATAACATAGACAACAGACAGAATAGATTGCGTAAGAGGTCCTAACTTTCGCAAGAAAGAGGATTCCTTCTAAAAAGATATATTTAATTTGTTTTATTTCTTAACTTGACGATGTTAACCTCTGGCACTCATAGCTTACGAAAAACGTAACGCTTGCGCGGGATAAAAGAGTACAGCGCCATCTATTGACACGTCAGGAAATTCTTCAATTCAATCTATTGGAACCAATTGGAACTTAAGGTCTTCTGTTGAGGTGTTTCGGTACTCAATATTAACCTTTAACTAGTGACGTGATAAATTTGTAACACTATAAGGGACACGTAGTCTCACAGGCTACTATTTTCAAAGTCATTTTTTTTATAAAATTGCGCTTGAACGTTTTCAATTTATGTTGATATTTAACTATTGAGAGAAAAACATTTTTTTTTTAAATTAAACCGACTTCAAAAAAAACACAAACGACTTAAACTAAAAAGCGATAAATAACGTAAGTAATTCTATCCTTAAAACATATTTTATGTATAACTATAATTATATAAATATTACAATTATCACTTATTCTTAAAGTCGGTGCCAGCCAACAAATAAATGTATATTGTCGTGTGGATTTGCCGGCCGCGCGCGTCATACAACAACAGTCTACGTTAGGTACCTAGAGGCTGGCACCGACTATCCGAGGATCCTATGATCCTTATGTTATGAATATAAATTATTCTATGTATGTAATATGTATTTATTTACAAAAAAAAAAGTTTTTAAGTAAGTTTATCACTTGTCTAGTACCCATAGTACAAGCTTCGGCTTAGTTTGGGACTAGGTGGCGCTGTGTGGCCCAGTGTGGCATGTCTTGGGTTATTTATTTATTTATTATTATGAACTTCATTTAGTGTCACACTACAATTATACACAACTAACTGCCGCCGCGGTTTCCAGTTCCCGTGGGAATTTCGGGAAAAATAGTAGCCTATATATTATTCTGGACCGTACACTATCCTTCTGTCAGACGTGAAGAAGTAACAAATATACAGTCACACACTCAGAAACTTTCGTCTTAATAATATTAGTGTGATACGAGTATATGAAACTGAAAACAAAGTATTAATTAAATATGACACTGAAACGGGCACATCACCAATCGGTGTGCCTAGCACGAACACTTTCGACGTACGTAAACGTAGTACCTCTTACGCACGATAGGGGCGCTGTACCAAGTTTCATACAAATGTTTACGGAAACGTTACGCATACTTTTTCGAAAATGTTCGTGCTAGGCACACTGTTGTCCATTTTTCATCACTTTGGTGGTTTTGTTGACAATTGGAAAACCGATCTTCACAACGGACTCGGAGTCGACATTAGTTTCTTGCCGGCATCTTCTCGAAAAGTTTAAACTACGGACCGTCTTAGTCTTAAACAAGGCATTTTTGCGTACAAAATCGAAATTACACGCCGATTAAACGGTTATTCGACCAGAACATGGATTTTAGAGCGGCTATAATTATAACTAATTTATAGATTACGTGCTTCTAATTTGTGTAATGCTTTCGTTCTTGAAATAAATTAATAAAAAAAGCGTTCTAAAGTTATATGGTTCTTCGATAAACTAAATTCAATTAAATTTAAAAAAAATCTTTTTAACAATGTTACAAGTTAGGTACACTTAAAGACACAACAAGTAACTATGTTATTTTATTACTGCATACAATAATGAACACTATGATTAATGTTGCTTGATGAAAATCTATAATTAATGTATTTTGATGACGTTTCAATTCCATTCATACTTAATCAACACCTATGTTCATAACATGTTAATAGAAAAAATGATGAGTAACTATCGAATTAAATACAAATTATACGCTTAAAGCGCCGATAGCATTACTTTCCATCCGTTCACAAGTTGCTAGTGACGTGCTGGCGCTGGTGTCGATTTTGTATCAAATACTTTTTTTTAATTATCGATAACGAAAATATTTATTAGAAAAGAATAGTTCACTAAACGCGCGGTATATTAAGTATATATATTGTCAAAAGCTTCCTGTTTCTTATTTGTTAATTGAAATAATACAATAAACTGGCAGTAAAAAAGTTAGTATTATGCAAAATTTAAAGCAAAAACGTGCTGGCTTCATTTAACATTTTAGAAGAGAAATAAACAAAGGAGAGACCAAAAAAATACACATAAACACTATGTACCTACTGAAGTCTGAATTTAATAATACATACTAACAGACGAGCTATCTAGCTCAAAGCTGCATCAACGATTTAATCTTGTAATTGAATGTACACTAACCATGCTTTTCAAAGCTCATTCGGCACTAAAATTGACGAAAATAATAATGTTCGTTGAGGGTAGTAATAACAACAGATTAAAGCATACTTGAATTCCCTCCGTCCCCAATAAGATTCGTTAGCTCAGTAGGTTAGAGCGCCGATATAAATTACCAATTTGCACATCGGAGGGCGGAGGTTCAAATCCTTCACGGGTCAAATGGCTTTTTTGATAATATTAAAAAACTAGCACACATTCACACGAATACCACTAAATAGTATAAAACAAAGTCGCATGCTTAGATCTCCAAAACTACTCGCTGGATTTGATGTTTTTTTTCACTGATAGTTTCAGAGGTTTCTAATGTTTTTTAAGTCCCTAGTCGGTAATATGAATATGATAAGAATTAAATAATAAATAATTATTTACCAGAAAGCTATTAAGCTAGGTGCTTGATTAGCGATTTAATTCACTAGGGACCACTAAAAGACTGTATTCCTTACTTCCTTGATGAGTGTCTGAATTTGACCAGTACCTAAATAAACTAACCATCTCTGATTAAGGTGGTATAATTCATTTCATCCATTCAGTGTAAACTACTAAGAAAAGACTTCCTGTCAGTCTGTTATTCAACTCTCGAACACAAATTTAGTACATAAAAATTTATGTAAATAGGTTTTATTATTCGTTGAGGGTAGTTAAAACAAAAGCACGAAGCATACTCCGAATTCCGTCCATATTCACAAAGACCCGTTAGCTCAGTAGGTTAGAGTGCCGATATAAATTACCAATTTGAACATCGGAGGGCGGAGGTTCAAATCCTTCACGGGTCAAATAGCTTTTTTGAAAATATCAAAAACTAGGTCTAGCCCGCGCCGTTGCCCGTATATCACTAAATAGGATAAAACAAAGTCGCTTTAAAGCTCCTGGATGGATTTAATATTTTTTTAACTGATAATAATTTAAAAAAATTACTATATGTTTTTTAAATACCCGAAGTGATTGCGGGTCTCTAGTAGGTTATATGAATATGATAAGAATTAAATAAAATATCTACTTAGAGAAAGCTTTCAAACTAGGTGCTTGATCAGCGATTTAATCCACTTGTGACCACTAAAAGGCTGTATTCCTTGATGAGTGTCTGAATTTGACCAGTAAACTAACCATCTTTGATTAGGCGCAGGTGCCTAAGGTGGAACAATTAATCCATTCAGTTGAAACTACTAAGAAAGACTTCCTGTCAGTCTGTTATTCAACTCTCGATCACTAATTTAGTACATAAAAATTTATTTAAAAAGGTTTTATTATACGTTGAGGGTAGTTAAAACAAAAGCACGAAGCATACTTGAATTCCGTCCGTCATCACCAAGACTCGTTAGCTCAGTAGGTTAGAGCGCCGATATAAATTACCAATTTGCACATCGGAGGGCGGAGGTTCAAATCCTTCACGGGTCAAACGGCTTTTTTTGGAAATATTAACTAACCGGCTAGCAGCAGCCGGCGGCGTCGCCTGCGTGAATATCTTACATCTTCACTAATATTATAAAGAGGAAAGATTTGTCTTTTAGTATGTATTATTTGTATTTAATAAACTAAAAACTACTGTGCTGATTTCAAAAATTCCTTCACCATTGAAAAGCTACATTCACCCAGAGTAACATAGGCTATATTTATTGCTAGAAAAGATTTGGGATCCTTAATAAAACGCCAATAATGTAACCGAAGGCGGGTCGCTATCGGTTAGGTAACCCCTATATGATATAAACAAAAATCACGAATAATAGAAAAGCTATTTGCTTGGTGGTAGTGGGTAATTTTGGCCTACACTTAAAAATACTGTGAAGACTTCCTGACAGTCTTTACTTTTTAGACAGTCAATTTATAAATTGGCCCGAAAGTCATTTGTTACATAAAAATTTACGAAAATTATGTTATTCATCGAAGAAAGCTAGAACAAAAGCTAGAAGTAAACGTGAGTTTCTTCCGTCTTCACCAAGACTCGTTAGCTCAATAGGTTAGAGCGCCGATATAAATTACCAATTTGAACATCGGAGGGCGGAGGTTCAAATCCTTCACGAGTCAGATGGCTTTTTGAAAATATCAACTAATATTTCCCGGTGCATCATTGAGAGTTTAGTTTTTTGTAAATAAATACATATGTACCTATTATACATACATAGCAAATACCCAACTCAATACAAACAGACTAGGTCATGCACACAAATGTTTTACTGTGTGGGGACCGAACCCGCGCCCATTGTGTCAGAAGCAGTGGTCACTATCACTGAACCGAACTGCTCGTCATATCCTGGGGGTAATTAATAACAGAAAAGCTATCTAGACAGGTGATTGATTGGTGCTATTTAGACCACTAAGAGTTATTGAAAATAAGACTAATATTCCTTGGTGAGTGTGGATCTTTAATCGTTTCGTCCCACAAGGGATGCACCCGTGGTCCGAATCGTCACAGAGCCCCTTGTGAATGTATTCTTTTGCACCGAAGTGCTACAGTTATGGTACGAATCTCCACTGGAATGTGTCTGTTCGAACCACAATACAGAATTTATTTGAAGTAATTTGCACTGTTTAGAAAGGGAAAACGATTTGATCAGTACACTAACCATGTTCCTGAGAGAAGACTTCCTGTGAGTCTAATTCAACGCTCGAACGCTCAATT
The DNA here is from genome assembly GCA_031163375.1 of Conogethes punctiferalis. Classification (NCBI taxonomy): domain Eukaryota; kingdom Metazoa; phylum Arthropoda; class Insecta; order Lepidoptera; family Crambidae; genus Conogethes; species Conogethes punctiferalis. The sequence goes on from CM062088.1 coordinate 1,889,094, forward strand.
TGATACATAAATAAAAATTGACGGAAATATTATTATTCGTTGAGGGTAGTTAGAACAAAAGCACAAAATATACTTGAATTTCATCCTTCTCCAACAAGACTCGTTAGCTCAGTAGGTTAGAGCGCCGATATAAATTACCAATTTGCACATCGGAGGGCGGAGGTTCAAATCCTTCACGGGTCAAATCGCTTTTTTGAAAATGTAAACTAATATTGCCAGATGGCTCATAGAGTTTAAATTTTTGTAAATAAACCATTACTTATGTCCTGGACGACAACATCTTCTGCTTCCAAGTGAACATTTTTGCGTTGTATAGCTTCTGTATTTTACTTTGTTTTATATAATTTTATTTTAACGAAATGTTAATGATGTATATGAACTGTTAAGAAAAGGAAAACGATTCGATCAGTACACTAACCATGTTTTATAATTCATTCAGTTGAAAACACTGGGAAAAAAAATAAATAAAAAAAAAACAGACGAAAAGAAGACTTCCTGGTGAGGCTATTATTCAACGCTCATTTCATACATATATATTGACGGAAATAATAATATTCGTTGAGGGTAGTTAGAACAAAAGCACAAAATATACTTGAATTTCATCCGTCTCCAACAAGACTCGTTAGCTCAGTAGGTTAGAGCGCCGATATAAATTACCAATTTGCACATCGGTGGGCGAAGGTTCAAATCCTTCACGGGTCAAACGGCTTTTTTTGGAAATATTAATCCCATTTGGACCATGGACGTACTTACATCCAAATATTATGATAAAACATTTTTGTTTGTCTGTATCTGTCAAACTATCTTGGTATAATGTCATCGTAAAATTGCGAATGCCCTTAGATTAAAATCTATCTAGAGAGAACACCCCACCCTGTCCTCTCTGGTGTCGCTGCTGCGCTGTGGGCGGTTTCGTCGAGTCCCTCTGGGCATGCCAGGTTTAGTGGGCATTCTCCGACATACATAACCCAGGTGTCCCGTACCCAGAGCCCTGGTGTATTCGTAAAGGCATTCCAGACAGACAAACTAGGGATGTAAGGGAGCGACCTATCACCTTTTCGCTCTAAGCCATCCTCACCTGCCCGTGGTGCATCCTGCTGAACAACAAACGAGGCGCTGGCAAACCGACTGGTGGCGGTAAAACCATCACAATAGAAGGCGAGAAGGCGTATCTAAATACCACAGGCCGATGACGGGCAGCAGCGTCACCGGAGCAAGAAGCTACGCCCTGCGATCGCCAACCCGCCTGCCCAGCGTGGCGATTATGGGTATATCCTCCAGACGTTTGTCCTAGGTGGCGAAAAACTGGAGAGGCCTATGTCCAGCAGAGGACTGCAATAGGCTGATGATGAAACTAGACATGTTCAAGCACACAAATGTTCGTAGGTACTGTGCGGGTATCGAAGCTGGCACTATGTAGAATTCATACAACTTATCTTAAACCATCAACATGGGACACATCTCTCCAAACTTTTTGCTGTCACGTAACGACATGCGGCGTGCGCCGGCGCATCCGTAGTGAAAGTGATCATTGTTATGTCTCGGATCGGCGAGACGAGACGTGCTATTGAGCTTTTATCGACGTTTACATGATAAATGATTTAGAACAGGTATGTGTAGTTGCGATACGTTTGTGATGAACGCTTGGAACAGGTGCGAGTTGTCTTTTGTTTTGCGGTTGAACATTGCTGAAGAATATAACAGGTATTTCGTAGGTGCCGTGATTAGATGGATTGATAAAACAGGTTGATGTGAGTTGTGTAACTGGTGTTATTGTTGCGTGAAGTGATTATTTTGCTGCCTGCCTTGTTGATGAAGTGGTTACTTTAGGGGCCATCCATAAATTATGTCACGGGGGACCCCCTCCATAGAATGTAATATACAAGGCAGAAAGGAGTCCCACAAAAGGGAACTGTGACAAGGAGGGGGGAGGGGTCGAAGTCATGAAATTCATGTGATTACTTCGGATCGTGTCTTACGGGAGATGTGATACAATTGGAGAAGAGATCTATGTCCAGCAGTGGACTGTGAGAGGCTGATGATGAGGATGATTATATCTTAATTTTACTATAAAATAATTGTGTCTTCTTCTTTGCCTAGCCTTAATCCCATCATTTGGGGTCGGCTCTCCTAGTCGGTCTTCGCCAGGATATTCTATCCTGGGTCGTCACAGGTGTGACACTTGCACACTTCATGTCCCTATTTACAGCAGCCATCCATGTAAGTCGGGGTCTACCTCGCCTTTTTGGAGCAGGAAACATTTCCAATACTTGTCGCGTAAAATTACATATATGTCATATGTTCTGGTGTATAAAATAATTGTGTGTCTGAATAAAAATAATTATTATTAGGAAACTTAGATTTCAAAATTCGCTAAAGATTACCAGGTCTTTCAAATCAAATAAAGTTATGACTTAATTCTTGACTTTGCCTTTCCAGATTGAACGCGAAGTGATCCTGTCTTCCGGGGAGAAGAACTCCAAAGTGCCGATTCTGCAGGAGGCCCGCAAGAGGGGCAGGCTCGGCGCCGTCGCCCCCGACACGCCCCCCAAGGCCCTCTCAGCCTGGACTCACGCAGAGGTGAGTTACCACCATTTGCAAGTTGTTACACGCATGTATTTATCATGCATGCAAACATTCGTGTGATGAACACTTGTGTTGTCCCGTGTCTGGGTGTTTATATTTGTATTTAAGTATTTATTTGTGGTGCCTTCGTTGTTCTGATACCCATAACACAAGTGCTTAAGCTACTTACTTTGGGATCGGAGCAATGTATGTGATGTTGTCTACTATTTATTTATTTATTTATGCAATTAATTACACATTTACACATCTATGCAATAACAGATTGGGTATTTTTGGATTGGTGATTTTATATTCCCCCGGGCTACTTATTTATTATGGTCCAGGTAGCCATACTGTAAGGCTTTGCCTGTTTAATATGTAATTTTATGAGTGGCTCAATGTGCCAACGGTCCAAGGCTGTAATTTTTAAGATTCGGTAATAGAAAACAAACCTAAGTTAAGAGAGGTAGGGTATAGCGAATCTTCGCTCGCATTGAGCTGATTATGGAAGGACCTCCAATAGAATACCGCAGCCAAATGACCTCCGGGTCGTGTTTCTGTTGGTGAGTAGGGTCTCCGGAGTTCGTGGGGGGGTTAGGAATGGGCCAGCATGGCAGTGGCAACTGACAGGTAATTAACTAGTTACTTGCCAGTTGTCACAGCTACTTGGGCTTCTCTTTCGCTTTCTATCAGGCGTAGGGAAGCCATTATGTCGAGCTATTCATCATCATCATCAGCCTATGCAGTCCACTGCTGTCGAGCTATTATAAAAAAAAAATTCCCGATGACCGCTAGGATAAACGTTGAAGGTCAACGTGAAGAAACTCTCATTCCCGTTACGGTGTTCACCCTAGCCCGTAGTGGCGTCTAATAGCCGCTCAACGTGGTCCGTTAGAGACCTAGCAGCCTAGCACCGACAGGCCGAGCTCGTAACCAGTATTGGACAGGTCTACTTTGTGATACTTTGTAGTTTACTAGTATAGCGACTTGACTTTCCGCCCGCAGCTTGAATTGTTACACATTAATAAATCTTTATTAGGTGTACTTGGCTGGCTTTAGTTAATCACCGCTGCATATCTTCCCGTAAGAGTAATCTAATGGATTCTATCAGGTAGGGATTATCCGCATGGCTGGCGACCACAGTTTTTAACCGACTTCGAAAAAAGGAGGAGGTTCTCAATTCGTCTGTATGTATAATATTTTTTTTTTTTTTTTTTATGTATGTTCGCCGATATTTCCGTCAATTATGGATGGATTTCAAAAATTTTTCGACAGTTCGACAGAGGACACTTCCGAGGTGGTCCCATTATCACCAAGTCAGGATCTGATGATGGGATCCTGGAGAAATTGAGGGCAACAACCGAAAATTGTATGCCCATATGGTGTTTTTGTTACGTAATCATATTTTACTCAGGTATATGCTTCCGGGCGTCAACATCTGGTGCTGATGATGAAGCCACAGAACTCCTTAACGGTTAGGAGTTAAGGGACAGTACTGACATTGGTCGATATTAAACTAGGTAGTAGTATGTACTTATGCAGGGCTAATAGGGCAGGTGATTTGGTAAGTGATATGCTTGATTCTAGATCGCAAAGTATTCACTCGACTTAAAGCAAAATTTTTCATTCCTAAGTAAAACTCTTAAGGACATTAATTAGCCTTTATTCAAGGTCACAGCTCATTACCGCAACTAAAAATAGTGAAATAAAATTATTTTTTAAAAAAAAATTAAACCGACTTCAAAAAAAACACAAACGACCAAAACTAAAAAGCGATAAATAACGTAAGTAATTCTATCCTTAATACATAATTATTTAAATATTACAATTATCACTTATTTTTGAAGTCGGTGCCAGCCAAATAAATGTATATTGTCGTGTGGATTTGCCGGCCGCGCGCATCATACAACAGTCTACGTTAGGTACCGAGAGGCTGGCACCGACTTCAAAAATAAGTGATAATTGTAATATTTAAATAATTATGTATTAAGGATAGAATTACTTACGTTATTTATCGCTTTTTAGTTTTGGTCGTTTGTGTTTTTTTTGAAGTCGGTTTAATTTTTTTTAACATAGTAGGTATACTCTGCGTCCGATTCCCGCATAGTACAAACATTTGTGTCCGTAAACATGTCTGTTTATATTGGTCTGGGTCTTTACTATGTATAATATGTATTTATTTACAAAAAAATAAAGTATCTAAGTAATTTTATCAGTTGTCTAGTACCCATAGTACAAGCTTCGGCTTAGTTTGAGGCTAGAGATGTGTGGCCCAGCACGGCAAGTCTTGGGTTATTTATCTAATTGGACCTCAGGACCTTTAAGCTGTGCCGCGACCGCTAGACCAACAAGACAGTCATATACATACTAATGGGGTGGCGTGCGCCGGTGCGTGACGGCCTTCCTGCAGCGCGGTGCGCGTGCGCATCGCATGACGGGTTCCTTGCCCTTCACGCGGCTGAGGCCTAAGGAGACGCGGTGTTTCGTTAGGGAAACGGAAACGCTGCTGCCCGTTTTACCCAGATAAACCTGGGTACAAATAAAACCTACTGCGGTCACCACAGCAGAGAGGCCCATATCAGCAGTGTACTGCGATAGACTGACGATGATCTAAGGGTGATAGCCATCTGTTTCCTTCGTTGTCAGCTGATTAGGACAATGGCCGCCCCGCCTATAATAGTAGAAATAGGGTAAAAAACCCACATCATCAGCATCAACATCATTAGCCTATTGCAGTCCACTGCTGGACATAGGCCTCTCCAGTTGTTCACCACTTAGGGCGAACTTGGAGGATATACCCATAATCGCCACGCTGGGCAGGCGGGTTGGCGATCGCAGGTCGCAGCTTCTCGCTCCGGTGACGCTGCTGTCCGTCATCGGCCTGTGGTATTTAGCTACGCCTTCTATCGTGATGGTTTTACCGCCATCAGTCGGTTTGCCAGAGCCTCGTTTGTTGTTCGGCAGGATGCACCACGGGCAGGTGAGGATGGCTTGGAGCGAAAAGGTGATAGGTCGCTCCCTTACATCCCAGCGAAAAGGTGATAGGTCGCTCCCTTACATCCCCCACAAGACCAGGTTAATATGTAATGTAATTAATAGAATATGAAAATATGTATTAACTGCCGCAATAGATTTCACTGTCAGCAGAATTAATTGCCTCGGTAATAAGCTCCGTGAAAGTATTGATTTTTATAAATAACACTAGCTTTTGCCCGCGACTTCGTCCGCGTGTTTAAATTTATACATACAAAAGTTTTTTCCCGCTAACTCCCGTTCCCGTGGGAATTTCTCAAAATACAGCCATAACTAAACTTTATATTTACTAAGGTACCTGCATGCCAAATTTCAAGCGTCTAACTTAAGCGGTTTAGATTTTTCATACAAAAGGATTTTCCCGCTAATTCCCGTTCCCGTGGGAATTTCGGGAATTCCTTTCTTAGTGCACCCCTACGGTACCTAAGCTACGTCCCTTCCAAATTTCAAGTGCCTACGTTTAGCCGTTTGGGCTGTGCGTTGATATGTCAGTCAGTCAGTCAGTCAGTCAGTCAGTCAGTCAGTTTCTCCTTTTATATATATAGAAGATTATTACATGAACGTCCACCATGATTCCAATCGATAGATATGGCGAAGTATACATAATGTGCGCTCTAATACACATGATAAATACAACTGATAGTTAGATAATGTAACATGCAATTGTATGTTTATGTAAAAGTAATTATAATAGACTATGTAACAATATACGGAAAGAGGTTATCCTGCAAAGAACTAAAGAAGAGAGAGGTAGGGCATAACGAATCTTCGCTCGTATTGAGCTGCCAATCCGGGGAAGGACCTCCACCCTATAGAATACCGCAGCCAAATGACCTCCGGGTCGTGTTTCTGCTGGTGAGTAGGGTCTCCGGAGCTCGTTGGGGGTTATGGTTGGGCCGGCATGGCAGTGGCAACTGACAGGTTTACCAGTTACTTGCCAGTTGTCACAGCGACTTGGGCTTCCCTTTGGCTTTGGCGCACCGAATTTGCACATTACAGTGTGAAGCCTATGTCTAATAGTGGACTCCAATAAGTGTATTCATAAACCGTGTAATTACCTAAAACGCAGACAACCTTCAAACTGCCATTACCTATGGTTGTTCCTATGGTAATCCGTAGTGGATTTCCTATGGCTTATGATAATTAAGCTAAATTAAGTAAATAATTTGAATTTGACATTTGATCAGAAATGCAGGTCGGAACTTTTACACCTGCAATGTATTACTTTTCTTGACAATGAATTGTTTTGATCGATAAGATTACATTCCGGGTAGGAAGTATAATCGATAAAAACTATGTCTAACTACAATCACACATATTACTAATCTTGACATATGCCTATTACTCATACCTTTATCATTTGTTTTCAAATTAATCGATACCGAATGACAACACGAATTTCCTTCTTGATACGAACACGAAATGAACTCTAGACATAAAATCATTAAGTTGTATTTCCTCTGATTCCTACACATACGAGTATGTGTCACAGTGTGTAAGGTAGTTACAGGTAATTAAGGATCTCGTGACGTCATATTCTACAATGTGCTCCTCGATTTCGCCCGTCACCAACAAGACTCGTTAGCTCAGTAGGTTAGAGTGCCGATCTTAATAAACCAATGAAACATCGGAGGGCGGAGGTTCAAATCCCTTCACGAGTCAATTTTTTAAGACTACACAGCATTTTAGTGTAGTGAATGAAATCTCCTTTTGCATAACCAGCAACGTCCTAAGAGATGGATCCTAAACAGACGCTTTGACGTTAAATGTAATATGAAAGTGTCTCTTAATTGCCAATTAGGGCACTCTTAGCTCAGAAGGCTGTTCATGAAAATGGGCATGACTCTTTTGGATCTAGGTAGGTACTCAAGATTGCTATCTTATGCTATGGTAGAACGATGCACAGTTATTTGCTGTTTACCCATCTCATAATCAGGTCTTTAGCCACCCATTTAGAAATACCTAGATTTTTGTCGATGTCTTTATCCTACAAAAACCTATTGTTTTTGTGCCTACATTTGTGTATGGCCCAGTCACACAACGTTAACTATAATAATAAAGAAAACGCAGTGGGATGTAAGGGAGCGGCCTATCATCTTTCAGCTTCAAGCCAACCTCACCTGCCCGTGGTGCATCCTGCCGAATAACAAACGAGGCGCTGGCAACCGACTGGTGGCGGTATAACCATCACCATTGAAGGCGTAGCTAAATACCATAGACCGATGACGGGCAGCAGCGTCACCGGAGCGAGAAGCTACGCCCTGCGATCGCCAACCCGCCTGCCCAGCGTGGCGATTCTGGGTATATCCTCCAGATGTTTGCCCTAGGTGGCGAGCAACTGGAGAGGCCTATGTCCAGCAGTGGACTGCAATAGGCTGATGATGATGATGATGAAATCGCAGTAAGGAACCTTAGACTTGGCACGACTTTGTTTAGTTTAATTACTTTTTAGAGATAAACAAGCAGCTCCATCGAGACTTGGCTAATTTTTCAGCATGTTTTTGGTGGGATTTGTATTTGAGCTCTTCAGACGGGATCTACCTCTGTAATTCAATCCGGATAATATGTATAAAAATACTAGACAACTATAAAATACACAAAAGGTTGTAGGGTGGGTATACATAAATATTTCTTTCGTGTGTTCTCGGTACAATCCACTTTTCGAACTCGGCAGTAGAAACTTTTATTAACTTTTGTACTCGACTATATTCATTAAGTGCTTGTTTTAACTACATGCTGTATAGTTTTTGGCTCAACCCAACGTTCAAGTCCGAATCTTCTTAGTCTTAAGCTGGTACACAAGTACCAGCTTAAGACCACTCAACCGAAGAGGCAGGCAATTTAGATAAGGTTCTATTATTTGCACTGCAAATTGAACTCTAATCTTATCACGTACAAATTGCGATTAGTCCGTTTCCACTTACTTAAGTCTATCGGATGATTAAGGATCGGTGACGTCATTATTCTAACAATATGCACTTTAATTTCGTCCATCACTAGCAGGGACTCGTTAGCTCAGTAGGTTAGAGCGCCGACATTAACACGGCTTTGATCATCGGAGGGCGGAGGTTCAAATCCTTCACGAGTCAAAAATGATCGTTTTATGAAATTAATCAGTAATGCCACATTTTGTCCACACAACGATATGTCCCAAACTAAGTCGTAGCTTGAACTACAGGTATTAGACATGTGACAAACTTATACACTTTTTGTCATCATCATCATCAGCCTATTGCAGTCCACTGCTGGACATAGGCCTCTCCAGCTGCTCGCCACCTAGGGGCAAACCTCTGGAGGATATAAATTTTTTTTTTTTTTTTTTTTTTTTTTTATATTGGTTCAGCATAGTGGCTTCCTTTTGCCTGATGGAAAGCTAAAAGGAAGCCCAAATCGCTCTGATAACGGGCGGGAAACCTCAGTTTCCAGTCAGTTACCACAGCCATGCTGGCCCGCGAGATGCTTCTTCACGCTTCGTTTAAAGGATCCCATACTGTAAGAAGGAGGAAACACGTGTGCCGGCAGAGAATTCCACTTTTTGATAGTACGGCATAAGTAGGAGTTACCGAATTTTTTAGTACGCGATGGGATGTTATCCACCGTGAAAACGGTGGCATCGCATGCCAGCCCGCGTGGTCCTATGTCGGAAAGGTGAGGGAGGGATAAGAGAGAATAACTCTTCAGGCACTCCCCATGATAAAGGCGATAAAAAACGCTCAGTGAAGCGACGTCCCTACGCAATTGTGAGGGTTCTAAGGCTCTAGAGACGTTTTCATCACCAATTATACGCGTGGCTCGCCGCTGCAGTCTATCAAGGGCATCAAGGAGATATTTGCTGATCCGTCCCACAGGTGCGAGCAGTATTCGACACAGGATCGAACTTGAGTCTTGTACAAAAGACAAAGTTGACCTGGCGTGAAAAACCTGCGGCACCCTGTTCAGGACCCCCAATTTTCTCGATGCATTTAAGATGACACCCTCAATGTAGTTCCGTTGGTTGAGACTTGCAGCAGACTTCCATACCCAGCATATTAAGGCCGCCGCGTAGTTCAAGGGGAGTGCCCCTGAAGGATGGGGAATGGGAAAGAATGGGGACGTTTTGGTCGAAAACGCACAAACTTGAGTCTTCTTGGCATTAAATTCAACCAGTTACCGGACCCAAGTCATGACACGCTGGGCCACACAGCGCCACCTAGCCCCAAACTAGACAACTGATAAACTGACTTAGATACATTTTTTTTGTAAATAAATACATTAATACATAGAAAACACCCAGACCAATACAAACAGACATATTCATGAACACAAATGTTTGTACTGTGCGGGAATCGAACCCACGACCTTTGGCTCAGAGGGCAGAGGTCACTACCAAATGAGCCACCGAGCCTCTCAAATCCCATTATCGCCACGCTGGCGGCTTTCGCTCCGGTGACGCTGCTGCCCGTCATCGGTCTGTGGTATTTGGCTACGCCTTCAGCTGTCATGGTTATACCGCCACCCAATCGGTTGCCAGAGCTTCGTTTGTTATTCGGCAGGATGCACGGGCAGGTGAGGGTTGGCTTGGAGCGAAATGATGACAGGTCGCTCCCTTACATCCCCATGTTAGAAACTCTTGATGAATTCGCTTCTACCGCTTTTTTCTATAATGTGTAGCATAGTAAGTTCTCCTCATCTGATGAAAGGCGAAAGAAGAGCCCAAGTCGCTACGGCAACGAAGAAGTAACCAAATCAATTACTAGTCAGTTGCCGTCCTAAAAATACAACAACACAATTGGGATGATGACTAAAAATTATTTAATGTCCATCAGATAGATTAATGAAAAATATTGGATACGTATTTTTTATTTTGCCTCTTGTTCAAAAACTTACGAAGATACATTGATTTTAAATGTCACATGACGTCACGTTATAGTACAAAATATACTCTAACGTGACGTAGTTAGCCCCCACTCCGTAACTTTAATGCGCTATATCTAAGTATTTCTTGTTATTTCGACAAAACAAAAAATACGGGTCTTATATTTTTTTATTATCTAAGAGACGGACTAATTATTTTCTTCATTTTCATACCTTGTCATCATCCGTATTGGAGTAACATCGTGCGAGTCCGCTTACCATGACCTTTCTAACACCAAGCTGCTACTGAATATTTTCTTTAAAGGACCTCAGTAACAATTTTACCCGACCCGTGAGTCGACTACGGGACTTCTTGATATACATGCGGCGCTAGACCAACGACACAGTCAATCTATAAGTCTAGGCGTCTATGTTTTCAGAACACACATAAAACAAAACCTTATAACCTATAACAGAAAGCTTCTATCCGATTTCCCGCTGCGTCACGCGGCCTGGCGCAAGGTCGCGGTCGCCAGGTGAATCATGGAGGCGTGACGTCATTTCGTACAATGTGTAGCTGGATTCCGTCCATTAGCATCAAGACTCGTTAGCTCAGTAGGTTAGAGCGCCGATATAAATTACCAATTTGAACATCGGAGGGCGGAGGTTCAAATCCTTCACGAGTCAACCTTTTTTTCCATTTTACCCCTTTTAATTCTAAGCCTTAGGAGGAGTACTAGGGTACACATTCGTCTATCGAAGGCTTTCTCGGTCCTGTGGGCCAACTACTAATTGTATTAGCGAAGTTTCGGGCTGTGTTATTAATACACTTCAAAGTTGTTCGGGATCATACACAGACAAAGTTCCATCCAATTGTAATGTGTGGGGATCGAACCCACGACCCTCGGCTCAAAAGGCAGGGGTCACTACTAATTGAACACCGAGCCAGTCCATTGTGCAATAAAATAAAGATTAATTAAACAAATTTTTTTTGGATGCAGGCTGCTTAAAGACCGGTCCATCCATTATCTTAATATTAATACACTTCAAAGTTGTTCCCGGGTCATACGCAGACAAAAGATCCATACAAAAGGATAACGGTAGGCTAAAATTACCCTGAAACTTAGGCAAAAAGCTTCGGAGTAAGCCCTCTGTTGCACCTAATCTCTCTTCGATCGCATCGATCTATCGTCCCATGCATCATCATTATCATCATCAGCTATTACAATCCACAGCTGGACATAGGCCTCTCCTACTGGAGATGTTTGACACTTTGGGCAATCATCTGGAGGATATACCCATAATCGCCACGTTTGTACAGGCGGGTAGGCGATCGCAGGGTGTAGCTTCTCACTCCGGTGACGCTGCTGCCGTCATCGGCCTGTGGTATTTAGCTACGTCTTCAATTGTGATGGCTATACCGCCACCAGTCGTTTGCCAGCGCCTCGTTTGTTATTCGGCAGGATGCACCACGGGCAGGTGAGGTTGGCTTGGAGCGAAATGATGATAGGCCACTCCCTTAAATCCCACGCGAATGCGATTACTAAAAACATTGGACTTGTGTTGACTGTTTCTTAATGTTAATTTGCTAAACCAATGCAAGCCTTAAGTCTAGCGACCGAAAGCTTTACCTATTTTGATACTCCGGCCGCTAGGTCGTTGCCTGGTGCAAGGTCGTCGGGTGAATCATCGAAGTGTGACGTCATTTTCTATAATGTGTAGCAGGATTTCGTTCGTTTGCAGCAAGACTCGTTAGCTCAGTAGGTTAGAGCGCCGATATAAATTACCAATTTGAACATCGGAGGGCGGAGGTTCAAATCCTTCACGAGTCAACTTTCTTTTTCTATTTTCGTTGGAAATCAGCAGCGGATCCCCCAGGACAGGTTGTAGTCTCAGCCTCCCGAAAATTGGTCAAGAGCTATCACGCATAAATAAATAGATGTGCCAGACAATAATTAACTGTAATGACTAGGTTTCGTAGCTTTATTAAATTTAATGTTGTTAAGTATGGAGAAAATAATCCGATTCCATACTAATTCGATTTATTTAGCTTCGGCACTGGTCCGGTATGATTACTAAAGCTCAGTTACTCCGAGTGCACCCTAAACTTTTAGGGACACTCAATTTCTCAGTAAAATGAAAGGATTTAGTTACTTTTCGAATTCATAATAAAGCAATATGGTTCTGATAAATACATATAGCCAAATAACAAACAAATTAGTATAACAACCAAATAACTCTGCTTACTCCAGTTTCTTAGGTAATTAGTTGAACTAACGCGAAACCCCTAGGAAAATAATTTCCAATTCTGTTTCTGTTTCACTGCTATAAATAAATAAATATTAAATAAATAACCCAAGACATGCCACGCTGGGCCACACAGCGCCACCTAGCCCCAAACTAAGCCGAAGCTTGTACTATGGGTACTAGACAACTGATAAACTTACTTAGATACATTTTTTTTGTAAATAAATACATATTATACATAGAAAACAGCCAGACCAATACAAACAGACATGTTCATGAACACAAATGTTTGTACTGTGCGGGAATCGAACCCGACCCTTGGCTCAGAGGGCAGAGGTCACTACCAAATGAGCCACTGAGCCCGTCAAATCTATCAATGCTATAATCAAAATCTTCGCGAAAAGCCGTATAAAAAATTGTTTGGGGGCCCATAGGAAGCGAAACGATTTGTCACATTTGGAAAGTGTTTCCTACCTATGCACTTCGGGTGCCTTCAATGCTAAAGATACAAAACTACTGACATCTGCTGAAGCTTTTCTAAATCAAATGTTTTATGATTCAAGCAACGGTGTAGTAGTACAGATCAATGTTGTCATCGTAATGTATGACAAAGATAAGTAAGGTATGTAGATATTATATTCGCTAGATGGCATAACATTGGCGACCTTCCAAATATTACTATCATGCTCTTTACATTCTCGCGATATATTAGTAGAATCATTAATGTAATTAATGACGTTATCTGATGTACCTAATAAATTTATTATTGTATCTAAATCTTCAACCCTAGCACATTGTATGTACAAAAGACATTCAGTTAATAACGTTTAGTCGCATAATGCCTATTTAGTTTATAAATTATAAAGTTTATAATTACTTACACATGAGGCATGAAATGTTCGTGATTTAACGCGCTAATCCCGAACAAATTCATCGATAATCGGTTCTGCGAGCGATGTATCATGTCCATTGCCAATTCGGTAATAGGAATCAGCTATGGTCGGTAACTTTGGTGCTTGGGACAGGTATGTGCACCACACATAGGGCTGATTCCTTTTGCCGACGTGGCAATGGACCTGATACATCACTCGCAGAACCAAAGAATGATGGATACGGGAGATTTTAGAGTGCCTACAACGGGAGGGAAGAGGCAATATGTGACGGCCCCTTAAAAGATGGGACTGACGACCTGATCGGAATAGCGGGAACCCTATGTGGAATGAATTACACTATTTCTATAGTGCAATAAAGATTAAATAAACAAGAATTCTATGAATACAGGCTGCTTAAGACCGGTCCAAGTGGGGGATCGTCCACTGCTGGACATGAGTCTGGCAGTGGATGTCTTCAGGCGAATGATGATGATACCTAGCCCTACGGTGACGACTAGTGCAGTGACGGAGCTGTATCACCGCTGCACCAGTCAATTCTTCATTCACTCCGATTTCCATAACACAAGTTCTTAAGCGCCTTACTTAGCAATCGGGGCAACGTATGTGCTGTTGTCTTATTTATTTACTAGCTGTGCCGGCGGCGTGTCGCACGCGTGGATATCGGCTTTTAAAATAATGGACGTCCATAAATTGGAGTCTACATTTAAGTTAGACCTCTTGCAATACATTAGTGAAAACCGCATTCAATTCCATGCAGTAGTTTTCACTGTTCACATGATGCGAGATCAAACATGCAGATAAAAATTTCTCCCGTTTTACCAACACATCCCTTCACTGCTCTGCTCCTATTGATTTTAACGTGATGAAAAGTATACTACATATAACCTGCCCAGGAGTATGAAGAATAATCGTACTAAGTTTCGTTAAAATCCGTCCAGTAGTTTTTTTTTCTATAACGAACATACAGACAGACAGACAAAAATTTTACTGATTGCATTTTTGGCATCAGTATCGATCACTAATCACCCCCTGATAGTTATTTTGAAAATATATTTTATGTACAGAATTGAACTCCCTACAGATATATTATAAGTATAGAAGAAGAAGATTATCATTGTACCCCAACGGAAAGCTCACGCCGCAGTTAAACTAAAAGGCTCGCGTTACATTATGGCAACTTCCTCGGTCATAACAAAGCGTGGCGATGGCTCGGTAATGGGAACCCATAAAAATTCAAGCCGCGACCTCCGAGCTGTTAGCTACGACGAAACGGCCAACGGTGCGCCGCAGCTGCCGGCTTGCTGCGACGAATTTGACGTAATATCAAAACGTTACAGGTTTAAACGGCACGTTGTTATTCATCATCATCACCAGCCTATCGCAGTCCACTGCTGGACATAGGCCTCTCCAGTTATTCGCCACTTCAGGTAAATACCTGGATGTTTTACCCATAATCGCCACGCTGGGCAGGCGGGTTGGTGATCGCAGGGCGTTGCTTCGCACTTCGGTAACGCTGCTACCCGTCATCGGTCTGTGCTGTATTTAGCTTCGCCTTCAATTGTGATGATTATACCGCGTTGGTTGCCAAAGCTACATTTGTTATTCGGCACGTTGTTATTAATAGAATGATATAATTTATTGCACAAGAACACAATCATTAACAATAAAAGGCATTACAGACATCTTGACTACATAACTGAGTTCAAGATGATCAAAGGTTCTTTAGAACCTTTAGTTTTCTTGAAGAAGTAGTTTTTATAAAGCCTAGACCACACTATCATATCCGTAGTCTACGCAAGCTTTATTCTGATTCCAATGTCATTACATTGTTTGATGTAAACTCATTAGTTTGATGATAATATCGGGCAACAAAGCTAAGAAAAATCAGAATAATTCATCTTACAAGCAGGGTTGTAATTGTAATACTATATTTAGACTATGGAATATTCTGATGTTAGTCAAATTTGTACTACCTACATATTCATAGAAATAAAAACAAAAACTTCAGCTTTTAACGGAATCAACAGCCATTTTGATCACAGTTTTTACTACTTCCTCGTAATAACAATTAAATAACCAATTGGAGTAGAACTTAATGCCCTAACGTTCCAATTTCACGGTGATTCTCAATACACGGAGCGTCACGAGCCTACTACAATAACAATTTTATTGTGAAAGTAGAAGATTGTAGCGAATCTATAAAGACTTTATGATGACAATTGCATCGTTTTATTCGAGATCTTTATTGCAGTTAAGGTATTTTATCGGGTTTCCCTTTTCGCGTGATACATAATCTGTGATCACCGTATATTTTTTATTGTACACAAAATCTTTTTGTAAATGAATTTGGAATTATCGATCAAAGATGCTTTTAATAGGTACTAAGTAAAAACTTATGCACAAAGTATTGAATAGTGGCAACGGGAAGGGTACGTAGTACAAGGGTAGATAGATATATTCATTGCACACTAAACATTTGACTTTAAACTAGCCACAAAATTATTCTATCAAGTACAAATTAGGCGGTCTTATCGCTTTAAAGATGACCGATGAGGCAGACAAGTCTTTGACTGTGACCCATCGATGTGAAACGTAGCTTAAGAAGCCCACCACAGAGGTGGGCAGATGATTGAATAAACTAGGTAAGTCTATCAGTTGTCTAGTACCCATAGTCATCATCATCATCATCAGCCCACATCAGTCCACTGCTGGACATAGGCCTCTCCCAATGCTCGCCACTTCGCTCGGTCCCGGGCCTCTCTCATCTAGCACTTGCCAGCCGTCCTGCGCAAATCGTACCCATAGTATAGTACAAGATTTGGATTAGTTTGGGACCAAATCGCGCTGTGAGGCCCAGCGCTGCATCTAGGTTTATTCATTTAATTTTGACCATCATCATTTTATTTTAATCTCTGCTGGACATAGACCTCTTCCATTGTTCGTGACTTTCATCGATCTTGGGCTCGCACAGCATTTGCCAGCCATCCTGCGCAACCTGTCAGTTATGAGCGTAATAAAGACATTCGCGTCGGAAACATTCGTCGTATTGAGACGGCACCGGGCACGGTGCGCGTGCGCCGCGGGTCCCGCTCACGCCGCGGGCAGTGAGTCGCGCGCAGTGAGTGACGATGGACTGACAGTGAGTGCCGACGCCGTGACTGTGACAATGGTCGAGTTCGCTCTGGAAAATGTTTGTGGTTTTTTATCCTTAAAACTAACGTGGAAACAAGCCTACGGCTCGCTTGATGTAAATCGGTTACCGCAGCCTATGGACGCCTGCAACACCACGGGCATCACACGATCTCCCCCTAAAGGGGGGAGCCTGTTGGGGCCTGTCATGACCAGGCCGCGCCGGTGATGTCTTGGTGTACATACTCATAGGACCCTCGACACCACCTTTAAGGCGCATGACGAAGGGGCCGGGGATTTTAGTGGGTATTTCCTGCCTCACTTCCATCTTCGAGGCGGGGCGAGTCCCACATACCCCGATGCTCCCCCAAGCAGCGGGGTGAATGTTTTTACTGTGCAAATGCATTTAGGCATTTTCCCCGGTAAAAAAGGGGCATCACACGCGCGTTGCTAACCCTAACCCTTCGACTGCCGTTGCAGCATTCATCCCACGAGCTCCGGAAACCCTACTCGCTGGCAGAAACATGACCCGGTGTTTTTTATTAGTGGGTTAAGTAGGTACTTAAGTTGGGAAAAGCTCTGAAATGGAAAAAAGGGAACCTTTCATTAGAAAACGCGGCGTGGGACAGCCTCCAGCGAGGTGAACTGACGACATAATAAAAGTCGCAGGATGGGGCTGGATGCGGGCAGCTTCCAGCCGTTTTGAAAGTCTTTGGGGGAGGTCTATGTCCTGCAGTGGACCTCCTACGGCCGAATATGATGATGATGAGGATGATGAAGTACTTAAGATTAGGCGTGGCATGTTTATTAAATTCTGCAACACTTAAAGTCTAGTTATACCTACTTTAATATATCTCTGTACCTAGTCAACTGTTTGGTGGGTAATAAAGAATATAGATCTATCAATCATTATCCACGATATAAAATAAATGCGAACGTTTGTTTGAACGGATAGAGTGTGCATGCTACACAATAATTCTCTCCAGAAAATTACACTTCCTCTACCTGAAGGTTGTCTGGAAGCGATCGCTTACTAGCGATAAGACCGCCTATATTGTACTCTTACTATAGCTCTCTGTAATAACTTTGTATTAAGAATATCTATGTATCCAATAATGATAACAATTGGAATGCCTTATTTCAACATCATTAGCCAATAAACGTCCAAAGTAGCATTTGGGGGACTCTCTGCATGTGCATTTAAAAGTTATGAATTATTACGCCGTAGTTTAAGTCGATTTGTTTAGGATTAAGGTGCAACAGTGCTATACAATTCCAAAGAAACAATGGCGGTTATAGAACTGATACCCAGAAGGCTGCATCCGTAATCATAAATAGTCATTGCTTATGGGTAGATCTAATCCGTGGAACGAGAGGGGTAGGGGGGAGGTGGTGTTCAAAAGTAGACAATAGACAAAATAAGTTCAAGAACCTCCAGTCAGTTTTATATATTTTTTTTTACTTGCCCTACTGTCCAACCGCTGGACAAAAGCTCCCCCAGTTTTTAGTCATTCCGATTCCCGGCCAGTTCTTTTCAGTCCGGAGAAAATGGTCCAGATTTTCTTCGGTCTGCACTTTAGATTTCGGCCATCTGTGGGCCGATACTGGGTGACAATTCTAGGTTTAATTACCGTGAGTTATATTAAAGAATAGTTCATACTGAAGGTAAAAAAGGAATTTATTAATTACCTGCCTATGTTTACGGTCAATAACAAAAGTCAATGACCTGGTTTCTTCATAAATAAACTTAGCTACTATGACAAGCATCGAAGACAGGACTACTGTTGCTAAACAATGCCTCTTGTTGATTAGAAGACGTTCTTATGACACGTGCTAATTTTCCATCAATCAAACAAAAACTCTGCATTGTTGTAACACACTTTCATAATTATGTAAGCCAGGAAAATCTGCAGCTAGTGTGTCTATGCAAATCAGAAGGCTGTTCTAATAGCTTTCATTATTTTTTCCACGCCGACAATCGGTGCCTTTCTCAAACGTGATTTATACTTAGACAACAGACATACAGCTACGCGATATCCAACTGGTGGCAATTTAAATTCCGCCAACCAATAGGCCATTGTTTTGACGTTTCCCAGCGCACAATACAACTGTAATATCACAGAAAATGTCTTTCACAGAACCAACAGGCTGGCACGTCGGGGGACTTCAGACAATACCACGAGAACTACAGTTACGCGATGCATCAAAATCAGAATCAAGGGGCTGTGTCTAGAAATGTTCAAAACTACGACAATCAGAAGCCGCCGATACCGGCCAAGAACATGTACGGGGCCAAGGATACACCAAACAACTCCCAGATGATCACAGTGTCTGTTGAAACGGGCAAAGATAGCACGAGAGACGCACCGAAGAGCAACAAGTCAGTCAGTAAAACATATCACACCCTCAAAGACATGATCTCAAGTAGATTTAAAAGCAAAGACAGTGGTGAAGTTGAGAAGAATAATGAACAGGAACCAAGTTTGAACAACAGTGAAGAGAGGAAGAGACCAGAACCGGAACAGGTGACGCCGAGGGAGACGCCTGTGAGAAAGGTGGAGCAAGGCATCTATGGGAGACCGATGCCTCAAAACAGACCTGATATGCAGTACGGACACGGCATGGCGAACAATATGGCGTATCCAAGTCCGTCACCACACAGGTAATATTAATTTTATTGTTTATATTTAAAGAAACTAGCAGCCCGCTCCTCGCTTCGCTTCGGATAAATCAATTATTTAAAAGTAATTTCGCGAGGCCGCAGGCCGAGCTGCGTATCGCGAGGCCGCAGGCCGAGCTCCGCGTAGGGCGAAGCCCGGAGCGTCCAGCGTCGCAGACCTAGCTTGAGCACGCACGCGCGAAGAGCGTGCGGCGAAAGCTAGTATAACCTATACACACGCTTACAATGCTAAAATTAATGGATGCTAGAAACAACATGAAGGTACATTCGATTCGAAGGCTGAGAAATCTGAACATGGCTTGACATATAACAAACGCAATATGTGATGCAGTTAACATAAAAGCAATACGTTGTTCAGGCCTTTTGTTCAGGAACCACCTGCTCTTAGCTAAGGTTCAATTTGCTGTTAGTTCAGATGAATAATTATATATCTAGCGACGCCTTCTAAACAATGATGACTTTAAGAGAGGTAGGGCATAGCGAATCTTCGCTCGAATTGAGCTGCCCGTCCGGGGAAGGACCTCCACCCTATAGAATACCGCAGCCAAATGATGGTTCGTGTTTCTGCCGGTGAGTAGCGTTACCGGAGCTCGTGGGGGGTTTGGGTTGGGCCAGCATGGCAGTGGCAACTGACAGGTAACTGACCAGTTACTTGCCGTAAACTCAAAACCATTTTTCATCTTTCATCAGCATTTTTCATATTAGTACCTACATGAAATTACCTTAAAAATGATTTAGCGATAATGACGCCGACCAAAACGCAATACCTACTTTAATAGCGCTATTTTCTTCCGACATGCGTAATTCTTCATCATTAGCCTATTATAGTCCACTACTGGACATAGATCTCCATAATCGCCACGTTGGGCAGGCGGGTTGGCGATCGCAGGGCGTAGCTTCACGCTCCGGTGACGCTGTTGCCCGTCATCGGTCTGTGATATTTAGCTACGCCTTCATCTGTGACGGTTATACCGCCCAGAGTCGGCTACCAGCGCTTTGTTTGTTATTCGGCAGGATGCACCACGGGCAGGTGAGGTTGACTTAGAGCGAAAAGATGATAGGCCGATCCCTCACATTGAACCGTGGGTCGAACACAAATTCGCATCCCCTACCCTATGCGTCATCATCATCATCATCAGCCTATTGCAGTCCACTGCTGAACATAGGCCTCTGCAGTTGTTCGCCACTTAGGACAAACACCTGGAGGTTATACCCATAATCGCCACCCTGGGCAGGCGGGTTGGCGATCGCAGGACGTAGCTCCTCGCTCCGGTGACGCTGCTGCCCGTCATCGGTCTGTGGTTCCTAGCTACGCCTTCAATTGTGATGGTTATACCGCCACCAGTCGGTTGCCAGCGCCTCGTTTGTTATTCGGCAGATGATGATGACAATGAAATGATGACAGGCCGCTCCCTTACAACCCAAGCGTAACTAAAACTATTTTATTAGGCTAAAATACATACATACTATTACCTAATATAGGGTACAGAAATTATAACATCGGATTAGAAAAGAAAAAAAATTATTATGCATGCACAGATCGCAGTTTTCATTATGTGAGCCTTCCTAAACCTTGAAAGAATGCATTCATATTTTTTGGGTTCTTAGAGCTTCATGACACTATGATTCAGGATGCCTTGTTCACGGATTATGCTAGATTTGTTCGACTGTGCACTATTCCTAAATGTTGTTCCGATTTGTTGCTAAATGAGGAGCCTCCAAGCTGATAGCAGCATTGATGCAGGAAACACCGGTGGTGTGTTTTCAAGGTGGTCGTATTTTTAGCTATAGCAATTTGCTTATAGTATTTCCCGAAGAATTTTATCCTGAAAGTAAGCCGACGGTTCACAAATATTTATATCACTGTTTGTTGTAAATTTTCGATAATTCCGTATTTACTTCTATGTAGTACCTGTCATGTCCAAATGACAATTTCTTTGACAAATTCAAGAAATGACAGTATCTATGGTCATTTCAAAAAGTATGTAACATATTTTGCCGAAATTGTAAAATCTAAAATGTAAGATACCCTTGTAATCTATAGCCTGTGTGTAAATCTGATGTATAAATAACATTCCTGTAAAGTTTCATCAAAATCCTTTCAGTAGTTTTTACGTGAAAGTACGATTTCATATTAGAATTTAATAATAATAATAATAATAATAATAACTTTATTTCCTTAAAACGTCTACAATAATCTCTTAAATCTAGCGACCCTGCACTAAGCATATTTGCTTGTAACGCAGCAGTCAGTAGCACGGTTACCATGTAGCGCATTTATTTATTTAGTTGTCATAACAGTTTCGGTTGCTATGGGAACGTTGTCATGAGACGTCAGTATGTAAGATCGTTTTCTTTTTTTGTAGATTAAAATCTTTTTGGTAAATTTGGGTTACATTATTGGAGTTTTAGCACGGATCCCTAACTTTTTTTTAAATATAATATAGCCTATGTTCAGCGCAGATACTGTAGCTATCCGACGGTGAAAGAATTATTCAAATCGGTCCAGTAGTTTCGGAGCCTATTCGTATCAAACAAACAAACAAACAAACAAACAAACAAACAATCAAATCTTTCCTCTTTATAATATTAGTTTAGATAAGGCGGTTTCAGATTTGCATTATCCATCAAGAAATCAATTAGGAATTTAAATGGTATATTACTGCTCATAAAGTTAATTACTTTGAACTTTACAACGCTCTATAGTATGTACTTAGAACGCTTTTTAATTACACGCGTGTATTAAAGCTGTATTCTGTGTGTTGTATTATAAACTACTTCTTGCTAATAAACAGTAAGATGGCCTATTTGATTTGTTCAAGCAATACGCCAGCCATATTTTTATTTTCGTTTCAGTAACACCTTTAAAACTGTTAGTTGATGACTAACAGTTTTAAAGGTGGTTTGATGGCAGATGGAAAATATCGAAAATATTAGGCTTTGGTTTCAAAAGATAATTTTATCTTTAGTCAGTTCTATAGGCAATTGCCCTTTAGTCAGTGCCTGATCTGAACATAACAACATCAACGTCACTTGCAGAATAAGCTGACAGAACTTATAAGGAACCTTCTGTATTTTTGGCGAAATATGTTTTGTGTACCTAATCAACATGTTCTTTCCTGCTTTCAACCTAATACAAATATTTCACATTGTCAAATGTAAATACTCTTGTGAATTCCTCAGACAACTGATGCAGCAGCAAATAGTCCAGCAGCAGATGATGCTGAGCCACCAGGCGAGATCTCAGGAGATGCTGGCCTCTACTCCCCACTCCCGCCCTCAACCACAGGCCTTAGGAGCTGATGCTTTGTATCAGCAGTATGGGCCTCCTGGCAGAAGAAGCGCGTTGTACCAGAGGGATGTGGACGTCAGGTCTATGGCGAACTTCACTTCTTTGAAGACTGGACCTCAAGCACAGGTTTGAACTTTTCTGACTTAATTAAGTATCATTGGATGACTGAGTTTTACGGTCGGTAAAATAGTTCGGTAGATGAAACATCTGGTATTCAAGATTGTCTCCTATTTTATCAAAGAAAATTACTAAATCGATACTGTTATGTGCAGAATTTTTCTGTCCAGAAGTCACTTAGTCAGAAAGTAAGCTATCCCACCGTTGTCGGAATAATTTGTTTACATACACAATGCAGAATGCATTACACTATGATATTTCCTAGGGCTTTGCTCATCGCAGCGACTTCAATTTAGTCGGGAGATCTTTTCTTAATCTCCTGATCTTAATCTACTCTCTTAATATTTTACTCCAAAACTAGATTTCATTATAGTTATATTTCAGTTAATTTTACTCTCTTAATTACTTTTGGCAATTTCAACAGTTCATCAGCCCTCATTAAACAGAAACATCTTGCTGAGCCAAAGAATTCCATTCTTTCTAATAATAACGACTGTTATAATGAACTATATCTTGAATAGCTTCTCCATGGGAAAGTTAGAGGTAACGAAATGCACATTAACGCTCACAATTAATTACTCTATGTAATATTCATTGACCAAAAGTTTAGAATTACGGTTGAAAGGTTGCAATGTCTTGCAACACTTTTCTTGGGCCACAGTGAGCCGTTCACACTGGGACCTCAACAAAGAACAATAGTTCCCAACAATTAAACGGCGTTTCCCACGTACACCAATTACAATAACGTGTACGATGCTTTGCGATGCCGACGAGAGATCTTGCAACTTATTTTTACCTTCCCCGCAAGAAACTTTATTGAATCATTGTTTTCTTTTTTCATAAATATGTCAATCATGTCAGTCAACTCGAATTTCTAATCTGGCTTCCGACGATGTTACGATCTGGTCAACATCTTGACAGCTTTGTTATTGTGGTTTCACTTACTAGACTCTTATCACACAGATATATTTCACAATAGCTTGACCTAAACCCCCCCTAGTACCCTAAACCGTCGAGCATGTATGAAGAGATTGATGAATGTGGACGAAGCAAAAGCTGTGTGCCAGGATCGTAGCAAATGGAAGGACGTGGTCTCTGCCTACCCCTCCGGGAGAAAGGCGTGACGTTATGTATGTATGTATGTTGACCTAATCTTTATAGCGGTCCAGAAACTACAGTAGGGCCACAGAAAATAAAGTCATATAAACAGATAATTGCGTTTAATCATGACTAGTATTTTATTTTAAATTTGGCGTACTGAGTTGTAAACACGCTTACTCAGTACGGCTACTATTAAGTAATATCTATCGACTAAATACCTACTTAGATACGAGTAGATACAACAACAACGCTTTAGAAGCGTCCTAACCCGAAGCTTTGCATACACCCATGCCTGTTTGTAAATTCTAAGCTTTGTTCTAATTCGATGCTACTTCCAAATTATTGACATTATATTTCAATCGATAAGTTAATTCTTGATAAGAAATCTCAATATCCCAAAAATAACAAACCATAACCACATTCCTTAAAGCCTTAAGTTCGAAAATTAGCCTTTCAAAACACGATATGACAATCATAAAGGAAGTATTTAACTAAATGTTCTTGAACTGTATTTCAATTTACTGTTAGTTCCACTGTGAAGCACTTATAAGGTAGTCGCTATAGTTTTATGGCTAAATTAACTTTCTTTATTACTTCCTATCTACAATGATTAGATTCATTAACACGAGGTGCATACGGCGATTTATTATCTTAATATATAGGCATGGCTGTGGTAAAGAGTATGAAGTCTATAAAAATAATTTAGCTGTATATTAGACACTATTTTCGCAATACAATCGGTATTTCAAGTTGCGCTGTATAAAACCGAGAAATGGGTTTCGATTTTTACTATATTAAATTTCAAAAGCAAAAGAGAGGCCTAAATCGTTGCGACCATGGACTAGTAACTTTCAAAAACAAATCTGGCTGGACACCGACTGATCCCTAAGTCATCATCATCAGCCTGTGTCAGTCCACTGCTGGACATAGGCCTCTCCTAATGTTCGCCACCTTGATCGATTTTGGGCCTCTCGCATCCAGCACTTGCCAGCCGTCCTGTCGTCACTCCACCTGGCCTGAGGGCGTCCTACATTACGTTTGCCGAGACGCGGTCTCCACTCTAGAACTCGTTTATCGATCCCTAAGTCTTAGATTTTAATATTACTAGTTTCACTAATTTTTTTTTGTATTTCTTATGATGAATATTGTACTCAGACTACGTTATTTGGAGGCACATCCGATAATAAATGACAGTTGTCATAGTGGAAAGGCTATCTTCAACAGTGGGCGGTGGCAGGCTGATGATAAACTACATTACTAAAGGTTTTCTGTCATTTTCATTTCCAGTTCGACAACTCACACTCAAGACCAGACCTTCGAAGCCCTCAACAGCTGGAACGAGAAATAATCCGACAAAAGGGCTTAGTGGAAGGGAGACGAGCGGCGTCTCACCCTCACCTGCTAGACGAGCCGCAGCCAAGAGTCGAAGTCACAACCCCCCAGATCCACGAAAGATCTAGAAGGAACTCCCACGGTAACCTCCTTGAAGTCCACGAGAACGAACCGAGAAGGCACGACGAGAGGGAATCCGATGATGGCGGTTTCAGAAACCGGTTAGCAGCTCAGGGGAGATCTAGCTTCGAAGAGAGAATTAGGACGAGTGGAAGGTCTGTGGAATCAAGGATACAGGAGAACGTGTACAGAAGAACTCCGGATATGCACAAGGAATCGAGGCGAACTCCTGAGATACATAGGGAGTCTAGAAGGACGCCTGATGTGCACAAAGAGAGGCGGACACCGGACATTCACAAAGAAGCTCGGAGAACGCCGGATTCGATTGGGCAGAAGCAGAGGGAGAGAGAAGTTAGTCATGTGGAGAGGAATGACGAGAGTGCCAGTCAGAAGTCAGCGGATAGCGTGTATAATTCGAGCGGGAAGGCGGAGGTGGGTCACCCACAACCGTCGTCCTCGAGACAGACTCCGAACAGGATAGAAGATCTGAAGGCTCATGGAAAGAAGGGGGCGGGATCTGGAGCTAGCTCAGGTATGTGAATGAATAGACCCTTCTAATTACTCAGCGGCAATATTGCATATCTGCGCTAGCATAGCTATAATTCCAAAAGTTGACTTCAACGTACGATATGTGACATTTTCCTGTGCAGATCACTTTTATGTAGTAGGTCCTTAGTTAGTCATTTTATTTAGTATTAAGCAATATTGTTAAATCTTTGTTTCTGTTATACATATAGTAAACAGTATAGTAGCCTCTGGTCGCCGGTTTATAATGAAAAGAAGGGTCCAAGTCACTCCGGCTTGTATTTGTCCGTATAAAAAATATTCATGTTGATAGCTTTAATGCCTGTATCTGGCTGTTATTTTTGTAAGATGGTCTAAAGAACTAAAACCAAATCAAACCCCGTATTAATTACAAAAGGATATAGGTAGTAAGTCGTTACTATAAACTACCATTCAATCATAATATTTAATCGCGTATTAGATGTAGCTAACTCATCAATATTCATTATCTTCCTATTAAAGAAATGTTTTATATCAATTTGAATCTACAGCAGGCCTTACAGTAATTAATTTGTTATGCAAATTACTTATATAAATTAAGAAATATTGTGTATCTGATCACATAGAACGATAAGTAAGGCAAATTTGTCAGCTCTTTTAATCACATAATTGGGTCTTTTACCTGCAACAATCGGAAACGCTTATCTGCATTTTAATTTGGAGACGATGTTATTTTTTTACAAATGATTATTAATTTGTATCGATGTTTTTTGTGAACATTAAAACCAGTTAGCGGCAATACGAGGAATTTTAGGATGCAAAATCGTTTACAATTTACTTAGGACGAGACATATACAGGACTAGCTGTGCTCGCGACTTCGTCCGCGTGGAATAGTTATTTTTTCCCCGTTTTTTTTACATTTTCCATTATTTCTTCGCTCCTAATAGTTGCAGCGTGATGTTATAAGCCTTCCTCGATAAATGGTCTATTCAACACAAAAAGAATTTTTCAATTCGGACCAGTAGTTCCTGAGATTAGCGCGTTCAAACAAACAAACTCTTCAGCTTTATAATATTAGTTAAGATATAGGTATTTGGGCAAAGAATAACTGCCTAGGTAAGTAGAAAAGTTGATGGATTTTTTCGTTTTTAAGGTTGCTAGATGATAGATAAATAGGTATTATGTATTGCACATAAATACAAACAAAATTAAGTCGAATTTTGGATGTTGAAGATGTTGTTTTTCATATATTTTTTCATACGTTTACGTCACACTAATGACTTGACTACTTTTAAGCTAGTAAACACTGCTTGATATACTTAATGATAGACGATCATGTCACTGGGAAATAACAATTACGTCAGACATAACATAATCAATGTATTTTATTGATTAAGTTAATGATAAATGTTTAGACTACTCAACAGCATAGAGCGATAACCTTTCTTCTTAGAACTAATGCATACGTTTATCGTTATTTACTGGAAATTAATTAATGTATGGTTTACAACTGGCAAACCTTTAGCAGTGTCCAAAGTAGCCCTTTACTCCAAATGCAAATGGGACAAATGTTTTTTTTAATATCCGTATCGGTATGTTTTTAGATAACATTTATTTTAAAAATTAAAAATTTCTGTCACTGAATTAACTGTCAAGAGCTACGTTACTATGTAATTTTTTTTTATATTAGCTCGACATAATGGCTTCCCTACGCCTGATGGAAAGCCAATGCGGTAGTCGTAATTTCTTGATAGAAACAAGATTTCCGCTAATCAGGAAGTATGATGCACCTAATATTTTTGCACGTATATTTAGTAGGTACTTAAGCATTACTCGTATTACATCCATGGATGGACCTCGTGTATCGAGAAGCGCATTAGGCTGTGTCCTACGCTTACGCCTTATTGAATTTAAAAATTAACGTTATTCTATTCTATTCTAATTTTCACTAAATAATCAACGAGTCCGAAAGCCATATTTGTGACATTGCTAGTACGAGTAAACCAATACGCCCATTAAATAAAGAATTTCGTCTGTTAATAGATTATGATAAAAATGGCGGGCAATCGTCCAACGTTGACTCAGGGAGAGGCAGCGTGGCGTACTCCAGCGGGCGGAGACCTGAAGCCAGCCTCCACGACACCTCAGCGGACTCAGATGCCGTGGGCCCTTCGAGGACTCAACCCCAGCCTGGGACCAGCCAGCAAAGCGCTGCCCAAAGTAAGATTTGTCTTTTTTTTTAAATAACCCAAGACATGCCACGCTGGGCCACACAGCGCCACCTAGCCCCAAACTAAGCCGAAGCTTGTACTATGGGTACTAGACAACTAATAAACTTACTTAGATACTTATTTTTGTAAATAAATACATAATTATACATAGAAAACACCCAGACCAGTACAAACAGACTTGTTCATGCACACAAATGTTTGTACTGTGCGGGGATCGAACCCACAACACTTGGCTCAGAGGGCAGAGGGCACTACCAAATGAGCCACCGAGCCTGTCTTTAGGTTTATAACATGGTTGAATGTCTTACATTTACATTACAGTCAACAACGATGTTTTTTTAATATCGATCATCCCATCCCATCCCTACTGCGAAAAGCTGATGATGATGATCCTGGCGCAGTCTGATGGGTAATTTTCCAGGATAAATCCCGCCTTGCTCATCTGATCATTTTTACCACTTTCCAGGCGGTGAAAACGAATGGGCAGACCTAGTGGAGTGCGAGCTCCGACAGATCCTGGAGCCGAAGCTGGCCGGCATGAGGCTGGACTCCTCGGCCAGCTCCGACAGCTCCGTCACCCCTCCCCTGCCGCCGCTCTCGCCTTCATCAGACATGCACAAGAGGAACAGGTAACACCTCGGCCTTGAGTCCATATTTGTGTAGCGACTAACGGGAAACTGAGGTAGGCTACAATGGTATATGGGTTGCGTGCGGATCGTGGCAAGACCTTACCTCTCGTCATCATCATCATCATCATCAACAGCCTATTACAGTCCACTGCTGGACATAAGCCTCTCCAGTCGTTCGCCACAGGGCAAACATCTGGAAGATATACCTATAATCGCCACGCTGGGCAGGCGGGTTGGCAATCGCAGGGCGTAGCTTCTCGCTTCGGTGACACTGCTGCCCGTCATCGGTCTGTGGTATTTAGCTACGCGTTCAATTGTGATGGTTATGCCGCCACCAGACGGTTGCCAGCGCCTCGTTTGTTATTCGGCAGGATGCACCACGGGCAGGTGAGATTGGCTTGGAGCGAAATGATGATAGGCCGCTCCCTTACATCCCACCCTCCTCTCCCATTTTAATGTTAGCGCCTAGAAAACAGCTGTTGTTTTCCTTATAATGCCTCGTCCAGGGTCCACGAAGCTGTTTGCGTGGAGCCTGGACGAGGACGAGAGCCATCGACAACAGTCACCAGTGGTTGTCGTGTCCTTAGATACCGTGCTAATTAAGTTGGTCAGTAGTTTCCACTACCTTCAGGTCGCAGACCGCTACAATTAGTCACACTCTCCTGCTGTACAATCTTGTGTGTGGCTGCTAGAGACATGTCGCGGACACTTGGTCGTTAAGTAGCGTAAGGCAGCGTCTGGTAATTCCTTACAAAACATGCCGTGGCTTTTCAGTTTTTTAGCAGTTGGTTGCAAAGTCAGTGGTCACTGATGGCCATAGGCGGGTCGGCAATTTATGTTTTTTTCCATAGCTGGGAGTCGTTGACAATGAGTAGAAAGTGGAAAGAAGTAATTAATATTCTGAAGCCACCTCACCATGGAACTCACAGCTCACTATGGAACTCTTTGCCGGGCTCCTTGTTCCCCGAGAGATATAACCTTCCGATGTTCAAGGCGAGAGTGAATCGGTGTTTGCTGGGTGAGCGCGTTCCATCGTAGACTACGATATCGCTTACCATCAGGCGAATCGCAGTCATTTTGAATTAAAAAAAAAAACCTGGAGACCAAAGGAGTAGTTTCTTATATGATTCATTCTTGCAGCCTACCCGGTAGATCTGCAGAGTACCCTGAGGATCGGAGACGAGGCAGGGACTCTCCACGCTGGCATTCCCACAAGAAACATTCATCAAAGAGGGACCACCATTACAAGAAACACTGTAAGTACAGTATTAATAGCAATTTATATTTTTTTGCCAGTACGATGCGGATGGTAGATAAGGCACCATTATGGCTGGCTGTAGTCGGATCGCGCGGTCCACTTTGCTGATAAACGTCTCACACTGCATTTCTTAGCTAAAGGTCTCCAATTTCAAGAATATTCAACTTTAATGGCAGTTTTTTCTTTGTACTATGAATCCCGCTCACTGTCATTTCAGTTGACTGGGTTTAGCAGCAATGTACATGACCAATCCATATCTTTTCATTTCTGATTCGATGGATCACAAGTTCGTCTGTAGATCACAACTTTCTCAGGAGGTCTATACCTAGTAAAAGATTCATCTCTATGGTATTTTTTGTATATCCTGTATAGTGGCTTCTTCTTGCCTGATGGAAAGCAATTAGAAGCCCAAATCATTGAAAACACACCCAGCCCCGGATCTAGGGGGGGGGGGCAAACCGGGGCACCTGCCCCGGGCGGCAGTTTCAGGGGGCGCCAAAATCATCAATATATCCCTTTGTACGCTTAAATCTTCAAAACTACGCAACAAAACTAGATCACTATTAGTGATCATTATTAGTGTTAATCAAACGCTCACGGGGGGGGGGGGGGGGGGGGGGGGGGGGGGGCTTTATCAAGTTCTTGCCCCGGTTCGAAAAAATCGTAGATCCGGGGCTGAACACACCATCAAGACAGTTCTTCTTATTCATTCACTCATTCCTTTGGCAGTGTTCGGCTTAGACACCACAGACATGACATCAACAACCACTCGAAGCCTGGACCTTTCGTCACTGCTCGACGGCAGAACGGACAGCGACGCGTCCACAGGGGACGCGAGAGCCATCCGTCGACAACTAAGAGGGCTGGAGAATATGTATGCGGAGGTTCTGCAGTTGCTGGGCGTGAGGAAGCCAGCCAGTTTGGCGAAGCATCCCACCTGGGAATCGAGGTAAGAGTTTATGCCTAATTTAAAATTATGTGTTCGACATTTCTTCCTTTTTCACATTTTTTTTTATAGTGGCTCGACATAATGGCCCGGACGGGCGGCTCAATTCGGATAAGAAGTCAACGCAGCACCATGCGCCATATCGCCTGCCAAGCGTGGTGATTAAGGAAAATCCCCCCAAATGACAAATGTCATTGAGAAAGTCTTATGTCCAGCAGTGGAAGTTTGCCGCCTGATGATGTTTTTTTATGCTAGAGGCGGCGATGCCTGATGGTTACCTGATTACTATGCATATTTGTGACTTAATCTGAAAATGATCCTGTTTCTTTTCTAGGTTATCGTCAAAGCGTCGATACGGGAGCATGTCCTCGCTGCCCTCCAGTTCGGTCAGCAGTAGACCGGTCAGAGACAAGCGTCGCAGCTCAAACGACCACCGGAAGAAACACGATCTTAAGGTACTATCTTCTTAAAGTAAAAGTATAGTTACTGATACTGGGATATTCTGTCAAGAAATTACTCTGTAGTCCCGAAGGCAGGAAGTTGCCGATCCCATGCTGTACATATCAATATCAAGGGGAAAAAAGATGGGAAATATCAGATAGTCTACAACCGCCGAATGAGATGGCGTGATTTGTATTCCTTATTCGTCACTGCATGTATTATAATGAAAAGATCGGTGGAGTAAGAAAGTTCTGCACTGGATACCGCGTGCAGGCAAGCGCAGTGTGGGACGCTCCTCAGCTAGATGGAGCCAAGGCCCCCGGCGGACCTTGTGCAGCGGTGTGGCTGCAACCACCAAACAGTTACGCCCCAATGAGTGGATCGCCCCTCCGCACTCATCACTCAGGGCACGAAGGAGAGGCTCAAAGGGCATACGATGCGTTGTGTGCCTTCCGGCGACGGCCGGTATTATGTGCACCTTTACCCCAACTGTTCGCTAACCGGTTCCCCATCTCCAGGGTATAAACAAGCGGTTCCAGCGCCTGGAGTCGCACGTGGTGACCCTGGCGCGGTCGGTGGCGCACCTGTCCAGCGAGATGCGCACGCACCACCTCGTCATGCAGGAGGTGGACGCCGTCAGGGCTGAGCTGGCCGCCCTCCGGCATATGTACAAGTAAGTATGACTGGCTCGATGGCTCATTTGGTAGTGACCTCTGCCTTCTGAACCAAGGGCCGCGGGTTACGCCCGCACATTATAAACATTTGTGTGTATGAACATGTCAGTTTGTATTGGTCTGGGTGTTTTCTATGTATAATATGTATTATATCTAAGTAAGTTTATCAGTTGTCTACAGGGCCGTTTTTAAACTATATAAGGCCCTGGGCACATTAGGATCATGGGGCCCCTATGACCTAAATATCGGTTATCATTTGGTAATCTGGCAGGAACTAGAGGGACCCATTCGATCGAGGGGCCCTGGGCACGTGCCCATAGTGCCCAGTGGGAAAGAGGGGCCTGGTTGTCTAGTACCCATAGTACAAACTTCGGCTTAGTTTGGGTCTAGGTGGCGCTGTGTGGCCCAGCGCGGCATGTCTTGGGTATAAAAGAGCTTAGCTTAGTTTGTAGGAACAGATTTGTGGCTCTGATGGACTCCCTACGAAAAGTGGAAGTACTTCCGCCGAGATAAGTGCTCGCACTCGGGGATCGCAGTCCGACGGACCTACTTGGCTTACCCTTACTTACTTACCCTACTTGTGTATATTGGTATAACTCATCATCCTAGCCCTTTTTCCCGATTGTCTCACGGTCGGCTTCCCAAACTGAGAGATTTGGCGAGGGCTAAGCTTTTACACAGAGCGACTGCCATCAGACCTCCGCAACACTTAGGGTAAGCTATACCCATTCCCAGTTAGGCGTCAGAGTTATCATCATCTCTGATATGATGTGACGACTGCTATCTGAGTTGGTAAAGATAGCACCCGGGACCAACAGCTTAACGTGCCTTCCGAAGCACAGAGGAAATCGGTGCCAAATTTTGGTCACCCATCATCGGATTGACCGCGCCAATGGTCGCACAACGTTGCGATCATTGTTAAGCGTCAGACCGCGGCGCCACCGAGCTCCTCTATATATGTAATTAAATTATATCAAATTGCAGGTCTCAACAGTACATAAGATCAGGCCACCACAGACATTCGGACCCGTTCTCCTTCAGCAACCCCGACCGAGTCAAGCGGCTGACGAAGTTCTTCGGTGACGAGCCGCCTCTGATGAGGCTGTTCCTCAAAAAGCTTGGATACGAGGTATGAAACCACTTTATTTCCTAACAGGGTTTTTACCGTGTACCACTTTGTTGGTGAACACGATACCATGTCTTAGTAACTAGGGTAGTCAAAACAATAGGTAATATGCATGACTTTTTTTTATGGATTTATTGAGATCTTTTATCTTCCAGATACATGAATATCAAAGAATTTTTAAAATACCTTTTCTATTAAGCGAGTTATAAAGCGTTAAAGTTGTTGCTTAGACACAGAGATCCGACGTGGCGGATGACGTCACGTACCGTGCCCACCATACAATCTCCATAGAAAAATCTGTTTCGCGTGAGAGAGACGGATATATTTACTTTCAAGGACTGTATCTCGCCCAATTGTCAGCCAATTTTGATTTCACTGTTTGTAGTATATTTTTATGTATTTTACGATAAATTAGTAAATACATGAAATTATTTTTCATGCATATTCCCTATTGTCTATGTCCAGTAGCATGTCTCGTATAGGGAATGTTCAACGGCCAAGTCACACAACATTCATTACTATAATAATAATGAAATTGCAGTAAGGAATTAGACTTGGCACGACTTTGTTTAGATTTAATTACTTTTTAGATACAAACAAGCAGCTCCATCAAGACTTGGCTAGTGTTTTACATAAACGTTTTTGTTTGGATAAACTATTATCTACTTCTGTATCCCTATATCATTTTGTGTGTGTATCTTTTGCAGAAATACGCAGCTCTACTGGAAAAAGAGAAAGTAGGGGCTGCAGAACTGCCCTACGTAGGCGAAGACAAGCTGAGAGCGTTAGGCGTCCCCCTAGGACCCCGTATGAGGATCCTTAAGGAAGCCGGGATCCACCAGGAGCTACATCACCTGAGCAGAGACGACCCCCATAATACAACCACGACTTTGGCTATCGTATGATTGGGAATTTCCCATGGCTTAGATTTAATTGCAATCCCCGATGTAAACGCGTAGGTAGTCCAAATTCATTTGCAGGGTTATTAGCAACGAGGCATCGATCCGTTTATGGAAACATTTTACACGTTAATTCAAATTTGACATCAGTTTTCGAAAATTTTGTTACCGATAAAATTTCGAGATAGATCTCCAAGATTTAAAAAACTTTCCAAAAAGGACACTAAAGTCGCAAATTCGCAATAAACCATATTAATAACCATAATTTCACATTGTATTTAACTTAAACTTTTTGTTCTTGGAACATAAATGCTCAGTGTAAACTTATCAGCTAGTTATCTCCTAGTTTTGTATAATTCGTACTGTAACAATACTCTTTAGCAGAACAACCATGACAATAATTTACCTACCTATATTATTATTGTTTTAATATAATAATGTTATATTATGTTTATTAATTGTAAATACTCAATACAAGTTGTGTTCTTTTCAGCGTCAACGAACTTTTTAGTGGATAATTAAATAATTATGGAATCAATAATTTATCCATCGAACTTGGTAGTTTTAATATCGGAATATTATTACGTTAGTGTTTAAAAATTTGTGCAATCTGGTTATTATTTAAAAATAAACCTTTTTTTAATGCGCTTGTGGTTGCTACTCTGGCGCTGTTAAATGCAGAACCTACTGTTAAGTAGCGACAAAGATTTCTTTTTTCTTTAGAAACCTTCACACCAACCGGCCAACCTCATTTGGAAAATTAATGAATGTCTGTACACTGGCTGGCTGGCTTATATGTGTCTCCAATGACAGTAAACAAAAAACATTGTCCCAAAAATCGAACAAGATATATTAGGAAATTTCTGCAAAGTGGCTATTTGTATGTATATGTATTTAGTTTTTAGTTACTCATTCGATAGAAAATAAAATACTCTTTTAACATTCTACACACTGCAATGATATGCCAAAGAGTTGACTCTCTGTGTGTAGGTACTTTGTAAATAGCTATTTTAGTTAAATGCGTTTGTACATAGTCTGATTTAACGGAACAACGAAAGTAAAATGCTTTAGTTAGTAACTTTTGGATCCCTTGCTGTATTTAAGGGTATTTTTGTACATACGTTTAAGTGTCGAATAAAATTGTGTAAAGAATTCCGTTCTTTTATTGGTATCCAACGCCGTTCAGGAAATAACTTACTAAAGACTTGAAGGTCAGGAGTTTGGAAAAACTAACAATAGTTGGTCGGTTATTCGGAAATAACCTACTCGATAGCAGTCTGGGGTCATTGTAAAACCTGAAATACATGTTTTCCTAATTCATAGACTTTACTGGTTCTTCCACTTACTGTGTCATCGCTGCACTAACTTTGAACGCAATTTACAAAACTACCTACATTGTATTTATCCAAAAATGTACATAGTGAGAATAAATGAATTGTCGAAATGAAGGCGTCGAAATGAATGCTTCTTGTCTGATTTTAAGCAGACGACGAGGTCCAGAAACAAATATAAGCGATCTACATCATGCCTGTGAAGTTGGCGGTCATACTCGTACATCAGACATCACCGAGCATCGGAAAGCCGTCGATCTTTCCGTCCCTTAGTGTCGAACTATCGATCGTCCTATCAGTTTTAAGGGCGAATGGACAGAAAGTGCACTGTGTAATGTAATGTAATGTACCGTCTAACGTGCCTACTTATTCAGTCTTCGCTGAGAATCTCCTCCTGTTATCTGTTCGAATTATCCTTATTATTAAGTAAGCTATTAATAAATTTATGTTTACCTCATTGTTTACAATTCACCAAAATAATGGCGCCGATCGCGATAGTAACGACTATTCATTAATAAAGTAATTGCTATAATTAGGACTAAAGAAAACCGCATCATATTAACTAGTAAGTTTACTTAGTAAAGTAGGATCAAGAAGTAAATAAATTTAACAAATTAATCGAGTTACCCGTGCTTATAGTAGTACCCATTTCATACAATCGGTGGTAAAATTAGATACAAAAAGTAAGCTAATTTGATTCTTAAGTCTATATTGCAAGGTCCATTACTAGCGCTGTTGCTTCGCATTTGTGATTGAAAAATATCGAGAAGGCATTTAATATTGTTGTTTATCAGTTGTCCGGGTCTTAATGTCAACGACAAACGGTCATTATGTCGATGTTTAAGGTAGGGAAGAGCATTTAATATGGGAATTGGTATTTTCGATTAAGTAAATTATGCTTTTTTATAATAGGTAAGTACCTATTACAGTAATTCATATAGAAATCGCTAATCGGGGGTTTCATTAACGGTATATAATAGAAAAAGAGTCTGAAACTACATAGCTGATCATTCCGATTATCACCTAAACTTGACCGTTTAGTTTTCCAATTGACGTCATTCCACAGGCCTTTAGAAAATATGTACCCATATAATAAAGGATACCTAAAGATATTGGTTTGATTCCACAAAGAAATGTTAGATTGGGAGATTTATTCTTTTTAATCGACTTCAAAACCTACAAAAAGAGGAAAGTTCTGAATTCGGTTGATTTTTTACAGTTTCGAATAACCGCAACGAGACATAAATATTTTACAAATGTTAATTTAACGTTGGTAACGCCACATATTTCTAAATTTTCTCAGGATTCACAAATCCTGATAAAAGTTAGAAATTTGTGTGTGATCACATTTGTGATGTGTGATCATATTTGTTCACAAACAAATGTGATCTCATAAAAAAATTAATGCACCATATACTTTAGCAGTCTGCTAAATGCAACAGTTTAAAGTAGCCATAACTTAATTAATTAACAAACGACCCATAATTATGATATGTATTTACGAACATAGATGATATCATTACTACCATCTACATTAACAAAGATAATGATAATGTTTAACATTAACACACAGAGTCATAATCGATAAACAGACTTCGCATCACTAGCATCTGAACAGTACAGCTTGTTCCTGCAATTAGCGATCATTCGCGTTTCAATTTGCTCCCGATAAGACGTCAGGATGAAGGCCGTTATCCTCCTAAGTGTGTTCCTGTTCTTCATCCTGGTCGCTGGTGACGTGTTGACCAAAGTATCCAGATGTCCAGGAGGTGAGCATTAACATTTTTTTACTGATGACTACTGGTCTGAATAGGATGTAAGGGAACCTATCACTCTTTCGCTCCAAGCCATCCTCACCTGCCCGTGGTGCATCTTGCCGAACAACAAACGAGGCTCTGGCAAACCGACTGGTGGCGAAAACCATCACGATAGAAGGCGTAGCTAAATACCACAGGCCGATGACGGGCAGCAGCGTCACCGGAGCAAAAAGCTACGCCCTGCGATCGCTAACCCGCCTGCCTGAAATTTGCCCTAGGTGGCGAACAACTGGAGAGGCCTATGTCCAGCAGTGGAATGCAATAGGCTGATGATGATGATGACTGGTCTGAATAGTTACCCGCCTTATGTTAAGTGGTTACCGCAGCCTATGGACGCCTGCAACACCAGGGGCATCACACGCGTTGGCCATCTTAACCTCCGGCTGCCAATGCAGCACTTACCCTAAGAGCTCCGGAACCCCAACACACGCGCAGGAACTCGACCCGGAGGTCAATTCACTGCGGTATTCTTTAGGGTTTGGGTTAACCGAGAGGTGGGGATTCTAGATTGACAACTTCTAAAAACAGACAAACTTTATTTTGTTTGCCACTTATAATGGAACCAGTGATAATACAGACAGATTTATATTTCATACTAGCTATACGTTGGCAGAGAATCGGGAAAAGTAGATAAGCAACGTGTAAGTGCAGTGACTCTTCTTACCGATAATGAAGAGTGATAACCTCTCACATCGAGCTATAACTAACGTCAAGAACTTTGATCTTTAAGCACTGTTTTAACAGATCATACATATTGTAATTATAAACAAATATAAGACATAGCCAGACGTTACGTTAAAGCCACCATATCATGTGTTATATTATGCCCATAGACACCGCAACACCAGAGGAAAGGACCTTGCTAGCCCTTGAGAAATTTGTTAGTTGTTTTTTTGTAGGTCCTTAGCAGCTGGAAGCTGATTCCAAAGAACCGTTTAACGTGGCACAAAACCACATTACATCATCGTCATCAGCCTATTTTAGTCCACTGTTGGCCATAGCTCTGTCCAGTTGTACGCCATTTTGGGCAAACATATGGAGGCTTTACCCATAATCGCCAAGTGGGCAGGCGGGTTGCCTGTCATCGGCCTGTGGTATACTACGCCTTCTATTGTGATTACACCGTCACCAGTACGGCAGAAAATATTAAACCATAAGAATAATTTATGTCATTGTTATTTTTTCCAGTGGATAAAAATACGTGCAACATAACTGAAGTGCGCGTAGACCCCTGCCGTCCCAAACCTAATAAGATGTGCCGCTTGAAAAGGGGCCGTGATGTCAGCCTCTCTTTTGACTTCGTCCCAAGTAAGTTTCCATCCTATTAACGTCATCATATCTATAAAAAGTTTATCCACTGTCTGTTTGCAACGCATTCTTTCGTATTTTGGGCATATAATGCGTAGAGGGGATGGCAGCCTGGAAAAACTGGTCATTGTTGGCAACACCGAAGGCAAAGAGAATACGAGGCCGATCGCCAACACGCTGGTCTGACCAAGTGATAGCAGCCACCTCCTCATCCAAGTTTTACCAAGCTGTGAAGGCTACGTCGGACCGGAATCGTTGGATGCAGGTTGTCCGTGCACGGGGTTCCAGTGACCACGATCCTCAGTAATGAGGGACCGATTGAAGAGAGAGATCTATAAAAAATATCTATTATAGCCATTAGGTGGCTTTCCGACCGTACACGTTGTACACGTACTACGTGTAACTGGTGGGTTACGAGCCGTGTGGTAAAGCCCACAAGGTTTTGCTAGTTGAAGCCGGGATAATATCGGCTAGACCTAGGTCGCTCAGCGAGCTATGGAAAGGGCTATGCTCGGCGTCTCTCTGCGAGATCGGATCCGAAATGAGGTGATCCGGCAGAGAACCAAAGTTACCGACATAGCTCACCGGATCAGTAAGCTGAAGGGGCAGTGGGCTGGCCACATCAGCCGCAGAACCGATAACCGTTGGGGTAAACGAGTTCTGGAGTGGAGACCGCGTCTCGGCAAACGTAGTGTAGGACGCCCTCAGACCAGGTGGAGTGACGATTTGCGCAGGACGGCTGGCAAGAGCTGGATGCGAAAGGCCCCGGACCGATCGAAGTGGCGAGTATTGGGAGAGGCCTATGTCCAGCAGTGGACTGATGTGGGCTGATGATGATGATGAGACCTAGCTTTATCCGAAAGCAATCGGCTCATACTACGAGTATATTTAACTTCATTCATTTGATCGAAGATTGATTGACAAGAAACGATTCAGCTGTTTTTATTAGAGG
This sequence comes from Conogethes punctiferalis, assembly GCA_031163375.1. Taxonomy (NCBI): domain Eukaryota; kingdom Metazoa; phylum Arthropoda; class Insecta; order Lepidoptera; family Crambidae; genus Conogethes; species Conogethes punctiferalis. Next base: position 1,928,553 of record CM062088.1, read on the forward strand.
ATGATCGGGTCGGTTCTTATAACTTTGCGGCTTTGGGTAAGAACATAATTATTAACCCCTTAAACGCCAGTAACGCTTATATGCGACAATGACAATAGTTTTTCTATAATGTCTCAATTCTCTTCTTCGTCTCCTTTCTCTCTCAAAGATTATTAAGAATAACACAAAGTACGTTAAATTACTTTTGATTTGTTACAGATTTCTCTGCGGACGAGATGGTAACTGCGGCGTACAGCAACGATAGGATTTTTAGTACTCTAGGAAAAGCAAATGCCTGTGAATTGTCCACCTGCCCCTACGTCCAAGGGACCCCAAACACCTTCAACTATAGCCTGCATATCGGGAAAATGCTGCCCAAAGTAAGTAACTGTGCCAAACATTAATCAACGATCTACGCTCAAACGAGTTTCTTGCGGCACTTCTTCTCATCAGGCCTCATCCTTATCACGTCGAAGTGCTAGTAGGGAAAAAAAAGTTTGACGTGCAAAAGAATTTACTTGTAAATCTATTTGCAGAAATAAATTATTTTATTTATATTTTATTTATTTACGCTCATCATCGTCATTCGCTCTCTAGAGCGTGCTGCACCCAGGACGGGGTATGTACGTGGCCCGAAAAGGATACGAATTTAAAACGTTACATATATTTTCACCATCATCATATTCAGCCAGGAGGGTTTTTTTTTTTATGGGAGAAGGGGCAAACGGGCCTGAAAGTCACCTGATGGTAAGTGATCACTTCAGCCCATAGACACCGCAACACCAGGGGAGTCACAGGTGCGTTGCCGGCCTTTGAGAAATCTATAGGCTCGCTTTTTGAAGGTCCCTAAATCATATCCACTCGGAAAAATTGCAGCAGGAAGCTGATTCCAAATTCCTCCGAACACTCGCCGTGATATATACGCACAAAGACGCAACATCCCTGCGCAAAGATAAAGGGTCTAGTTTCTTTGAAAGTTCTCGGTCGTCAATGATTCGAGCCGCTCTTCGCTGGATACGGTCAAAAGGAAGGAGTTGATACTGAGGTGCACTGCACGACGGTTTCCTCCAAAGACTTCCATTACGGCCAGTTGCAAACTGCCCGTGCCGTATCCTGCCCCATCCTGCGACTTTTATTACGTCGTCAGTTCACCTCGCATGACCCTCCAGCGACCACCTTGGAAATTTCCAAGTAATGTGTCTTTTTTTTTTTTTTTTTTTATAGTGGCTCGACATAATGGCTTCCCTACACCTGATGGAAAGCGAAAGAGAAGCCCAAGTCGCTGTGACAACGGGCAAGTAACTGGTCAGTTACCTGTCAGTTGCCACCGCCATGCCGGCCCAACCCTAACCCCCCACGAGCTCCGGAAACCCTACTCACCGGCAGAAACACGACCCAGAGGTCATTTGACTGCGGTATTCTATAGGGTGGAGGTCCTTCCCCGGACGGGCGGCTCAATTCGAGCGAAGATTCACTATGCCCTACCTCTCTTAACCTGTCTACGATGTCACGTGCTCATCGAACAAAATAGGTTCACTCTCGCACTGAACATCGGAAGATTTATATTATACCTATCTCGAGAAACAAAAGACGATCAAGGTGGCGAACATTAGGAGAGGCCTATGGGCTGATGATGATGATGATGAGAAACAAAAGGAGCCCAGCAAAGAGTTCCTAAGATTAGCAATACGCAATATGAAGGAAGAGGCGAAACGTGCTTAGGAACTTGCACCATAAACCTAATGGTGTCTATGCGCCATATTCCTTCTCATCCAATGATAAAAAGTATTTTTAGTAAATGTTGCTTTTTCTTTGCAGGGCCAATTCCCTTTGCAGTGGAAGCTTTGGGACAAAGTCGACGAAAATAAAACATTATGTTGCTTCCAAATTACTATCGCTCTCGATTAATATAGTTTAATTAATACCTATCCTATCTTCCTGTCCAATGTATTTAAATAAAACAAATTTGTGAAATTGGTTTCTTTATATTTACCTACTAGCAAGCGATGTGGATGTCGCAGACATCTGGTTAAATCTCCGATTCAATTGAATGGCTAGCGCGTCCATTGAATGGCGATATTTAATTGAATGCCTAAAGGACAACTCGTCAAGTTATTGAATGAAACGTTCAACGTCTTGACTGAACGTCATATTAGCATTTACTACTCTCGACCCCTCTACTCCGTCTGAGGGGTCGAGATTTCTACCCAGGTCAAAGGATCAGATGGATCTTTGAGGACGCCGACAATAAAACTAATAGAAGATACTTCACAAATTATGGTATATTTTTTTCTTTTTCCTATAATGGATAGAGCGACTGTCATTATAATATGGAAGGAGGAAGGACTAAGTCGCGCAGCTAAGTTATGTGAAGTACCCGCGCGTCTGAATTGCTTTTTTTTTCCATCACATGGCTTAAAATCCATGAGGATGTGGATTGGGATAGGATGCGTTTCCACAGAAGTGGGACTGCGCGGAGTTTAGTTGAAGCTAACAAAGATTGACCAATAATATTGTTCTACTGCAGTGAAACAGACTCTCTATATGCCTCTGCTAGGTATGTAAAAGACAACGCCATCTATTACTCAAATAGCGTTAACTAAAGTGGCTTGACGTTTGTACGGTTGAATTACTAATTAATGAGGCTTTTTAATCTTGACATCTGTTTGAAAGCAACATTGCTGTGTCTCATCATCCTCGTTCCACATCCTCCATACCATTGTTATCCGACCCTGAAACGTAAGAGATGTTTTGCAGTTATTTTCGGTACACTTATACGGTAGGCAGCGGCATGGTTGTGCCTCTAGAAATTTTGCTGATGATCATGGGCGGCGGTTCTTCTTCTTCTTCTTCTCAGCATTTTTGCGTCCACTGCTGAACATATGCCTCCTTTCTGGAATTCCAGAGAGTTTTGATGGGCGGCGGTTACTGTTTAAAATTGGGTTTGCTCGTCTGTCAGCAAAAAAATACACTGCTTGTCATCTGCGGCCGGCCAGCAGACAGGGCCATGCTTCAGCGCTTCCCGTGTCCCTGCAACTTGCTGTCCACTGGCGACACAGGAGGGTTTAGTGGTTATGCCCTCCCATTTTGAGGGATCGGGACCGATCGAAGTGGGATGTAAGGGAGCGGCCTATCATCTTTTCGCTCCAAGCCAACCTCACCTGCCCGTGGTGCATCCTGCCGAATAACAAACGAGGTGCTGGCAACCGACTGGTGGCGGTATAACCATCACAATTGAAGGCGTAGCTAAATACTAAAGACTGGTGACGGGCAGCAGCGTCACCGGAGCAAGAAGCTACGCCCTGCGATCGCCAACCCGCCTGCCCAGCGTGGCGATTATGGGTTTATCCTCCAGATGTTTGCTCTAAGTGGCGAACCACTGGAGAGGCCTATGTCCAGCAGTGGACTGAAATAGGCTGATGATGATGATGAAGTGGCGAGCACTGGGACAGGTCTATGTCCAGCAGTGGATTGATGTGGGCTGATGATGATGATGATTTTGAGAGATATGAGTCCCACCCACCATGCCGCCTTCCCCGGAGGCGGCATGAAGGTGTCTAATGCGGAAAGCATTCTAGAAAAAAAAGGCATGTATACACATAATCCTAGTGTGTATGTGTCTTTCTTGCTGTGTATGTGCATATAAATTGTCATCATCATCAGCCTATTGCAGTCTACTGCTGGACATAGGCCTCTCCAGTTGTTCGCCACTTAGGGCAAACATCTGGAGGATTATACCCATAATCGCCACGCTGGGCAGGCGGGTTGGCGATCGCAGGGCATAGCTTCTCGCTCCGGTGACGCTGCTGCCCGTCATCGGACTGTGGTATTTAGCTATGCCTTCAATTGTGATGATTATACCGCCACCTGCCGGTTGCCAGCGCCTCGTTTGTTATTCGGCAGGATGCACCACGGGCAGGTGAGGTTGGCTTGGAGCGAAAAGATGTTAGGACGCTCCCTTACATATAAATTGTACTTACGTCAAACATAAACCTAGGGACCACCAATTTAGCCGAGATAGTGTTTATCATACTTTCATATATAGGCCACGTGCCGTTGAGACGATCAGACGTAAACAATAGCAACGGAACGTCTGCATTATAATATAAGAATCCTAAGCGCAAATTCAGGTCTTTTACTGGGAAATCTGAAACAAAATGAAGTTGTTTATCAAATAACTAACTGAAATAGCGCAGCGACCCAAAAGGAATATTGGCCTTCAAGAATAAATAAGACAAGGCATACCATGCGTCACCGGAGCGAGAAGCTACGCCCTGCGATCGCCAACCCGCCTGCCCAGCGTGGCGATTATGGGTATATCCTCCAGATGTTTGCTTTAAGTGGCGAACATTGGAGAGGCCTATGTCCACCAGTGGACTGCAATAGGCTGATGATGATGATACCATGCGGGCCGCACAGTGCCATCGAGTCCCTAACTAAGCTTCTAAACGAAGCTTGCACTGTGGATACTAGACCAACGATAAACTTAGGTACTTAAACACTTTTTTTATGTAAAAAATGCCATGACATTTGACCTTGATTTCTCTCCTGTTCTCGCATATGAAGGTGTTTTTTCGCATAGATATCTATCTATCTACTCTTCATCTAAAGAGTTCAGCAGTACTCACTTACTGAAAACCACCTTATATCCTGCGAGTTGTTATGTCTAAATAATAAAGATTTTTATTTATTTAATTTGAGGAGGAATAACAAAATCAACAAGTCACTCACTGGGTGTGTAGTCTACAACCATATAATTGTCCCTCTGTCTTGACATGTAACATAGTTTTGGTGACCTTGCTAAGCACGGTGAGAGGGTAACATTGTGTATATAGCAGTTATTGGTACCTGAAATGAATGAGTAATAAGTAATAAAAGAAATAAGTAATTTTATCAAACTATCATCAAATTCAGATCATTCATTGTGTAAAGTTGAAGATGTGTAAGGTAATGATTTTGCGATACCTATAAATAAAAGGAGACAAAAAGTCTACTTACCGTCGTTACACTCCTTAATTGACACTTTTCTTAGGGCTGATAATCCGATGAACGCACATAAAAATAAACAAATAAACAAATTCATAATAGCTTTGACTCCGACAGTCATGAACTGAAAGTGAAACTGCACCTATGCTATTCACGATATATACCTAAATGAACTTATTTTTGTCCACTTATCACAGTATGAGTGTTATTCCTGAACAACATAATTATGGGAATTTCTAGTTTATAGGCGTAGGTAAAACCGTTTGGAGTAAAGTTAGGTACCTATATTAAACAGGGTTTAACACTTTGATAGTCCTATGACCCACAACGGATTTATTGTATTCATTTTGTATAATGGTACCTATCGTTTAGTAAAGTTATAACATCAATTAAATAAGTAGTCTTAATAAAGCATGCATCGAGTGTGGAGCAACTTTTACGTGGACAACTTGCTTTGTACCCAATATCGACTTGATACCTAACCTGCTTACGGAAAATTTGTCTCCTAGGAATTTACGATTGCGATATGTCACCGGAAAATAGCAAGAATCGTAAGTTGATCAATTTCCTAGGTAGTTGATTACCTTTCGGAATTTAACAAACGGTAGTTGAAATGTATTATTTAACGCAATGGATTTCAGTTAGTTGATCAATTTACGGTAGCCTGACAGTCATTTAATAATTTACGATTTTGACACAAGTAAAATCGTTCTCAAATGGGCCAATCGTTGCTCAATGTACTATTTAACGGGGCACTATTACCCGTAACTTAATCCACTGTTCCCTGATTGGTTTCCGGGATAACGCCACGTGAGCCATTGAACCAATCAACGTTCACCTCACCTTCGTCGGATGATTTTACAGCAAGATTCCGTAAAATGATCAATTTACTAAAATACATACGTTAAATAATACATTTCAACTGCCGTTTATTATTTTCCGGAAGTTAATCAACTACCTAGGAAATTGATCAACTTACGATTCTTGCTATTTTCCGGTGACAGATACATCTCTAACCCGAGTTTGAATAACCCAAGAAATGCCACGCTGGGCCACAAAGCGACATCAAGTCCTGTACTATGGATTACGGATACTGGACTTAAGAGAAATTTACTTAAAATAAATACATACATACTTATTTATTATACAGGAGGCACCCTAAACGAGTATATAAATGTATCTTTAGATACAATATGACAGGCTCGGTGGCTCATTTGGGAGTGACCTCTGCCGTCTGAGCCAAGGGACGTGGGTTCGATTCCCGCGCAGTACAAACACTTGTGTTCATGAACATGTCTGTTTGTATTGGTCTGGGTGTTTTCTATGTATAATATGTATTTATTTACAAAAAAAAATGTATCTAAGTAAGTTTATCAGTTGTCTAGTACCCATAGTACAAGCTTCGGCTTAATTTGGGGCTAGGTGGCGCTGTGTGGCCCAGCGTGGCATGTCTTTGGGTTATTTATTTATTTTATTTAAAAGAAAACTTTCTTTGACCAAGATATTGCATCTAAAGATACAATACATATTTTATGACAAGTTTGTCATACACCTTTTTAGCAGGAGTGGACATCGTGTCATGTCAGTCATAGTTCTTATGTCCTTTAAGGCACTTTTCGTGGATATTTCCTGCCTAATCACCATTTTGAGGCAGGGGGGTGCCACATAGCCCGCCACACGCCAAAGTGGCAAGGATGCATAAAAACAGAGTATTTCGTGAAAAGAGATTTATTATTTTCATCTCATTAAAACTTTAACTAACACGTCATTAATGTATTATTAATAGTTATCAGTGACCTAAAACATTGACTGGAGTCTTATCAATCAACGTGCACGAGTTGACGAGCAACGAACTATCGTGCTATGAACAGTATATGCACTGCTTACAAGGAAAAATATTTGTTTTTGGTCAGTGCGAATTGATTTTGACAGGACTTGCCAAGGTAGAACACCTAGAACAGACAAGAAAAGATTTGTGTATGTTTTGGAAAGATTAGGCACAACTAACAAAAAAAAATCTTTTTGGAATCTGCTCTGGAATCAGTTTGCACTGTGCAAACTCTGGAATGCTTGCATGTAACTAGGTGCAGGAAGGAAGCGAGAGTACCCACCCTCCTTTCTCTTTGGGAATATAAAAGAACATATTAGAAACCGCATCAAAATTCCTTGTGCTAAAGATCTAAGCCTACAAAGGAACAGAAAAAAGCGCCTTTTTAATGCTATTCATTGATTATAAACGATTTAACGTTCGTTTCAAATATTTTTGTTATTTGTTGGCAGTTATAAGCATTTATGATTAAAACGTCAGATGTTCCCGCAAACTAGGGTCACCCTATACTACTCACACACACAGACATGCATACCTATTTTTATCAACGTCCGGAGTACATGCGTATATTTCTTGTTCATTACAGATTTAATTAGAGTAGTATTCTATCAGTATCGCTTCAAACATGGCGCTCAGAATCCTTCTGCTCGTGACTTTGTGTTCGGTCATCAATTCTGAGCTGATCTTCAGCAGGAACTGTGAATATGGTACGTTTTTCGTTGTTTCGAAACGAATGTCGAGTAGGTATAGTAATATTGTATGATGATCTGTTTTGTGAGTGAATATGGTAGGTATAATATCTGTTAAGTGGACGTAATATGTATCTTAGTCTCATATACAACAGTTTTAGTAGGTAATGAGCAAGGACAAACAGTGGGAGCATTATGTCTGCGAGAGGCTGATGAAGATGCTGAAACAATCTATACCTACTTATAATAAATCTGTAGAGAAGTCAATGCTGTTACATGGAATATATTTTCAAAATAACTATCAGGGGGTGATTAGTGATCGATACTGATGCCGAAAATGCAATCAGTAAAATTTTTGTCTGTCTGTCTGTATGTTCGTTATAGAAAAACTACTGGACGGATTTTAACGAAACTTGGTACGATTATTCTTCATACTTCTGGGCAGGTTATAGTACACTTTTCATCACGCTACAATTAAGTAATAGGAGCAGAGCAGTGACGGGAAGTGTTGGGAAAACGGGAGAAATTTTTATCTGCATGTTTGATCGCGCGAGAACTACTGCATGGAATTGAATGCGGTTTTCACCAATTTATGTCTAACTTAGGCACTAGATATAGGTATAGATAGGTATTTTATGGAAGTCCGTTATTTTTGAAACCCGATATACACGCGTGCGACACCGCCGGCACAGCTAGTTGTTAATAAAATAAATTGACCCTGCGGTGTCCGGATTCCGGAATCCATGGCCGATGTGGTCAATTATTTATTTTTATGAAATGAACTTGTACCTATATTAGATTAGAGTCTCGGATCTAGGTGCGAGACTACCTCACTCATTATCTGGTACTCATATTACAAGGGAAAACCTTTGATTAAGTGAGTTCGCACCCTTGGAAATAGGACCTTAGTTTTGACTTCTAATTCAGCCCACCCCACCACCAACCCTTCTCATGCTCTGGATGGCATCGAAAGAAATATCAGGAAACGGGTAGGAAAGTTTGCCTTATTTAACCTACTGGGATCACCAACCTATACTTTTCCTGGATATGGGATCACTACCAAATTAGCCACCAAAACCAAATGGGCCAGTCAAATAATGCTATTGTTTTTTCTCTCATAGGAGGCACATGCCAGGTGACAAGTGTTGATGTGGAAAACTGCAGTCATGCACCGCGCTTCTGCCGAGTTACTCCGGGGAAGCGGTACCCTATGTCCGTCAATTTCGTACCCGGTGAGTGCCAAAACAATTAATTTTACTTATACTGTCCTATCTTATCATCATTACGTAGTAGACATACCATCTACCCGTACAAAATGATTCGCGATTTCCAACCGCGAACGACTACGAGTAAAACTTGGAATTCACTGACAGCTGACGTCTCTCCAGAACAGCTTGGAAATATTCTAGTTCTACATTTTAACGAGACGCGGCAAAAATAGAAAGTGCTGAACTTTACTGGGGGCTGGCCATATTAGCCGCAGAACCGATAACCGTTGGGGTAAACGAGTTCTGGAGTGGAGACCGCGTCTCGGCAAACGTAATGTAGGACGCCCTCAGGCCAAGTGGAGTGACGATTTGCGCTGGCAAGTGCTGGATGCGAAAGGCCCAAAATCGATCATGGTGGCGAACATTAGGAGAGGCCTATGTCCAGCAGTGGACTGACACGGGCTGATGATGATGATGATGATGAACTTTACTGTGCGCGAAGAAATGTTTTCTACGATCAAACTGTGCGGGAAACGAACCTATGATATTGTATCAGAGGCAGCGTTTACTACCATTGAATAAACTGAAGTTAAAGTAACACTTTCAAAATTTCTATTTTCCAGATTTCTCAGCGGAGAGTATGACGCTGACCACAACGTTGTATGACGTCCATAACGAGAACAACTACCACATGTTGCAGTCGAGCAAGCGGGTGTGCGAAGACCACAAGCTGGTCTGTCCTATTGAGCCTCGGGTTCATCAGAACCTTAACTTCGACCTTGAAATGAACGGGGAGTTGAATGTGAGTGTATAACATTTTTTATCGTCGATTCTAAAGAGGAAAGTCTTTAAACTGTACGTCTTACCCGTCATGACGTCATCAGTCCACAGCTGGACAAAGGCCTCTCTAGTTGTTCGCTACTTTGGTCAAGCATCTGGAGGCTTTAGCTTTAATCGCCACGCTGGGCAGGCCGGTCGGCGATCGCAGGGTGTAGCTTCTCGCTCTCAATGGTTATACTGCCACCAGTCGGTTGCCGGAGCCTCGTTGGTTATTCAGCAGGATGCACCACGGGCAGTTGAGCGTAGCTTATGATGGGTCGCTCGCTTACATTCCGTCACGATATACGAAGCCGAGACGTGAACCCACGTGTCCACTAGTCCGCAAGTTTAAAGTCACTCAACTAGCCATAGAAAAGGCTCGAACCAGAAAAAAGAGGGATCCGTCCGCAGAACCGAAAGCAGTCCGTTATCATTCAAAGACATCAGCTGTACCGGACCAATATCCAATCAGAATAAACATTCTAGAACGTTTCCGAATCCGAGTCGAAATTGGCATTGTGAATCAACTCTGCTGTTGGTTTGTGTTAAATGTGCTTACTTACTTTACCGGTGTGTTCTGTGTATTCTTTTCAGGGCTCCCGCCTGGTCGTGGTGAACCTTTCTAACCCAAGCAACGTGACAGAGAGATGTTGCTTCAGCTTCAAAGTAAAAGCTATGCGCTCGGACCAGCACTAACGCAATTTAACACCTCTGCGCACTAGATAGCCTAGCCCCAGCAGACAGTAGAACGTATAACCTTGTATGGAAGCCACTCCGTGAAGCAACTATGCAGTGGCTTCCACAAAATCGCAAATTTATAGACATTTTGGGATTTTTTAAATATGTATTTTAACATTACATGAAAGTATATTATGTTTAACATTATATGAAAGTAAGTATAGTGACACCAAGGAGCAAAATACAAAGAGGGGACGCAATTATTTTGTAAACAATGACCAATCTGTTGTCTAGGTGAAGAACCATTCCTTGTTCCTTAGAGATGTTCAGGGGAGTGAACCGGTCTTTTGCTGGATGAGGGCGTCCCACCGTAGACTACGATACCACTTACCGTCAGGCGAATCGCAGCAAGCGCAAACGCATTTAGAATAATAGTGGTAGCCGGGAGATAGACTTAAAGAAAGGGTGCATTAAAATAAAAATTTATTTCCTCTTTGTATTTGCTTCATCCATGAGTGAGACTGAGAATCAACGAAGACAGAGGAAATAAAGTGCATTGAATTTTAAACACTGACAGAAACTTAGGGATTACATTACTCAAAGGAACTTTGCCTTGGCACGTTTTAATAATGAAATGTTAAGAACAAAAATTTTATATCAATAAAGTATATTTTAATATTTGCTGTTTTTTATAGTTCTGATAGTATCCTTATTAATTAAATTACATCAGCCTAGAAACGTCTATGGCTGTACGTACATGGCCTCCATAGATTGGTGATGACAGTACAGGTTTTAGGGGCAGCGCAGACGACAGACTTTTTGTGCGATAGAGTCTGCGTCTGAGACATTTAAAAAGAGCGTCTAAGTCTGAATGATCAAAGATGTGCGTCGTGTGCGTTGAGTCTGTGAAATATCTGCGACAGATTTTTGCGCGTCGTGTGCGTTACTGCATATAATTGCAAAAAAGTGCGTCACGGATAGTCTAGGTAAGCGTTATTATCCATTACCTGATATTCCCTTAGTCGTCTTCTACGAAACCCACGGGTTGGATGATCCTATTCTAAATCCGGAAACCACTCGGACATTCCAAAAACCACAAAGACAATCTTCGTGTTTGTCAGCAGGAGGTATAAAAAAGTACAGTAACTTTCCTTATATACTCTGGGAACTATTTGAATACTTTTTGCAGTGTCAAATTATACGGTTAACAAATTATTTGTTACATAAAACGTGACCACAATAGCCCGGTGGCATTACGGGCAGAGTTCGCTTTCCGTAGCAATGAAAGGTCACGGATTCGAATCCACGATAATTGAGCGGTCAAACTATTGACAAAAACGCTGCAGGCGCCGGCCAAATTGGGTTTTATGTTGAGAAAGTTGAAGTCGAAAATGGCATGTCAGATTGTTTGCAAAAAAAAGCCTTCTTACACAAGCTTAAGCGGTAGCGTGAGCGACAGAGTTTAAAGTTTCTGTGTTTCAAGGAATAGTGCAATCAAATATCAGTGGTTAGTGCAATTTTTTACAAAGATAATTCAATATCAGACAACATCACATACATTGCTCCAATCCCAAGGTAAGTAGCTTAAGCACTTGTGTTATGGGTTCATTAGTACAGTGTGGTAGGAACATACTGACATAGCTTAGCGGTGATATTTTTTTTTTTTAAATATCTATCTATAGAGATATAAATAAAGATATTTTTAATACATCATATAACAAGATAGAAAGGCGATCAATCACAACGTGTCCCTTATTACATTAGCCTGCCGAATCCCATGCAAATTGCTGCCCACTGTAGACACTAAAGTACTAGACCCCTGGCATGTTCTCCCGTTCTGAAAGGCTCACACTAGAAAAGAATAAATAAAATCTTTATTCATGTAGACTTAAAAATAAAATAATAAATAAAATAAAATAAAGTTTATTTAACAACCCTAGCATTACATATTTTTAATTGATGGACTCTAAAAATTAAGGTTGCGTCCAGAAGAGTCTAATACACAAAGGTTGCTGTGATTTCTACACTAGGCTAGGCCTGTCACGTAGATAATCATTTGTCACAAGGTTACACTTTTGCGTTGCGCGACCAAAATCAAAAGTAACAATTTAAAATAGGTACAGGTAAGTATGTGAATGTGTAGTGTACGATTGTGTAGGTAGTGTATAAGTGTGTGTGCATGAATGAATGAAATGAATGGTGTTTAAGTGCCTTTATATGATTCCATAATAAATGATATTTGAGTCAGTACAGTGTTGCCTGTTACTTAAATTAAACACCTATGAATCGTCAAGTAAAACATACAAAATGTAAATTATTCTAGAAATAAAAAACACATCCTACATACTGTCACAATGAAAAATGGAATAAACCGCCGCCGCCAATGTTATGCCAAACACTATCCCCGGAGGTGAACGCACTAACACAATACACACAATTTATAATATTAGATAGTACAGAATGAACAGACGGAGATATTTCTCAGTGACTGCCAAACAGAGTGTTTTTGCACGCACCGATTGCTACCAAATTGAATTTCAGTTCCGTTCCTTTTCTACTTAACCCGTTAGGGACACGTCACTAGGTACAGGTTAGGTCCCTGTTACATAATATCTCTATTGAATTAACCCTTGATTGGTGAAACTAGGATTTTTAAATATCCTACCACTGCATCCCTAATCCTATGTAAGAAATCATTCGTACATAGTAGTATTTGCTTCGTGGCTTTATCGTCCAGTTTTCGACCAAAGATTTTGTTTTCACTATTCATCGTGTAGCGTATCTGTGAATGTGATTATGAGTGCCTTCCTTCAAGGATGTCTGAGAAGAACCAAGAACAGAATATGTAATTGAAAAATGACATCACAGTTGGAAAAGACATTCTAAGTTGCATGCATAGAGTCCGGATCGCCACACAAAGCAAATATTGTCACTTTACGATAAAGTATAAATAATATTTTGATGCATATTCCCCATTGGTTTGTCCACGTCTTCAATCTCTTCTCTTCCGTCATCTCATTCTCAGACCCGTTATTATAGAAATAATAATGGGTCAATATGACGGACTTCCAAATTGATTTGACCAAATCTGTATACTTTCTCCCAAGCCCATGTCATCCACATAAACTGACACCATAAGAAGACGACCATTCACTTTCTTTTCCATTTACAATGGACCACAATGGCGGTTATCGCTCATCAGTAATTACATAGGGGTAATAGGCCATCGAATGGAGTCAGTACGCCGCTGTTAGCCGTCATTCTGACTGCTTACGATCATAAAAATTAAGGAGTAGCTAGAAATGGGTTAAAGAGAATGTATTGAATGTATTGACTGGCTCGGTGGCTCAATTGGTAGTGACCTCTGCCTTCTTAACCAAGGGTCATGGGTTCGATCCCCGCACATTACAAACATTTTGTTTGCATGAACATGTCTGTTTGTATTGCTCTGGGTGTTTTCTATGTATAATATGTATTTATTTACAAAAAAAAACACATCTAAGTAAGTTTATCAGTTGTCTAGTACCCATAGTACAAGCTTCGGCTTAGTTTGGGGCTAGGTGGCGCTGTGTGGCCCAGCGTGGCATGTCTTGGGTTATTTATTTATTATTATTTATTTATTTATTGCTGAACAATATAAAATACTGGACTGGTTGAGTCGTTTGGTAGTGACTGAACCAAAGACAGCCCGAGACAAACATTCATGATACTCGTATTATGTACATTTATATTTGTGTTGAACTGTTGAGTCTATAATGGTAATATATTTAGATTTAAGTCTATTTAGAATTCTAGTATAATTTAAGTCTACCAAAACACTTTCGCTTACATTTGAAACTGAAAATAGAAATACCCTTTCATCATCAGCCTGCATACCTTCACTCACTGCTGGAAATAGTCAATTGTCATTTGGGAGACTTTGCCTTAGTCACCACGAATGACGGGTTTAATTGCAGTAGGTTTTAATCGAAACCATACAAACGCTGCTGCCAGTTTCCTGATATTCCCTCACTACGACACCCACGGGATGAGATCGGGTGGTCCTGTTCTATCTTCTATCCGGAAACAAAACATCCATTAAAAGAAAGAAATAAATAAAAATGTTAGGGATGTAAGGGAGCGGCCTATCATCTTTTCGCTCCAAGCCAACCTCACCTGCCCGTGGTGCATCCTGCGCGAATAACAAACGAGGCGCTGGCAACCGACTGGTGGCGGTATAACCATCACAATTGAAGGCGTAGCTAAATACTAAAGACCGGTGACGGGCAGCAGCGTCACCGGAGCAAGAAGCTACGCCCTGCGATCGCCAACCCGCCTGCCCAGCGTGGCGATTATGGGTATATCCTCCAGATGTTTGCTCTAAGTGGCGAACAACTGGAGAGGCCAATGTCCAGCAGTGGACTGCAATAGGGTGATGATGACTTAATATAGGTAAAAAAATGTTTTCCAAAAACGGATGAGACTATCTGCAAAAACGGCAGTTAAAACTCTTTTGCCGTCTTGTTAAAATTGTTTGTTGTAAAGTTGTAATTAAATAGGTAGATACATCAATAAAATCAGTTATCCAATCCGCACACCCATCAATCAGTTCTAATAATCCGAATGACAGACGGTCAGACAGTAAATTGTACTCTCATTACTATATCGAGTCCAATTGATCGTCGCTGTTATTCATCAGAGGCGGTTAAATAATCTCACTGAGATCTCTAATTGGAGTTTTATTGCAACATTGGAGATCAATAAAATGGATTGTATTTACTATGCAATCGAGTTGAAAGAGAGATTCGAAGTTTTGATAAAATTAAACACCTTTATCTGACACCGTTTGTATCTTACTTTCATTGTATTTTTTTTAATATGCGTAGGTATTTGGATAACGATCTTTTACGTTACAGCCTCATCGGCATCTCCACTTGTATTCAACTGCTGGACATATACCTCTCCAGTTATTCGCCACTTTTTGAGCAAACACTTGGGCCCCTATCACCAAAATTGAAAACGATCTTTCGTTGAACGGATCGCGTTCTTTTATACATACCATAGATGCCTCCCATTTTGTCCCTCCTGTGTTCTAATATATGAATGAAATTAATGCAAAACGACTTTGACGAATTTTAGTTAGTCTGTATATTCAAACACGGGAGGGACAAATGGGAGGGATTTATGGAGCAAAAGTACACGATTAGTTCAACGAATGATCGTTTTCGATTTTGATGGAAGGGGCCCTGGCTCTCCAGCCAGATACCCATAATTGGGGCGTGAAACGGCATCTCAGTGGGCCTTTAGGGTGAGGGCGACAAGCGCAATGGGTTTGTTCTATTGTGCCTGTCGACCTAACTTTTGGACCTCACGACCGCTTACCATCAGGTGGAGTGAAGTCATCCTGAAACCTCTCCTTATAAAAAAAAATCGCCACGCTAGGCATACGTGTGATCGGCCTATGGTTAGCTACGCCCTACATCGCAATGGTTAAACCGCCACCAGTCGGTTGCCAGAGCCTCATAGTATCAATAAATACTGGTCCCCGCAAACCAATTAAGTTTTTCCCAGCGTACTTTGTGCGGTCAACGGGAGCGGATAGTAAATACATTAAATTAACTCCATACTGGACCGTATTACCCTGATACCAAACCAGCACTTATCTACTGGTTACCTACGACAGGGGAGTTGATGAGAGACTTTGTCCATTGATTCACGGTACTTTGACGTTTGAAATTGTTGTTCTCGTTAACTTTTTATGAGATCCTACTAATAATATAAACGCAAAAGTTTGTTTGAACAATAAGTACATTTGTGAAAACTCTTTCAATTGCCGAAATGTCTCTATGATCTGATCCATATGTGTACATTTGGTTAACCAATATGGTTAAGTGAAGCGGTAGTCGATACAATGTGACATTGTTGTCGATATAAGCCTTCTTGAGAACTGATACATTCTAACATTTTAGAGAGGTAGGGCATAGCGAATCTTCGCTCGAATTGAGCCGCCCGTCCGGGGAAGGACCTCCACCCTATAGAATACCGCAGTCAAATGACCTCTGGGTCGTGTTTCTGCCGGTGAGTAGGGTTTCCGGAGCTCGTGGGGGGTTAGGGTTGGGCCGGCATGGCGGTGGCAACTGACAGGTAACTGACCAGTTACTTGCCCGTTGTCACAGCGACTTGGGCTTCTCTTTCGCTTTCCATCAGGCGTAGGGAAGCCATTATGTCGAGCCACTATAAAAAAAAGACTATACTTACTATTAAAATATTTTACTTAATGGATATTGTACTTAATTTCTGTATATTAATAAGTAGCATTGACCGGCTCTTTGATAGTGAATCGAGTTTTGTCCCCGTTCGAAATGTCTGCTTTGGTCTGGGTGATGTATGTACTTGTACAAGTAACAATAAGTATTTATTAACAAAAAAAAACCTAGGTAACGTCATCAGTTGTCTGATGATGATCAGTTGTCTAGTACGTACCCATAATACAAGTTTCAGCTTAGTTTGGGACTAGATGGCGCTGTATGTCATATTTTAAGTACTTATTTATTTATTTTATTTTATTATTAGTCTGTACGTAGTACAATGGAGTCAAGCACGCCGACGCCTAGCGGTTGCGGTCGCAACATGCACTTTTTGCAGTAAACCTGCGGCATTGCCTTCTTAATGATAGCTGCAAGATCTCAGCCTGGGAAAGGAAGTGCCGATGCGTCGTGCGATTAAGCCGGCAATAGAATTTGCGCTATTAAAACAGATAGC
Source organism: Conogethes punctiferalis (assembly GCA_031163375.1). Lineage (NCBI taxonomy): Eukaryota > Metazoa > Arthropoda > Insecta > Lepidoptera > Crambidae > Conogethes > Conogethes punctiferalis. Next base: position 1,945,481 of record CM062088.1, read on the forward strand.
AAAAGATACAGGTTTCCTACAAGTTGTTTTACAGCGTTTGATGAGTTTCAACCGCTAATTGGGTCTGAAGAGGAATTCTTTAAATGCGAATCAGATCTACAGTGAATGCTTATTAATTAGTGAATATCTGGGTGTCAATTGACGGTCTCGACATAAATTATATCAAGATAGAACGACTGCCTCGTCTTATTTTCAAAGAATCACGGTGAGTCACTTATTTAAGCGTTCAGAATTCGAAAGGTTGAAACCAAAGACACATTTCTCTTTTAAAAGGTAATTTAATATTTACAAATATGTGGTCCAGAATCAGGGGTTAGTATCAAAACATATATATTTCATTACTTTTTAGAGTACCCCATATCTTCTAGTGTGTGTCGTAAAAACTTCATCTCAGCCGATGATAGGATTAAACCCATACCAATACAAACAGCCATGTTCATGAACACAAATGTTTATACTGTGCGGGAATCGAACCTACGACGCTTGGCTCAGAAGGCAGAGGTCACTACCAATTGAGCCACCGAGCCAGTCAAAAGAGGGATGCTCTGCCACTAAAAAAAACTACGTTAAACTATTAATAACCACGTATTAATAATCACGTTATGATGTTCGATAAATTCAAATCGTCGCGTACTGATTCCTCTGTGTCTCTGTGCTTATGAGCGGATGCCCTACGACGGAGGATGGTCATCGGAGGGCACGCGGGGTCGCTGACCCGGCGTGTGCGCAGCCTCGCTCCAGCCTTACCGACGCATAGCGGACATCACACGTTACCTCACTTATGTTCCTTACATTCCTTTGATGTATCTTATTTAGCGTATAATAAGGAAAGTTCGTATCGGCAATCGTAATGTAGGACACCCTCAGGCCAGGTGGAGTGACGAGTGCTGGATGCGAGAAGCCCAAAATCGAACTAAGTGGCGAACATTAGGAGAGGCCTATGTCCAGCAGTGGACTGACACGGGCTAATGATGATGATGATTATAATTTTTTTTGTTTGAAAATATTAGGTGATCGCCGTATTATTAGATCTGCTAGAATGTAGATTATGCATTCAACATACATATTAAGCTACATTAAAGAAAATCCAGCACCCGTCATTATTGCTTGGAATATAAAAATCTTTACAAATTTCCTATAGCCAAGCGGGAATCGAACCTACTTGTTGTATTGCAAGAACGTTTCATTGCGCCTTAAATAACAATCATCAAACTAGTTACAAAAACTAATAAAACAATAATTGAGTAATAAAAGACGCAAAGAGAATTGGACACCTTCCGTATCAGATTATTTGCGTTAGAAACACTTTCTTTTAAATTAATTCATTTTGAACGTCTCTGTTTATGGTCGGCGCGTATGCAATGCACTCGTTTCGGGCAAAGAATGTAATAAATAATACGATAACTTGTTTATTTTATACATTTTATTGAACTCATACTAGGAGGCAGCTAAAACTACATAACAGACAATTTTAGCAGACTTCTTTATGACCCAATAAAAATATTTTAAAGACTTAAGTAGGTATCTCTTTGATGTTTGACTTGAGAAGAGATTATAAATAGTATTAATAAAGATTAAATTCTGATTCAGTCGATAGCTCACCTCACTTTTTCTTTTTTATCTATCCTCTACCCTAAGGTTGCCTGGAAGAGATCGCTTATAGCGATAAGGCCGCCTATATTGTACAACAAATGTCTACTATACCTAGTTTTAAGTCTAATTGTATGGTGTGCAATAAAGAATATATAAATAAAAAAATTAATACGTCTACCATGATCCTAAGTTTATATTTTATTCCTCCTTCTTCGCAGGGAAAACGCGTAGCTTTCTTAAGCAATCTTCTCCACCTTGCCCCTAAGTTTTATTTATTTGTAAAAATCACAAGTCACAGGTGCGTTGCCGGCCCTTGAGAAATATATAGGCTCGCTTTTTGAAGGTTCCTAAGTCACATCCACTCGGAAAAATTGCAGCCGGAAGCTGATTCTAAAGACCAGTTGTACGAGGTAGAAAATTGCGCGCAAAACGCAACGTGGTCTTCCAACTATCAAGATGATAAGGATAAAATCTAGAATCAAAGAGAGGCCTACCTCTCCTTAATTCTAGATTTTATCTTTTCCGATCTGAATCCGAAAATTCGCTATGCCCTAGCATAGCGAAATTTCGCTCGAATTGAGCTGCCCATTCGGGGAAGGACCTCCACCCTACCGCAGCCAAATGACCCGAGTCCGGGTCGTGTTTCTGCTGGTGAGTAGGGTCTCCGGAGCTCATGGGGGTTGGGGTTGGGCCGGCATGGCAGTGGCAACTGACAGGTAACTGACCAGTTACTTGCCAGTTGTCACGGCGACTTGGGCTTCTCTTTCGCTTTCCATCAGGCCTAGGCGTAGAGAAGCCATTATGTCGAGCTACTAAAAAAACAAAAAATTGGTGCGAGATGTACGATGATGAAAAATGGCACTTTGTACCAGATCAGTCATGTATGTTTCCTGATATTCCCTTAGCTGTCTTCTACGACCACACGCGGGTCGAAATGGGATGCATAAATCCTTCTGTGCGTTACACATCTATGGCCGTCACTAATTCATTCATAGCATAGGTATCACTTTCTCAGAGCGGTCCGTTTGTTCATCCGACTCCCGGCTCTCACCGACTCCGGTCACGGTGTTCGGGTTTCATCTTTCGTAACGTGTTGTAAGTATATCCCCTCGTTATGTGACGCGTATGGGGCCGTCTGACATGGCTGTTTCAATGAAGAATACTTTCAATTTCACTATCATGGAGCAGTTGTAGAGTTAAGAGCCATCTGCTTGTTAAAAACTATTCGAGAGCGTATTGTAGGGAGCTGCTAGCGACCCGCCCTCGCTTTGCTTAGGGTATTTTTTAATAAAAACCGCATCAAAATCCGTTGCGTACTTTTACAGATCTACGCATACATACAGACAGACGAAAGTAACTTTATTTCAAACTATAATTAGTGATAGTGAAGTGGTTAGCGATGTCTTTACCTGTTTTGTTACTGCCAAATTAGGTTAGGGTCGACTTGGGACTATCTGATTTCGGCCATATCCTAGCCGATGAATTAGGACTCGTAATCTCTAAAATGGCTCTTGTAGCCCATACAAGTTACGAAGGACATAACGTCTCAGAAGGCTACGAGGGCCATAATTTTTAGATCAAAGAGGCAGAACACAAAGTTCCCAGACCGCTTCTCATTTTAGCGACAGACCTTAGTCTTAATACGATTTTGATTGCAACCGCTCAGAGTAATACCAATTGATACAACCACTAATGGGTCATTGAATCGAACAATTGGCTTGACAAACGGGTGGTCCATTGGTTCTCAAAGATCTATAGTATTTAAAATCTTGAATCGTGAGTGATTTAAGCGAAATCGCTTTTACTCAATGAGCCACATCTAAGTCACAAAAAAACAACTAAGTGGCATGAACAAAACACTTAAGTAACCTAAAACATAGTAAACGTAGTAGTAACTTAACATGTCATCAACACAAATCGGATTTAAAAAAAAATAAAAAATTCTACAGAGATTTTATTGAAAATTAGTAGGTAAACAGTCCGTCTGAAGTTAAGGGTTAAGCACCGCTCATAGACTTAGCAATGTCGGGGGCACAGCCAAGTCGCTTCCTACCATGAGGAGAAGACCTCTTTAAGCCACGTCTAGAGAAAGATATGTAGGTTGGTATATCAGGGAACACCTCGAGTTCGTTGCAGGGTCTGGATATATTAAAGAACTTTTTATTCTTAACCAGACTGTTCCAGAGTCCAGGGTGGGCCTCTTATTAAAAGTTTGGGAGCCACTACCGCTGATCAGTGATTGCACTTTCTAAGAGACAGGTGCATTCTCTAAGAGCCTGCATTGTTCCCCTTTACATGGTCGGCTTTCTCCGTTAATACAGTTATTACGACTGTTATGTGATCAGATGTTTTTAATTAATTTACCTACTGTGTCTCGGATGTTGAGTCGTAGATAATTTGTTAATTTATAGAAGTATATTCCGAAGAATCTTCCTATTGAATAACACCTAAAGAGCATTCGAGAATGTACTTTTCGACGATAAAATGCAGTTTATTTAGATAGATGGAAACTCTTTATTGCACAAAAACACAGACATTACAGGAAAACACATTAGAAACAAGAACAAAGTACAATTTAGGCGGTCTTATCGCTTATAGCGATCTCTTCCAGACAACTGTGAGGTAGAGGAAACCAGATTTAGAGGTAATTGATATTCATACTCAAAATATTTTTGTGGAAACATAATGTATAAGAGAATAATATCAGGAAACGGGCCACTGCGTTCACTTGGGTACAAATAATAACCAACTGCGGTCACCAATCCGCCTGCCAAACGCGGTGACAAATGACAATTGTCGTCGCCTATGTCCAAATCAAACAGCAGTTTGCAGGCTGGTGATGAATGTATTTATAAATTTAGGTAATTAAATATTAATGATGTTATTATTTTACACATTTAGAGGAAAAATAGTACATATTGAAAAAGAGTAACTGTCGAGATTATTGTCTCTTTGCCTCTGCGATTCGTAGCAATAAGTCAAACCATAATTCGTTAAAGTAGTCGCGATACAAACGAACTTTGAAGTCAATTCTACAAAAATATTAAATAAACTTCATGTTAACATCAAACAATGCTACTGCTACAACATTCAAGTCATAAATAACCCCAAACTTAGAACTTAACTCAGTAAAAATTCTCTAACACAAATTAGCAACTATTTAAATTCATAACTTCATTCCAAAAGCGACAACGTCTATTTTCATTTCAAAGCCTATTAAATTTACGATACATGATTTAAATACAACATGGCAGACATAAGCAAATTAAAACACTCATAATTGGTGTAAAAAGATATTAGTTAGAACTAGTTTGGTCGTAACAAAAAACTCATTATTATTAACTTAATAAAATCCATAAAGGTGCTATTGCCGTTAAGACCAAAGAATGCAGGAACATTAGATTATATTAATATAGTAACGGTGAAGTTAGATTGAGGAATGAGTCATTAGGTCTAATGGCTAAATATGTGCAGTAAGCTTTTCCTACCGCTATTAAGTCATAAATCAGTTTTTTTTAATAATATAACATAAGCCCATGGAAGACAGTTTCAGTGATTAAGTAGCAATAGTTAATTCGTTGCAACATATCACTATGCAAGGAAGACGTAGCATGGGATCGGTTTCCTGTGAGATGATTTAACAACCTGATTACGTTAGTGGGGAGTATATGGACGCGAACCACTCAAAACCGATTCCCATGGAGGTTCACGCAAAATCAAAATCAAACTTTTTCAAGTGATGTCTACTTGCATAAGTTCAAAAAAATTGTTCAAAATGCAGTATTATACCAGGAAGAAACTCGTGTGGTGGCGTTTACATATCAAATAGAGAAATCTTAAAGAATTACTATTACAAGCATGACGTATGTGCCAAACATGGCTTTATTCAAACGTATTGAATGTTTCATGAGTTCAGTGTTTGTGTTCTTTAGTATGTGCTAAGCAGAGGAGGTCGGTGGCGCCGCGGTCTTGTACGCTTAACAATGATCGCAACGTTGTGCGACCATTGGCGCGGTCAATCCGATGACGGGTGACCAAAATTTGACACCAATTTCCTCCGTGCTTCGGAAGGCACGTTAAGCTGTTGGTCCCGGGTGCTATCTTTACCAACTCAGATAGCAGTCTTCACATCATATCAGAGATGATGATAACCATGACGCCTAACTGGGAATGGGTAAGTATAGCTTACCTTAAGTGTTGCGGAGATCTGATGGCAGTCGCTCTGTGTAAAAGCTTAGCCCTCGCCAAATCTCTCAGTTTGGAAAGCCGACCATGAGATAATCGAGAAAAAGGCTAGGATGATGAGTATGTGCTAATCAGAACACTAAACACAATGTCAGAATTTTAGGTTCCCCCGTAACACAGCTTATGAGTCAAAGCTAGATATTCTGGTCAGGTCCATAAACCGAATCACAAAAGGCTAGAAAGGTCATCAGCTTCGCCTAGATAGGAGAATCCATTCAATCTGCTCCGTGGGTAGGTTTTATGTTTTTTTTTTATATAAAACTAATCGGTGAGTCACCGGTTTATATTTGGTTTCATACAGGTGCGAATTAAAATTATAAAGTGTTCAACAGAGCGTTTAAGAGAGGTAGGGCATAGCAAATCTTCGTCCCGTCCGGGGAAGGACCTCCACCCTATAGAATACAGCAGCCGAATGACCTCTGGGTCATGTTTCCGCCGGTGAGTAGGGTTTCCGGAGCTCGTGGGGGGTTAGGGTTGGGCCGGCATGGCGGTGGCAACTGACAGGTAACTGATCAGTTACTTGCCCGTTGTCACAGTAACTTGGGCCTCGCTTTCGTTTTCCATCAGGCGTAGGGAAGCCATTATGTCAAGCCACTATAAAAAAAAACAGGTGACAGCTGATGCCAGCGATTTGGCGTGTACTCTGTATGATCACAAGACCAAAAGCCCCAATTTTTGAGGTTAATTTGATAATGTCTTTCGTGAAACAGGTTTACTCTACCTGAAGGTTGTCTGGAAGACATTGCTATAAGCGGTATCAACACGCGACATCTGCCTCGCTTAGGATCGCCAAGGCCATCTTGTACCCATAGTACATACTTCGGCTTAATTAGGAACTAGATGGCGTTGTAGCGTAGTGTGCTGTGGGTTATATATTATTTATCTGTAGGCCTACTGACTGGCTCGATAGCTTATTTGGTAGTGACCTCTGCCTTATGAGCCAAGGGTCGTGGGATCTATTCCCGCATATAACAAACATAATACGTATTCATTTAAATTAAAAAAAGTATATAAGTAAGTTTATGAATTGTCTAATACCCATAGTTCAAGCTTCGGCTTAGTTTGGGGCTAGATGACGATCTGTGGCCCAGCGTGGCATGTCTTTGGTTATTAAAAAAAACAGTTTCCCACAGAACATAACGTATCGCTTATCGGTATCGCCACGCGACATCTGCATCGCTCAGGACCGGCAAGGCCGCCAGCCCGCCATATGGCGCTCCCGTTAAGGCGCGCAGGTATTGTACCAGTCGCCTGGAGGCCTCATTGGACGCTGCCGACAGCTGACCGGGCAGGTGATGGACCGGTCGGGCGTCTTCGGCTATTTTCGGCTTATTGTCAAAGTTGAGAACGCGTGTTACATTACACATATGGAATTCATAGTTCAAAGCCAGAAACGAACCTAAAGAGAGATAGGGCATAGCGAATCTTCGCTCGAATTGAGCTGCCCGTCCGGGGAAGGACCTCCACCCTATAGAATACCGCAGCCAAATGACCTCCGGGTCGCGTTTCTGCTGGTGAGTAGGGTCTCCGGAGCTTGTGGGAGGTTAGGGTTGGGCCGGCATAGCAGCGACAACTGACAGGTAACTAACCTGTTACTTGCCAGTTGTCACAGCGACTTGGGCTCTCTTTCGCTTTCCATCAGGCGTAGGGAAGCCACTATGTCGAGCTACTATAAAAAAAAACCTAAGCGCAATATGTAGATTAAGCGAAGTTTGGTTCGTACGATTCGGGAGAAGAATTTCTGAAGCGATAACTAGTGAGCTAGAAGTCGGTTCTCTCGAGCCGAGCCAATGCGGATGGCATTAGTAACACCCATATATCATAGACATAAAGGCTTTTTTGACCTTTTTTGATCGGCTTCAGCCGATTCCGCGTCGATGAATGTGGGAGACCCTAAAGCCGAACCAATGCCCGCATTAGATGCGCACCCACAACCCACAGTACGTAAGGTAACAGAGAGTGCGACCTCGCTCTCAGGCGCATTCTAGCGCTGTCTTGACACGGCCCGCTCGCCTTGGCCCTCGCGCACGACGTGTCGACATTAGCCCCACCGGTATTGCCTACGCGCAGGCTAACACTCGATCTGTCAACGGGACTGGAGATTCCGTCGTGGAATCCCGCTTGGTTATCAACGGGATTAAAGATTCCGTAGAAGCTCGAGCTGGCGTAAGTTGCCATCGATTCACTGTGGCAAAAATTCGTTTAGTATTTTTCATTAAATATGAAAGCGAATCGGAATCGGTATTTGCTGTAAGCGCGCATGGTAGGCCGACAAAATCCGAAACCAAGGGCACTAAACAAGATGGGGTGGCCCTATTCGACGAATTTGGAATAGGACCACCCTATTTCATCCATTGGGTGTCGTAGAAAACGACTAAGGAAGTAACAAGGAACGGATAGCAGCGTATGTAACTAGGCACAAATAAAACTGATGTGAATCAAAGTACTGCGGTTATCAACCCGCTTGCCAAGCGTGGTGGGACTAAGGCTACTCCCCCGAAATGACTAGGTCTTTGGGGAGGTCCAGCAGTGAACGTTTTCAGGCTGATGATGAAACGAAGCGCAAAGAAGCATCTTTCGGCCTAAACAGCTGCGCTGATTAGTTGGTTGCTCTGATTACTTAGGCTCCCTATTTATTTCCGTCCGGGGAAGGACCTCCCTCCACCCTATAGAATACCGCAGCTAAATGACCTCCGGGTCGTATTTCTGGCTGGTGAGTAGGGTAGAGTCCGGAGCTCGTGGGGGATTAGGGTTGGGCTGGCATGGCAGTGGCAACTGACAGGTATTTTTTTTTATTTTTCTAAATGACTACGATGATGGCCAGGGTGGCCTTGTCATCATCACCGGACTGTTGGGGGAGCGGAAGGCTCTCACCCCTAAAATTTAAGCAACGGTGCTGAGGGCAACTGACAGGTAACTGACCAGATACTTGCCAGTTGTCACAGTGACTTGGGCTTCCCCTTCGCTTTCCATCATTACGTAGTAACTATTTATTAATCTGTGATCAGGCGTAGGGAAGCCATTACGAGTATGTCGAGCTACTATAACAAAAGAAAATAGTTTTACATCACGGCAAAATTGACACCAACTGTGCAAGGTATCCGCATAAAGAATTTGGAACAGGAATGTCTAGATACAATTCAGACAGTCACGACATACAGCCGAATAGAATTTTTATTGGCACGAAATACGTGTAAGGAGTGAAGGTCACTCTGAGAGTGGCCACACTATTGCTGTGCGTCTTTCAAAGTCGCGGATTGAATTTAAAGAATTAAATGAGATTTATATTTCTTTCAAATACCTACATCAGGCAGGGAAGGGACGATCAAGTCTGGCTCGGTGGCTCAATTGGAGACCTCTGCCTTCTGAGCCAAGGGTCGTGGGTTCGATCCCCACACATTATAAACATTTGTGTGCATGAACATGTCTGTTTGTATTGGTCTGGGTGTTTTCTATGTAAAATATGTATATTTATTTACAAAAAAAAATGTATCTAAGTATGTTTATCAGTTGTCTAGTACCCATAGTACAAGCTTCGGCTTAGTTTGGGACTAGATGGCGCTGTGTGGCCCAGCGTGGCATGTCTTGGGTTATTTATTTATAAGTATTACAAAACATTTTTTTTAATTCTAAATGTACGAAGATAGCCAAAGCGGCCTTGTCATCACCGGGCTGTTGGGGGATCAGAAGGCTCTCACCCCTAAACAAATACAATAATTCCACGGCCGTTAATTATACTGTAGCAGGTGAGCCCGTGATGCTAAACTTTCAATTATTAAAGATACGCAGGGACCTATTGCATCGTAAAGATTAGATTCTAAAACGGATCTAATTATTCTCGTACCTACTAAATCGCACTAACTAGCGAGCTTTCCCCCAGACTAGGAATGCCCCTTTGAGCATTTCTAGTCTCGTCAGACATACATTTCGGCAGGGCCGTCTCTACCAGGGGGTGCACGGGGGCGGTGCGGCGCAGGTCCCCGGGGGACCAACGAGGGCGCAGGTTGAGTCCGGGACCTCGGCGCCGAATATACTTAAGACGGCCCTGCATTTCAGGTCACCTGAAGGTCAGTGTTGCGAAGCAACCTTCTTTTATATTATAATTTATAACTGGCTGTTTTTATTTTAAGAGAAAATTACCTTTTTTATTTGTCACTTTTCAAATTGTCATCGGAATTGTTCGGTTCGTTGGTTTGGTTTTATTTTAATAATTATTTAATTTCTATCCTTTTATTAGTGCTTTCATTTAGTAGTTAGATCTGTATCTAAATGAGGACTGTTCCTCATTTCCTTATTTCGTCGTTTTCAGTCAGCCCATAGTCATATCTATGACTCCCCTGATATTGCGGTTAACGCATCTGCGTTGCCGGCCCTTGAGAAGTATGTAGGTTCGCTTTTTGAAAATTATACCGAAGCTATACAGTAACAAAGGAAGACCCTCACTCAGGTTTAAAAACATCACTTTGTCAAGGGCGTTTGAATCTACGTTATATTAGTCAATCATATTGAAGGTACCTACAATATGATGAGGTGCTTAGTAAAGAACCGTAATAGGAGTCCGGGTAATACCTACAGTGAAAGTAAACAAAATTATGGCGCGGTAATGCACCTCACTATTATGTTACAGAATAATGCAACTGCCGTTCCCTGCCCGGGGCTGCATCACTTGCGACTGTCGTGTCCCATGCCGAAAGCAGCAGGGAAAAGTGACACAGTATAAGTAGCAAAAAGTACCTATACGGTATGGAATTTCATTACCATAATTATAGTATGATCTACCTTGGAACGATCTACCTGCGATCGCCAACCCGCCTGCCCAGCATGGCGATTATAGTTATATACTCCAGATGTTGGGCCTAAGTGGCGAACAACTAGAGAGGCCTATGTCCAGCAGTGGACTGCAGTAGGCTGATGATGATACATTGGATGGAAAAGCTACACTCTGACCCAGATGGCGGAAGGTAACAATGAAAATTTATTTTGGCTCAAAGGTTGACTGGTAGAGAATGCTCCTAGTTTATTGTTCCATTTTGTGCATTATACCTAGCGACCTTGTTTTAAGTATTATTTAGTGACTAGCGACCCATTCTCGCTTCGCTTCGGGTGTTTCAGATTTAAACATTTTTAAATAAATATAGCCTATGTTACTTAGTAGTGCAGTCAATGAAGCGAAAAATACGGCCTAACCTCCGAATTTTTTTACTGTGATCCGATTTGCATGAAATTTTGGAATTAGGCTTATCTTACCCTTAACTTCAAAAGTGAAAATGATCTGAACTCCGCCAATTATTTTTAAGGGGTGTAAATGACCCCTTAATGGAAAAATTGAGTTTAAGCCATTTTATCGCTAGAACTGGTTTCTAATAGTAAGTGGTGAAATTGTAAAGTGTTTTTTAATACAATTACCTCATATTAAAATCATTTTCAACCCCTTGAAAATCTTACAACCCAAGCAAACAACCCCTAAATTGAAAAAAATCACAAAAAGTACTTTGGTATGACATAAGAAGATGTAAATATAGAGTAAGTAATATTTTCATCATCATCATCATCAGCCCGTATCAGTCCACTGCTGGACATAGGCCTCTCCGAATGTTCACCGCTTAGATCGATTCTGTGCCTCTCGCATCCAGCACTTGCCAGCCGCCCTGCGCAAATCGTCACTCCACCTGGCTAGGCTTACGGTTCATGTCCACGTTTCGGCTCCGTATGTCATAACTGGGAAGGCACTGATCGAAGATTTTCATCTTTAGGCACTGTGGGATCGACGATGTGAAGACTCGACGTAGTTTCCTAAACGCTGCCCAGCCTAGCTGAATTATCCTATTCACCTCGTCCTCAAAGTTGTTTCCACCTAACTGCAATGTCTGCCCTACATATTTTTGAACAACTTCGAGGATGGCGCCGTGTACTACAATCGGGTCCGTTAGAACATGTTCATTGAACATAACCTTGGTTTTGTCCAAGTTCATCCATAGGCCGATACGCATAGAGGAGTCAGCCAGTTCATTCAGCATTTGTGTTTTTAGGTCCTGCAGCGATTCTGCCATTATAACGATGTCGTCTGCAAATCGCAAGTGAGAGATGTATTCGCCATTTATTTTGACGCCACGTCCTTTCCAGTTCAGCGTCTTGAACATATCCTCCATTGCATTAGTTAATAGTTTCGGAGAAACGACTTCCCCCTGTCTCACTCCTCGATGCAACGGTATAGGCCTTGTTTGCTGATTCTGTATTTGGACGGACATAGTGGCAGCTTCATAGAGACATCTCATCACTTGGATGTATCGCCGATCATTTCACATTGCTCCAAATATTCACTCCGAAACTTTCAGTTACTATGTAGAAAAAAATATGATAAATTTTTGGGCCATAACTCCTTAAATTTTCATGCTATCACAATTTATAAAACACCATTGTAAAGATAATTAAGAGAGCTACAACATCCTTTATTGCAATATATAGTAAAAACCCTTTTTATAAAACGGTGAAGGGTGAAAGGGCTTGAGAGAGGCTGTGATTGCGCTGCCACGCGCTCTTTAAACAATCATATCTCCGTCAATTTTTATTTCACAGAAAAAATAAAAAGACCAAATTGTTGGTCAAAAAAAATACCTAAATTTTTAATCCCTACATTTTTATACGTATCTATCGTCATTTTTGAGATATTATGAAAAAAAGGTGGGTTTTTCAAAAATTTGAAATTTTAGATTTTTCTTCAATCACGACTTTTTTAAAAACTATGTGTCCTAAAGCAGCCAAACTAAATACAATCTATAAAACTCTTTATAGTTAAGTTAATTCTAGGCGGAATATGATTAATTTTAGTTTTGGTGGAAATGGCACTTATTTAAACCCACTGATTTAAAAGAAAAAACAGTCGATGCTCCTCTTATTTGCAATACAGCTCACTTATTTTACATGTAAAAGACTTTTAATAGTGCTCATTTTAAAGCTTATTTCAAGCACTACAAAACCTTTTTTGATCAGAAAGCATAAAATGCATTTGCTCGCTGATAGATGGTATTGACTACATCGATGAAATTTCAGATAAAATAAAAAACGGCTTTGATCTTTAATATCTAGCTTGATATTGCACTTAGAATACTTTATAAAAAACCAAATTGTTAATTTTTTTACCTGCTTCAATTTTGTTCCTTATAAAATTTTCGATAAAACTTACATTTTTGGAGATATTTGAAAAAAACCGATGAAAAAAGTGAAAAATTTTCAAGTTTTCAATTGCCAATAACATGAAAAGTATTAGATTTTTAGAAAAACTTTATAGATGATTTTTTGCTTAAATTTGGACCTTCAATCGATATCCGAGGTTATTTTGAAAAGAAAACCATTGACTTCCGAGAAGGGGTGGCAACCACCCCCAAGGTGGTGGCGGAGTTCAAATCATTTTCACTTTTGAAGTTAATGGTAAGATGAACCTAATTCCAAAATTTCATGCAAATCGGATCACAGTAAAAAAATTCGGACCTATAATGCTTCATTGACTGCACTATAGTGATAATGTAGCTTTCTAATAAATAAAAGAATTATTAAAATCGGTACAGTACTTTTTGAGTTTATTCGTTGCATACAAAAATACTAATCTTTCTGCGTTGATAAGTGATATCAGCCGCAGAACCGAAACCCGTTGGGTTATAGGAGATCTAGAGATGATACCGCTTCGCAAATAAGTATACCTAGTTCAAACACACATATCCCACTGTCGTTACTTGCGTTGTATCATCACCAAAATACGTATGAGAAAGTGAAATAATAGAAAGGTTACTCTTGATGTTGATAAATCACCGCCAATTGGAGGCGTTCGCCGACTCTTCTGTTATGTTGTGAGAACCGTAATCGTTACGTAATTAAATAATTTAAAGCAATTCGCGACAGAAGTTTTTAACTGGCTTCATTGCTTACTTATATTTTGGTACTGATACTTACCTTTAGTTTTAGTTTTTCAATCCAATGTTCATCGATTATTTTGTAATAGCTTGATGCTCTGAATGACAGCTTACTTAGCTTTTAGTAGCTACTAGGATAAGAAGAAAATGGTCATCTCAAATCCTTCGAATTTGACCGCTGAAATGTAACTCGATTAAAAAAAACAATTAGTAACGTCGTATAAATATACGTACTCGTAAGAGGCACTACCTTTTTAAGGGTTAACAACTCTTAATATTATGTACTCAATTTTTTGGTGTCTGACACACTCAGACACTCACTGCAAAGTGCAAACAGCGCAAATTCCAAATTTGAAAAATATGACGGCGAAATAACGCGTCTAATTACGAGTATAACAATCCAAAAGATCGAATTTGTCAATCACTAAGTAGGTATAGCACTACAAACAAACCGACAAACATGTGCACGTGGCCGAAATCGGAAAAAACATAAGTAAGTAAAAATATAATTGTTTGGTTATGTATTTTCTACAGGGGAACCGAAATCGTCATTTTAATCTATGAAGTTGCTAAACTATTGGTACTTTCTGGCTGGTTTGTGTTTTCAAGTGAGGTGTTCTCTATTTCCGCTTTCGTCAAAGCCATATTTTCTTTTTTAATTTCTGATAATATTTGGTAAAAGTTAATTGAATATTATGTAATTTAATAATATTAATTGGCACGAAGCAGAAAATATTTCATTATTTTATTTGAAGTATGGTGGAACCGGAAAAAAAGTGTGAGGGAAACAGAAATTTAAGAGAGGTAGGGCATAGCGAATCTTCGCTCGAATTGAGCCGCCCGTCCGGGGAAGGACCTCCACCCTATAGAATACCGCAGCCAAATGACCTCTAGGTCGTGTTTCTGCCGGTGAGTAGGGTTTCCGGAGCTCATGGGGGGGTTAAGGTTGGGCCGGCATGGCGGTGGCAACTGACAGGTAACTGACCAGTTACTTGCCAGTTGTCACAGCGGCTTGGGCTTCTCTTTCGCTTTCCATCAGGCGTAGGGTAGCCATTATGTCGATCCACTATAAAAAAAAAAGCAGACCATTTCTGTTTCTCCTTTCCCTCACACATTTTTTTTTTATTTTATGGCTATGGTTAGGGCGGATCGACCGCCAATAGAGCCACAGTGTATTTTTCATGACAGAGGGGGCAGCAAACGGGCCTTAGTTATGGTCATCATCATCATCAGCCTATCCTATTGCAGTCCACTGCTGGACACAGGCCTTAGTCATGATGAAACATGGCGATATAAGTAAGCCGGGTCAGCTTAGTTTACTTGTAAAACAATTTAATGTCTAAACAATATTGCATCACGCTATGATCTAGATTGAGACTTGCGTCTAATGCCTGGCGCCTATTAGCGTTATTATAACGCGGTGCGCGCACGCGGGTCACGATCACGCATGCGCGCGTCATTACCTAAATGGCGATTGGTCGTTTCACTTTTACTGTGCAATGTCGCAATAGACAATGTCATTTGGCTTCGATGACCGTACGACATCATCACGTTCGGTTGCCGTGAGGAATACTGAACGATACGGGGACTGAACAAAAAAACAAAGCATCGGGAGCTACGAATAGGTAATCATAGAGGCGAATCGAATTTTGGCCACACCACCACGACTTCCTGACTCAAGAAGACGTACTGCTTAATTAAAATGTGTTAAGTCATTTCATGTAGTATTCCAAATGTTATATATAGAATTTTAGAGAGCTATAATTTTACATGTGGAGTTTACCTGTAATTAGTTTTTGTATCCTACTAATGTTGTTTTCTTTAGCATGTGTATGCAATTCTATAAAAGCATGTACTGATGCAAAAACTGTTGGTAGACCTTAAATAAATAAATAAAAAGAAAAATGTTCTTTATTTCTTTTTAGGTACGATATTACAATGGTAGGTGGCAACTAAGGGAAGACCCTTAATTTTGTCGTAAGAGTCGTTGGGACTTCTTGAGATTTCAACTCCTCAGCCTGTGGTAAGGTTTACCCGCCTGGCTGGCGACCATGTAGTCGGCCATTCGGCAAATTATATGTGGTGGCGTCAGGCAGCGGCAACTGATAAGTGATTGATTCGAATATTTTTCCGTTGTCAGTGGCTTGTGCTTCCCTTTCGTGGAGAAGAGGCCTATTTGAGCTACGGTATAAATAAAGAAAAAATCGTCAATTTTATCCAGTGCTGTATTCCTAACATTTGGACTTCCCTTGACACACATTCATACGTACATTGACTTTACAAAAGACGGGATATGATTTGTCATCGTCCATTGTTGATCGACTCCAAGAGACCAATTTACAGGAAGGTTTTATGACGAAGGGCATTAGGATCAATTTCCAATGATGTTGTGGATATCGTTGAACTGTCAAAGCTTGGTCAAGGCTTTTAGGTTTGAATAGGACAGGAAAAGGCGTTTTAGCGAATGAAAATAGGAAATGTCGTAATGTCCTAAGCGACTAATAAGTTCAAGGGTAAAATGGATGATGTTTGAAAGTAAAAGTAGATAAGTAATATCTGAGTAGTTAAAATTATATTTAATTTGTAAAATCATCTTGATATGTGGATGGAAGACCCACGATGTGTTTTGTGCGCAATTTTCTGACTCGTGCAGCTGTTCGTTGGAATCGGCTTCCGGCTGAATTATTTCCGAAGGGATATGACTTACCTATATGTACAGATTTCTCAAGGGCTAGCAGTCAACCTGTGAATCCTCTGGTGTTGCAGTGTCTATGGGCTGAAATAATCATTTACTATCAGGTAACCTTCAAGCTTGTTTGCCCCCCTCTGTCATAAAAAAAAATGCAATAGACACAAGAATGTAATTTCATCTGATCTTTTCAGATGTTTTTCTTTATGAAATAGGGGGTAACCGAGCAAACGGCTCACCTGATGTTATGTGATAACCGCCGCCCATGTAACATCTGCAACAAAAATAAAAGTTTCAATAAAATTATGTACCTACCTACTTATTTTGAAAATCGAACGTTTTCGAGAAGTTTGTATCCGCGAAACTAAATGATAAGATTTCTTAATTTTTTCCGAGAGTTTCATGGCTTGAAATTCAACAGTTATAGGTACCAACCTACAAATAAGATGCAGAGAAAAAATTCAAGGGGACACCTTCAAGTCCTTCAACATTTAATTATACCGGTGTGGTGAATTCATTAGAAATCCAATAAACACTTACTTATGTTCATTTTAATATTTATTAAATATTATTTTAAATGTTGAAAGACTACCTAATGTCTCCAAACGGTTAGCAGTGCTAGCACGATACAGGAAGTTTATGTACCGACTACCTACCTAACACGTATCTATGTAGGTACAATTTTAGAAACAGTATTTCTATATAAATAGTTAGGTACAAACCGATATTTCTCAGGTAAGTAAAAAATTATGAAAGGTAAGATTTATCTGTATGTATGTAATGGAAATAATTCTTGCAAGTAAAATGTTGATTACATTAGTTTCGCTCCACAGCCGCTTGCTCGCACCTTTGAAGCGCTAGTATCGTTCAAAACACCGCGCCGAGAGGACGTCGCGCGCACGTCGTTCGTCAAACTCTTTACGACTGAACGTAAAGATTTCGACACGCAAATTTATCAAAAATTACCTGTGCGAGTGCCGTTTGAAGTGATAGTGCTAAATTTTAGTGTGAACAGCGTATATTGTGTATTGTTTTTGAGTTTTCAAGTGGTTTTGCAACTAAAAATCACTGGTAAAACTCGTATTAACGGAACTTTGGTCGCGTCGGATTTGCAGTCTTCTATTGGGTTATTCGGTGAGTTGCCTTTTGCTATGGTTTTTAGTTCCATGGTGAACTTTAACGGTGCGGCCTTGGTTTCAATATTAACGAATTATCCGTTAATTTTTATATAAAAACCGGGCGGTTACTGTGGCGTAAGTTTTGAATTTTCAACGGTTCCAAAATTGAAATTCGTTTCGTAACTAACGTGAATTTTGTTATCATCATATCAAATTGTTTTATTTACAGAGGCGCGCGAAAGTAATAGCTGTTTTGAATTAAATACGTAATTAGAATAGGTAGCTAATAAATTGTTTCGGCGTTTATAACGTGCCGACTTATCTTGGCGATGTTGTTGATAAGCAAGACGTTCTTTTGTTTTGTAAAGTTATTTTGTCGTTATCGGTGTGACGCGCGGCGAGCGTCGAACGCGGAATTCGAGGGAGGCTGCAAAACGGGATCTTGTAAGGATGAATCGGCGACCACGGGCCAGAGTTGTTTACCTAGCCGGCGGTGGTGACCAGCCTTTACGCAGGAATGTGTAGTTTTTAACCGGTTTCGGACTTTCGGAAGGTCCTGCTGTGCCTGTTGTAGGTAGGTATAAATGGACGTAGGTACCTACATCGGTCAAAACCGACCAAAAGTCGCATTGTGTAAACGGCTAATAATATTTAGACTATTTAGCTAGATGTCTCACTCAGTGGACTCGAACCCAAGTAGTCAATTAAAAAGCAATCGTAAACTTACAGTTTTAATCTACCTAGGTACCTACCTACTCATGTTGAATTAAAAAACCGGCCAAGTGCGAGTCGGACTCGCGCACGTAGGGTTCCGTACCACTGATTGAATGAAAAAATTAGGTAATTTGATTTATGACGTTTAAAAAAAAACTACTGTCTAGATTTCCTTCAAACCAAATTTCGTTAGTAGTTTTTATAGTAATACACATCATATATTTTTTTCAGTTTTATCATGCCCATATTTTAGAAGTTACGGGGGGGGGGACACTCATTTTACCACTTTGGAAGAGTCTCTCGCGCAAACTATTCAGTTTAGAAAAAAATGTTGTTAGAAACCTCAACATCATTTTCAAATACCTATCCATAGATACCCCACACGTATAGGTTTGATGAAAAAAAAAATTTTGAGTTTCAGTTCTATGTATGGGGAACCCCAAAAATTTTGGATTTTTTTCTGATTTTATTGTCACATCTTAATGCGGTTTACAGAATACATCTACGTACCAAATTTCAATAATTTAGCTCTTATAGTTTCGGAATAAAATGGCTGTGACATACGGACGGACAGACAGACAGACAGACAGACAGACAGACAGACAGACAGACAGACAGACAGACAGACAGACAGACATGACGAATCTATAAGGGTCCCGTTTTTGCCATTTTGGCTACGGAACCCTAAAAACACAAAAGGGTAGGAGTTGACTGGTTGTATGGATTTTATCTCATGATTTTTGTTATTCAAGGGACTGGATATTAATTAATCCGTGTTATTCCGTTTTGTTAAAATTTCCATACATTAATAGAAGATGATTTGAACTTTAAAATTAAATTATTGTGTGTCATATTGTCTGACATACCTACTAGGTAGGTAACAACTACCTTATCCTGTTTGATGTTGCCGCCATGACAATCTAGGTAGGTAGGTATGTTCCTGAATTTATTAGGTATATGTAGTAGAATAGGTAGGATATAAAATTCGTAATATTTATGTAACAAATAACCTAGGTACCTAACCATTAGTACTACCCGGAAGGTAGGTACCATACATGACATCATTATTTGCAGTCTGTGTCTAGTAGGTACTAGACATATCGTGAGAATATACCTACTTATCTATCGACAAAAATAAATATCCTACCTACATACAAGAGACGTGGATTCAAGTACCTACCTACATAATGATTATCTAAATCAAATACCTATTGTGTACCTGCCGCTAAGAAAAAGCTCCTTAAACCATGTTAAAAGAAGAACGTTTCGATGCAATCAGGTAACACCGCGGATTGGAGTTCGTTACCATTCATAATTTTATTTAAAAAAAAGTAAGCCAAGTTAATTTATTTCGAGTGTTAAAAAGATACCTACTTGTTCAATTAAGAAAGGGCGTTAGCATTAGGGTCCTTATGGAATGCCGTTCGCGAAGCTTGGTCACTGCGCGCGAGCAGGTAAGGAGATCGCCGTGAGGTCGGCGCCCGCGCACTGTTCAACAACGCGCAGGCGCAGCCCTTAGCAGTGTGCTCGATGAAAGGGCAGTCTAGAGATATTAGTGTCCACTGAGACAGTGCCTTCTAAGAGGTATCACTCTCGAGATGAGACGATTTCTTCATTCAAATATTCGATTACATTATTTCTGGTTCGTTAACAATGCTTCTTCCAAAAAAAAAACAGATACTGGTGGCAGCTAGTTCCGCACCCGCGGCTTTCTATCCTTCTAAATTATAGCCAAACGACTGCCAAATTACACTTGAGAGACTAATTTCCGAATCCGAATCAAAATTGAAATTGTGATGATGTCAATAAAGTCAAGTTAAACAGATAATCATAATGTCAATTTTGAAGCCAAATTGTTCATTTTCAATCGATTCTTTCTAGTTCTGGAACGAGCTCCCAGCTGCAGTTTTGTGTGTGTACCTTCTTTTGACCGTTAAAGAGAGTTTTTTCGTTGTTAGTTAGTTGTTAGTCTAGAAATTAGTTTAATTCTGGACAGGTTTCAATTAGCAAAGTTCCAAATGCCCATATCCTTCTTTACCTACACAAAACGAACAAACCCACACACACTGACATTGAAAACTATATAAATGAGGTAATGTACGCCAAACATTACAGCTAACTGTACTTTCTAACCCGACTGTACCTATTTGGTACCGGCCTATCCTAATGAGATCTAACCGAGTGTTTGCGCTGACTCATAAAACTAGAAACAGTGGGGTTTATTACCGTAACTTATGGGCTTTATCGCTCAGCATTATTCTAGAGTTCTATGTCTGTGATACTGAGGCGAAATTGAGGTACTGATGTAACGGACTTAAATATTTGATTACCGTCATAATATTATTAGGCGTGTCTGTCTGTATACTGTAATACCAATAACGTAAGTGTACAATGTGTATAGTGTTTCAAGGTCCGTCTAAGTTAATGGGTCAACATTCGAGTCAAGAAATTGAATTTCAGAAAATAAAATGAATTTCCTCACT
Source organism: Conogethes punctiferalis (assembly GCA_031163375.1). Lineage (NCBI taxonomy): Eukaryota > Metazoa > Arthropoda > Insecta > Lepidoptera > Crambidae > Conogethes > Conogethes punctiferalis. The sequence continues at coordinate 1,966,230 of CM062088.1, forward strand.
ACTTAGACTGCCGCTAGGACCTTCCACTATGAAAACCGCTAGAAGTTTGTGGCCCATGGAATCCAGATCTAGGCGATGTGATTCCTATGGACCCAAAAAACTGGATCGAGACGTCTATCTGTCATTACCATCAGGCATCACGCTTGTCTGTCGCCTCTCGCATAAAAAAAGAACCGAAGAGCCTTCAATACTCAAAGATTTATATAGTTTCGATGAAGAAGGTATACCTACCACTTTTTTAAATTTTGTCACGTAAATAAAAGAGCAAAAGAGCCATAGCTCAAGTTACTTCAATCTTCTGCAGATTTCAGGAGGCAGTCGTGTACCTCGTCACTCGTACCACACAATAAACTTCCGAAATCTCGTTGAATATTTTACCTTATCGAGACGAGTTCCCCAGTTTTTCTGGCGGAATGCGAGAACTTTCAGCCAGAGCCAGAGAAGCCAATCTTCTTTCTCTCTTGAAGATGGGCTTCGCCAATTTTACATTGAATTTAAAGGACTCGAGCAGAGAAATTTCGCACTCCTTAAATGCCACCTTGTAAAGTGGTTGCATTGCATGCCAAATAGTCTAGACTATGTACTGATTCTCTAGTATTAGATCAAATACATTCAACCGGTGTCTCCAGCATTGCCATAAATCATTCGCCACAGTTAAACCGATCCGAATGCGAACTTTTCGCATTCCATTCCCTCACTCACGTAAGGTGATCAGCAAAAGTAAATGATTACTATTCAGAAACAGACCTTAATACATGGTCTTAAGTAGGATCAACATTTTGCTGTTACTGTATTCGTAACATATACCTTTCATTACCTTTACGGCAGGCGTAATCGAGGAATGCCTTTCTTTTAAAACTCCTTTTAGAATTCGTAACGAAGTCACTTGCCAAATTACGTATGTGACAGTACTCAAACTATATCGCTCAATTCAGTGTACATCACGGTGTACATTGATGTGAAAACAAGCAGGTAATTTTTTTTTTATCGGGGAAAAAGCTATTATGCATCCCTGGCACTTGAATTGAAGTGGTAGGGTACATGGGACACTCCTACTAAAAACCTTGGCGCGACAGGCACCTTATGGGGTGATGCCATGGAACTTAAGAACTGGGACGTGGAACCATAAGCGCTATGACTCCGTCTGTGCAGGTCCATCTCACTCAAATTTGGGTACATTACTTGTCTTTTAATCAGGTGAAGAGAACCAGCATGATGTGTATAAAAAATCCTGGCTATCTCGATTTCTCTCTTCCTCTCGTCTCCACAGTGTACATCACTTCACACACTGGATTATGTCGAGAAATTTTGCCTGCTCTGTTCCCATTATAATGGGAACAGAGCAGGCAAAATTTCGATAATTATCGGCGCAATATGTTTTCTTCTTCCATTCATCCCTATCAGCCGTCATGGTCCCATTCACTCCTTTCTCAGCCATATCATCATTCACACAGTCCATCCATCTTTTCCTCATGCGGCCTCGCCCTCTTCACCCATTCACATTCATCTTCATCACAGCCTTGGTCTTATGTCGAGAAATATCTTTATCATTTGCGGCAAGTGCATGAGAATTTAAATTAAATGGCATCCGAGCTGTACCAGCTTCGTTAGGTCGATGGAGCGGGTGATAGCGATAAGTTCTCACGATGCGCAGGCGACTGACTGACCGGTCGCACTCCCCCGCGCAAACCCGTTACGAGATGTCACGACATAGTTTAGCTCTCAAGACCTTTTATGTTAGGAAAAATAACAACAATGAATACTTGAGCATTGAATACGACTCTGGAATTCGGCCCTATGACCTATGAACTTAGATACTTATACCGCTTTGAAGTCGTACGGTATCAGGGTTCTTGTTACATTTTTTGACGTTTAGTCGGGTCAATTTACTAAATGTTTGTTACTGTAGTAAGTACTGTGTAAGGTAAACAATAACGTCGTCAGAGTAACTCGTCGTTTTGTTGAAAGAGATAGAACTAGTAAAGTATCGGAATAGATTCCCCGTAGAGTCAGTTTTATTTCATTGTCTCGGGTCTGGGTGTTATGCGACACGCCCTCATCATACGAAAATTAGTTTGAGAATAGGTAGTTGGCGTGATTTATCTGACGCCTTTGATGTTGGTATCTCATCAGAAATATCGTTTCACATCTCTACACCACCTCATCCTCTCTTCTAAGGGAGACAGCTGCCCCTCCCTGCCCGTACTTTGCTACGTCCATATTATAAGGCCGCGCATCTTGCGCCTTTCGGTATGGGGCTTAGAATACTACCGAGGTGTATGTCCACGCCTGTCGTAAGCGGCGACTAAAAGACCTTTTTGTAAACTTTTAAAGTCAAATCTGCTTTATTTCGGAATAGGAAGTGAACAGGTGATATCAGGGCCTCGATATCGACTTGCGAATTATCTTATCGAGCGAGATAACCGGTGTTGTAGGGAGTCACGCTGACTGATAGTACGAAAATACACAAACAAACACGTGCTTTATTATATTGTGTGTTACCGGAGCATGTATCTGACATGCCTACGATGTTATAGCAAAAATACGTCGCCAAGACACAAACTTTTTTAGTAAGTTTCTTCCATAAGCTATAATCATATTATTACCTATTTAAACTCACAATTACACTCTTGAAATTCTGGTTTTTTTAAACTACCGCGAAGTGTACACCGAAAATAAAGCATCTTTGATCTGAACAAACTCAAGATAGTCATACATATCCAAGATATTATCGATCTAAGGTGCAGCGCAGACGGCACACTTTTTGTGCGATAGAGTCTGCGTCTGAGACATTTAAAAAGAGCGTCTAGGTCTGCCGACAGAATGATCGAATTTGCGCGTCGTGTGCGTTGAGTCTGTGAAATATCCGCGACAGATTTTTGCGCGTCGTGTGCGTTACAGCATATAATTTCAAAAAAGTGCGTCACGGATAGTCTGTCGTCTGCGCTGCCCCTAAAAGTCAAACTACAGATTGAGGTCGCGATAAAATCTGCATACATCTATCCGAATATATTAGTTCAGCTGTAATACCGGATAACGGATATTATAGTAATATCCGATACTGATAGTAAAAGTACTCTAGTCTTTCAATCAAGGTTTAGTTTTAGAATTGTTAGGTTGTTATCTAGACATCATTGAGCAACAACTAATCTACGTTGGATTTTAGTTGGAATTGTGTAATGCACTTAGTTTTAAATTCTTTGAGAATAGCATAGCGTAAATAGATAGCAATTATGTAGTTTTAAAAATAGCCCAGTGGTAGGTCTGAATTTTTGGTCATAAATAAATAGATAGGTAGTTCTTTTTATTGCACACCGTAGAACTGACTTAGAATTAGGCAAAGTATACCTACCAGTTGAACTTGTACAATTTTGGCGATCTTTTCGCTATGAGCGATCTTTTCGGGTAGAGACTCAATCAATTAATGAACAGCCCTGATCCTGCCCCACGTCCGTGCTTCATTTCTCTATTTCGGGTTTCCCGCATCCACCAAATTGCTGGTCAGCCATTTGGGTAGAGAATAGCAAACAGCAAAATCTTGTTTCCTGTATAAGAAATTGCTAATCTCATGAGTCATCATATCATTGCTGCTTAGACTTGCATATCCTGTCTGTTTTTGCTGTCCAGGCCACAACCTACACGACAGGCGAACAATCCAACAATGCACTGCCATGTTTGGGGGCGGCCCTGGAGCCAGCTCGGTAGCTGCAGATATGGCGCGGACGGGTTTCCCACCTCTGCAAAATGGCTGCCAGTACTAATTATGTTACATGACTTGAGATCGTTTTCAATATGAATTACCATATTATGTAGATACTTGAAGTACAAGACTTACCGTTTTCATCCCTTGAAATCTTATATTATAAGATTTTTTTTAATTTTATGCTTGTTTAATCAAATGAAATCATTTTTATTCCTCTTCATAATAACACTATGTACAAATTTGAATGTGTAATAACTACACATGTATAACTAAAGGTGTACCTACAAAATTTTTATAAACATGTCGACTGGCTTGTTCATGATAAATTAAGCTAGTTTAATTTCAGAGGTTGAACTGTGTGATCGTGAAATCTCACGTGAGTCACTGTACCGCGCGAATTGAATCTTATTTTCGGTCTTGTTTTTGGAAGAAATTATGAGGAGTAAGAAATTAATATGTTTTCCTAATAGAAAGATATTAGAGAACATCACATACAAAACCCAATCCCAAAGTTAGTAGCTGAAGAGAAGGCTAAAAACACCGATCATAAGTTGTTTAATTCCAAAGTTAAAATAGGTTTAATCCTTTGATCGCCATGAAAGCTAATAGCTTATGGAAACACGCTCACGCATTTTGAGTTAGGTCGTTATTTTATTAAAAGTGGATAGGTGCTTTCACGATATGAATACGAATAATTCCCGCGCCACTTTAGCCGAACACACACATTGTAGCTAATTGAGCAACGATCGGAGTATGCAATTACACTATTACGTAAACACGGGATTATTCTATCGTGTCAACTCGCTTTCGAAACCGCCGACCATTTATTCAATTATGTAAAGAGATTGATTGTGGTGCTCCCCTTTATGGTATGATACAAGATATACAAATAGATCGCTCAGACAAAGTCATTAATTTTCATCGTTGTGTCCGTTTTAAATATCGACGCGAATCTGCGATTAGAGTTACGTATCAGTTAACAATGTTATGACATGTTACGACTTCTTTGAAATTTGGATGTGAATGCTTCATCTCGGTTGTTAGTTTAATATTGGTTGAAAGGTCGTAAAGGAGTTAAGTAATTGGAACTTTTGTTCATTTTCTGTCTGCGATTTTGTTTTTTTTTTTTCAATATGGATTAATATTTTGTTAGCTGTCCTTAAATAAATACCAATTATGCGGTTTCCTACTAAATTGGTCGAATTACGAGTAGGTACGTGTGACATCTAGATGATCTAGACCATATTTGAAGAATTTCAAAGACCCATTCCCATATTAAGCATCATTCGTTTACTCACAGCAATCTCAACATAACAAAGCAAATTTGCAAGCAAAACCGTTATATGGGCGCTCATTTGGAAAGAAAGTCAAATACTGGACGGTAAACTGAAAAGGCATAGTGCGGCGCGAGATCAGAATACAAGCTCTAATTAGAGAAACGTTATGAGCGGTAGTTCGTTAGCGGGCGAAAGGCCTGCCCGGTAGGCAGGGCTGGCATACTCGAGAGCCGGTGAATAATCAGCGGATTATGATAAAGCCTTCGTTTATAGAAGCACAAACAAATCAAAGTCAAAATAGTCGTATAGGTTTTAATTTTGAGCCACCCGGTGTGTCGCCAGGGGGCAGCAATATGCAGGGACTCGGGGTAGTACAGTAGTGTTGCGGCCGCCTCCCCGCTTGCCCTGACCAGGTAATAAGCGGCCCGCACTCCTGTTCCGGGGAGAGCAAGTACCCCTACCTTCGGCTCCGGGTATAGAGTCCTCCCCAGGCGGATCTCATGCAACGATGTGTGTGTACCCACCACACCGTTACGCCCCATTGATTGAATCGCGCGCTCAGCACTGACATGAAGGTGCGTTCCTGCTCTTGGTATACCATATTTAACACAAATTTGGTAATTATCACCTTTGTAGGACGCTATGAGCTACATGTATATGTGCAGGGCTCATTATTTCCGAAACTGCTGGCTCTGAAATTGCGTCACACAACTTAATTTGGTCACTACATTTAGATGAAACTTGACAAAAAGATTTAATTGTTTTGTAAATGCTAATAGTTAAAGTTAGTTGCTAGCCCTGTCAGACCATTCAATTCCGCAGGGAGCTGCTTTCGCCATCTGTTGCATCTGCATACAATGCTCTCTTTAATTGGAGTCATGAGAATGACGATTAGTACCAGGGGATAGCTGCGTGTGATATACAAAATACACTTCCGTTAATGACAGCGATTGCTTATGCAATTATTTCATAACACGGTCTACATGTTATAAAACAAATTATCGTTGCCGGTGTCTCTGCAATCAATACCTGTTTGTCGAGAAATTTGCTCGAACTCGAGTAATGCAGATTTTGCGAAATTCTTGTCGTATACTGATATCTCTTAAGATTTGTTTAAGAAACTAAGTTATACTCAAGAAATTAGTGACTGACGTACTGTGGAATTTGTTGTGTCTTAATGTAAATAGACGGCACTTACAAGAATGTGCCTGATATTGTACTCAAGAAACGTATAGTCATAGATTAGTGCTTTCTTAATTAATGCAACGAAGGACATTAGGCAGTTCCCTCCACAGTTTTCTGTTTCTGGAAAGTTGCTTAATCGTCTGTTGATAAAATTAAAGAAGTCTTAGCTGCTGCTGGATCTATTCCCATTGGTTTCTGATTTTATTTATGTGTTTTTCTTCGACTCGAGTCAGTGATACTCTTCTTCAAATAGAACACTAGCCACAATTTGCTGATTTATCCAACATTCTACCACTAGTTTCTATAATCGTAAATGACGCTAGAATTGTACCGATCTACTTCCACAACAAAACATTAACTCCTTCAATGACTTGAGCACGTAAATTGCGAACTCAACAATGCGTCGCATTTGTAACGGCCATTGAAGCCATTGCATCGAGATCGCGCTCGATTGATTGATTGCGATTGCGCCAATTGCGTTCGGGATCAACTCATCGGCTGCGCTATTAGTCGCGTCGGTGTATCCTCATTGTGCTGTCATCGCTTGTCAATGGTGAATCGATGAGTCTGCGATTACGGATCAGTCTATGAGTTACACTATTTTTAATTGATCTCTTTGTCGTCCATATTAGGCCCGTTTATTGCATTCTTTCTTTATTTAAGAGCCAATCCTCGAAAGATAGGCTATACGAGTACTATAAGCCCTTCGCAGACCATGAATGCGTGCAAAGACACGGCCCGGTGTCTGTGCTACTCGTATCTCTGCAAATTGATGACCACTGGCGACCTAAGGTTCAGTGTGTATGTCCTCCAAATATGTTCCCCTGAAAAGAAAAAAACCTTTTTTACCCTACCTAACCTTACCTACCCTTTTATAACCTACCTAGGTTATCTTATATCTTAATCTTCCTCCTCTGGCAAGTTCTATTTGAAACAGTCGTAGAGGCTATTAACACAATGTTACTGCGTGCGTATAACTGTCTTAAAATTTCCTATTACCCTTCCGTTGTACTTCTTTGGCTTCATTGCTACTCCTACTTCATTTAAGCTTAAAAAGATATTACAACAATTGTACAAAATCTTACCTTTAACCTTTTTGTAACTTTTGTCAAACCGTGTTTAAATTCAAATTCTTACATTTTCGTCAGACGTTACATAAATGCCTTTTTACGTACCAACGGCAACGGTTCGACTAAATCTATGAAATATTTCAATCATGGAACCATAGCAGGTTATTGTAGGATTAATTTAATCCTTCGATTTAGAAGCTGTGTGTTGGAATTCAGCCTACGAATCTTTTAGGAACAAGCAAACTGTATTTTGTTTTAAACCTTAATGTTAATCCATATCGATTTAACACTCGATTAGTTGAAAATTATACAAGGCGACATTTTGCGAACATGTAACTGAACAGAAAGTGGAAATTGCGTTGAAAATTACTCAGTGCCAATAGAATTTACTATGTATTTATCGTGGATTATATTAATAGCCCAAGGAATGTTTTGATAAGCGAACGGCGAATTTTGGGGCAATAACATGTAGGTAAATCATTCTTACCTATTCCTTTATCTACTTCTATTCGCATCTCAATCAGTATCAAAGGTCAGAAGGGTTTATTTTTTGATATTTTTTTTTATTTATATCCTTGAGGGTTACAGTCTAAACGACCTTTTTGGGATATTTGCATTTTATAATACATATTCTGCAATATGAAGTGTATATGCATAATTTTATTGTATTTGACCTCTGTGGCGAAGATATTATGGGGCTGGCGTAAAATCAAGTATGATTTAACAATGATGATGATGAGTATAATATATAATACCTATATTACTCATGTACTTAATATTTATGTTTTACTATCATCAATTTCTGTTCAGTCTATAGCTCACCTCACCCTGTCTGTTTAATGTATCCTCTACCCTAAGGCACAGATGAAAAAGTAATAAGGTTGCCTGGAAGAGATAAGGCCGCCTAATTGTAGGTACAACTAATGTCCATTTTACTAGTATTAAGTTGATTGTATGGTGTGCAATAAAGTAAGTATCTATCTACCTATCTATGAGTCGTTAGACTCATCATGATCATTCAGCCGATGTAGGTCTCTGTCAAAGACTTCCACAAGGGCAAGCATTGTTGAGTAATGCACATGAAATAAACACTTACCCAGATATATGTTAACTATCTTAATTCGTTTAATACTTGTACAAAACCGTCGACAATTTAAGTGAAGCCTTTTATCACTCAGAGTTTAACAATAGACCAGGTAGTACAGGACATGTTTCCTAATCCCGATGTCGCAAGCCACAAGACATTGTTTGACGTCTAACGTCAGCGGCAAACAAAAAGTGGCGCCATCATTGTTTATTTTTTTAATTCCCTCGGCAGGCTGCGCCGACGCGTCGACCTACGCCTGCTCCCTACACACAGGTATACAAACAGGGCTGCTACCATAACATGTACAACATTATTTTTGTTATAGGTTTTTTCTTCAATTTTGAACTATAATAATTAGTACCTACTAATATTTCCGCCTCAGGAATAAAGGTCCAGAAAAAATACTCAATAACAGTTCCGGATACAACGGATGGAGGGGCATCATTAAACACAAACTGTCGTCTTATCGGGGGATTCACGACCCTCAGTAATGAGGAATACGACGTGAGGAGGAGGAGGAACAGTTCCGGAAGTTTGGAAGTAAGAGGTGATATAGATATATCACGCGCATTAGAGTCCACAGAAGAGAAAGTTAGGTAATTAATATTTCTAATAAAATGTACATACCTACTTATATAGATAAATTCATCCTCATATTAATATCTACCCAAAATTGATAACAAGTTTATTCTATACAACTTCATCTTATCTTTGAATGGCCTTGGCTTTAGTTTAGATTGCAACGACTAATGCATTTTAAAAATGACTCTCGAGGTCACGCATTCACTTATATTGGTTGCTTATTTAATAACCGAAGATAATAATTTTAAAGTAGTGTCGGAATTTTCTCCCGGAAGTTTGTATACGAGTTTTGGGTTTATGCTTTGGCAATCAAATCGAAATCACCTTAATTTCAAGTAAAAAATATTGCACTGCATTTGTGGAAGTACCTCGTTTTAGAAGAGTACTGAACGGCCTACAATTACCAACTTAGCCTACGCTAACTTTAGCTAGAACGGCCTACTATAAGAAGCTATAGACTGCTATCTTAGTTAAAGATAATTATCTTGAGCCCTTTTCTTTTTTGGGTCAATTCCTTGTCCTTTCTAATGCCAAAAAAGGAAAAACGAGACTACCTATACATTGCACTCTAACGCGACGCAGCCCAAAAATCAGATACACAGTTAGACTATAGTCCTCTACCCTAAGATTGTCTGTAAGAGATCGCTTATAGCGATAAGACCGCCTAGACTTTACAAACAACAAATGTCTATTGTACCTAGTTTTAAGTAAAGTTGTATGGTGTGCAATAAATCAAATCAAATCAAATCATTATTTCGGATAACTTTGATCCATGGGTTAGTAACAATGCTTATAAATCTAAGGGTTAGTATAACAATACAATTAATTTATAAAATACATTTACATTTAAAATACATTTACCTACTCTATTTTGTCATGTACCTAAGTGGCACCCCCTGCGAACGCGACCCAGCACTTTTGGTGACTTCGGTCATCACTCGCATGAAGTGCCTTAATATAGGTGCATGCGGATCCTCTGCCACTACCTTCAGTATGTTGTTGCCACTCCCCCGTACACGATGCATTAATGACGCTGCCTTTTTTCGCATGAGCGTCTGAAAACCATCAGTTCTCATCTTCGCAAACATCTCAGACGCACTGCAAAAGCGGGGAAGTCTCAGCAACACCCTGAAGATATTATTGTATTGGACTCGAAGAGTGTTGAGCGATTTTTTGGCACAGCCGATCCACAGACCTCCCGTAATAAAGAAATTTTCTATTCTTCTTCTTCTTTTCGAGTGAATGATAAATCTTTAATAATATTTAAATCACACAGATCCCGGCCAAAACTTAGCTATTGAAATACTGCTGTCAGTCCCTTGGCAGAGGTTTTCCAAAGGGCATAATGGACAGGTGATCATTATGCGACATTGTTTGAGTTTCTATTCATGTAAGTATCTGTAGTTGTGATAGTGAAAATGAATGAGAGCTTAAACAATACAATATTATAGTAGTAATCGGTCCGCGTTAGAGGAATGGGCCAGCCCTACCACAGGCTCTACCCATGGGTGATGTGACAGCTGCAATCGAGCCGTGTCGTAATCCTGTCCGACACACCTTCCTGCGCCCAGCACGCACTGCACTTGTTACTAAATGCAATCAATATTTTTTGTTAAAGGCCCTTTGTGCATTACGTCGACTGGGATAGGGGTGTGTTTATTTTTTTCGTTTTGGATGACATTGGAGGTTTGGAGGGGCGTTTCAATCATTTTTACTGCTATGACATCAAGACGCGCGATAGCGTGTCAGCTAAGTTCCAGCGAAGAGATATTGTCTTTCTTGAAACGTTGTGGTTTCTCCAAGCCGTTGGTGATCACCGTACATTCGGTGAAACACGCTTAAAGTGTTTTTGGTCGCTTTTCGGGACCAGTCGGTGACCAGATGTATCTACAGAACAGTGGTGGAAACTGACAAGTGATTGACTTGGTTACATGATCGTTGCTGCAGCGACTTGGGCTTCTCTTTCGTTTTTATCAGGCGAGGAGAAACCACTGTGCTGAAAGAGGGGGATGGAGGTCCAATAAAAAACAAAACTAGTAATTATTTTTATTTGCTAGACTTGAAATTCGGCTTGCGTAGATAAAATTTGTTAATATTGTTTCACTATCCTCTTTTGCAAGTAATACAACTGATATCGGCAAAGGTCGCGGTTTATCGCCGTAGCTTCGATTAATTGATATGAACGCGTAAATTATGTTTGGTTAGATTAGAGCTATTTTGAGCAAAGATAAACATTGCGATGACACCAAAACATAAAATACTACTGTCGTCATACGGATCATTAATTATTATTCCCACCATTCATCACCGTATCTTCGTGTTTTCGACTGCGATGGGATACCCTGCGTTTCTTTAACGAGGCCTAAGGTCTTTGCAATCCATCCACTGTAAGAGAACTATAGTTGAGAAAATATAATTTACTGAGATTAAAACCTTTGTCTAAGAGTGCCACTTACCAAACATTTAATTTTCTGCTGAATTATGGCAAGTAATCGACGTAGCCACCCATTAAGCCACCTTTCATAATTTCTATAAAATACGCACCGGTTTGCCAACAAGAATGGCAATACTCCATTATTACTTTACGCTCTGCAATCGGTTGAGCGGGTTTACACACCACGATCGGTTTTCTTAAGCCATGGCAATTAATAAATACCTTTATCTAACCAAAAATCCTTATATTATGCTCTGTATCATAGAATTAACTGTCTACTAGTACGTCATCAAAGAAAGTTGCAATCTTTAGAGTCTCTACCTGTCTTGGTGACAAAAATTGCCAAGTTTTCCTTTCAAAGCCCACTTTTACGAACCAATTTACAAGATAAATTAAAGTATTCTTCGAAGAGTATTCTACTTCAGCTTTTAAATAGCAATGGATCACTAGGCGAGGAGGAATCCAGAAGTGATATTCGAAGGCAGACGAGGACTTTGTCGCCTCGTGTAAAAGCTTAACCCAGATTCATAATGAAATTGGTCAGAAACAATATTGTTCCGGCGTGGTTATCGGCCATTGTGGTTGCAGCTAAGCCTTTTGTAAGTGTTGAGGCCGGTGCATTGACGTGGCCACAATAACGACAGTCTGGCCGGATCGACGAATTATCCCGCAATGGTGCGTATGCGATAGCTATATTTATTTCGTAGTGAATATGTCTATAAATCACTGTTGGCTATCAAGCTCCTAGGCAGCCACGATTGTTTCTTTAGAACTGGTCCATAAAGCCTTGGAGCAACTTTTCTTTGTAAACAGGACGATACGAAGCAATTTATTATACGGCACTTGATGACATTTCGTATCAGTCACGATTTGGCTGATTCTTGCATAATGGTACTGTTTTTTTACACATCAAGTTCGATTGGCATTGTTTTAAGTTAACATGATAATATAGGTACCCAAAAATTCCGTCAAATGGCATCGCGTACTGTTGTGGGATTGCGTGGGAATAATGGAGTTGATTCAAGCTACATTATCTCCTTTTGAGGAATTAATTAAATTTGGAGTAGGTCACCACTTCTGAGTCTGACTCACTCAGCAACACAGTCTCCTTTAGTCTAAGGAAATTGAGCACGAATTTCCAAACCTTTGACAAAAGGATATCAAATCCCACATTCTGAATACGGCATGCCTTGACCTTTGTCAATAGGTTTTCACTTAACCGCTGGTTTGAAGTGTATCCTTAGTCTTTACGCAACTGTTTGATTACAGACATTAACTAAAAATCCATGAGTAGCTGCTCGATACCTATAGTTTACTACGCAAAAGTACTCCATAATTTACTACGACTATAATACTACTTGAATACTGCCATTCACCATTAAAGAACCATGACACTTGCGTTTTCCAGTTGATAAAGCATAGGGTACTAGCCAGATAAATTGCAAACAAATGCTGCCTCTTTTATTGTAGGAAAGTATAGCGGCTTCCCGTCATCTGTTGGAAAACGATACAGAGTCCTACGGTTAAAGAACTTTATTATTTATCCTATAAGAAGAGTCCTATATCGCTGTAGCAAAGGACAAGTAACGAAATCAATTACCTTGTCATTTGCCACCGCCATGCTGCCTGCTGGCCTGTACTTTTATTTGCTGCTGCTGAGTAGCAGCTACAGAGTCAGGCAGATCACGTTGATACCTCTCTGGTCCGAGGGCGTTACCTCTCCGGTCGTGTCGAACTATCGTCTATTGGATTATGAGAGTGAAGGAACAGAGAATGCTGATGCATTCTCTATCGCATCTGTGATTGTACATGCATTTGTGTACTTTACTTCCGATTACACAATAATGCAAACATCGGCATCGAATCTTTAAAGCAATAATCAATTACGTTTCCAATACTCTTCAGATTATCGTTTTTTTTTTTCATAGGAGACTATGAGATTGCAGCACCTATTTCGTTATTAATTCAGCATCTATATCGGTCAGAAGCCGAACCCAAAATGCAATGTGCTTAGCTTAACGTTGTAAACTGGTATTTCAAATTATTTTCCTTGTATGATTTAAAGATTAATAGCTGCAATAAATATAGATTTGCTCATCAGTTTAGTCATTCAAGGAAGATAAATGAGTTTATCAGCAAATTTGAATTCATAATGCAGAAGATGTTAGTAAAATCGTGGAATATTTCAACCAAATAAACTGTTTTGTTGTTATCTTCCCAGTATAGTTTGTCTTTCTAGTTATCAAAATTCGAGATGTTCTGGGAGACGAATCGAGTTAATTTTCTGGTCCTAGCTTTAGAGCTAGCTGTTTACAGCAATTCTTGGGTATTGCTCTTTTCATTGTCGTTTTCTCTATGAACAAGTATTGGAAGAGAAGATGTAGCATCGCTTGGATGGAATTACTAAGTGGGAAATGTATTTTCTTGGGGAAACTAGACCAATGTTGAGTGGTAACGCATTAATATTGTCTTTTTGGAATTATTATATGGATATCTTTTAAATTGCAGGTAGTCGCGATGTTGTTGTGACGTCAGCGACCCGGCGTGATGATGAGGCTCGACGCGAATGAGAAGCAGCACCGCTACCACAACCTTCTACACGAGGATCATGCCAGTGAGTTACTGTTTATTAGCTAGTTAGCTAGAACGGGCCTTTCTTCTCGCAGCTCTCGTTGAGCAACTATTCTCTGTGAGCGTGGGCTACGTTTATTTTTGATCGACGACATCATCATCCTCTTGTAGTCTCTGCGGGACATAGGCCTCTCCAATTGTTCGCCACTTAATCGATCTTCGGCTGCTCACATCGTACACTGGCCTGGCCAGCCATCCTGCGCAAATCGTCACTCTGCCTGAGGGAGTCCAATTATTTATGCATTTTAGAATTACAAACCTTAACATTTAATTTTCTATGCTTCTGTACTAGGTCCTTCTATACGTAAAAAATAAGAATAAAAAATGTGATTACAATGACATTGTAATCATTGTGATTACTGCTACTGTTTTCAGCTGGGAAAGAATCTGCCGATATCAACACAGGCGAAGTTGCAATAAACAAATTGTTCCGCATAATAAATATTGATAGGTATTGCATAATTTTACAGGTTAGTCACTAGCTGGGACAAGTATTAAAATCAGTTTCTGTTATGCCGGCTTAAGCCGTTAACGACATGAAGCTAATGACCAGATAAGCGAACAGGGAAATGTCCACGTCACATTGAGTTAACTATTTTGTACTTTACGTATCCCTGCATTTTCCTTTTTCTTAGAACTACATTAAAGATTATTTCGCATGATAAAAAGCATTATCACCATCATCAGCATATTGCAGTGCAGTCGACTGCTAGACATATATATGCCTCTTCAGTTATTCGCCACTGTGCAAAAACCTGGAGGCTTTACTTATAAGCGAACGGCGCTTTACAGGCGGGATGGCAGGGCGTAGCACCTCGCTTCGCTGTGGTTTTACGCCTACCGATACGTCTTCCATCGTGACGGTTATACCTCCACCAGAGCTTCGTTTATTATTCGGCAGGATGCACCAAGGACAGGGTGGCTGGGAGCGTAAAGATGATAGCTTGCTCCCACACATCCCATAATAATATGATAAAAAGCTTATGATTCTATTACAGAGAATACATCATAGCTCTTGCAATCACCTTGTATTAGTCTGTTAAAATTCATCCGGCGATTTAAAAGTCAGTAATTAAACGGTTTAAAGTCTCAAGAACCATTCATTAAAAAAAAACACGGCAGCCATTCTCACCGGTCAACAGTTACCTACAACAAGTTCTTAAGACAATAAAATTTTATACGGTACTAAATTAACAGTGAGAAATCAGATTTCACAATACATTAATTAATTCAGCAGTTATCACCTCGTTATGTTTAAATACGTATTATTAAAGTGTCTCAGAGCCTTGCTCTATAGTTAAATATCAATGATTATGGCCTGTAGATAACTATTTCAATTATGTTATTAAAAAAAACCGCCAACTGTTAGCAGTACTTTTGTTGTACCGCCATTTTGTTCTCTGATGAAAACGGCTGTTTGGATCTAAAATATCAAACTTAAATCAATTCACATGAGTGAGATGACCCTAACAACATAAAGTTTAATCATATTCTGCCATATTAGATCCACTGTAGGACATATGCCTCGGCCGATTTGCGCAAGATGGCTGGCAAGAAGCCCAGGATGGAGAAAAATGGCGACCAATTGCAGAGGCATACCTATAGACTGCGATAGATTGATGAGATATTTACGTTTAGTATCATTATCATCTGGCAGTGCAGGACATAGGCCTCTCCCATTGTTCGTCATTTTGCTCTATCCTGTCCTTCTCTCACCAGCACTTGCAGCCAACCTGGCCTGAAGCCCTACATTACGTTTGTCGAAAACAGAGAGGTAGGGCATAGCGAATCTTCGCTCGAATTGAGCTGCCCGTCCGGGGATTGACCTCCACCCTATAGAATACCGCAGCCAAATGACTTCCAGGTCGTGTTCCTGCCGGTGAGTAGCGTTTCCGAAGCTCGTGGGGGGTTGAGGTTGGGCCGGCATGGCGGTGGCAACTGACAGGTGACTGACCATACTTGCCCGTTGTCACAGCGACTTGGGCTTCTCTTTCGCTTTCCATCAGGCGAAGGGAGGCCATTATGCCGAGCTAATATAACAAAAAGCATTTATTATATCTCTCCATTTTATCCAGTTTTCAATATCGAGGTGCAGAACCCTACAAAGGCTAAAGGCAGACGGTTCCGAATAGTGGGAATGTTCTCGACTTCTCAGAGTTCTTGCTACAATTAGTTTCGCATGCACGGCTCAGAAACTCACAATACTTACTGTACAGTCGGCCTGAGAAAACCAACTAGGAATATTATAATGTCATTTTTCTCAGTAAGCCTTTGACCACAATTAGCTGAGGTTAATAATGAAGCGTTCAAGGATAGTGCACGCTCACGACAATGAGCTGTAGCCCTAAAGTATTATACGTTATATAAGTTATAATAACTTGACTTGTTCACGAAAGACGTCGGCAAGATGTACGTATTTTAACCGTTGTAACAGCAATTCAAGTAAACAAATA
Organism: Conogethes punctiferalis; assembly: GCA_031163375.1. Classification (NCBI taxonomy): domain Eukaryota; kingdom Metazoa; phylum Arthropoda; class Insecta; order Lepidoptera; family Crambidae; genus Conogethes; species Conogethes punctiferalis. Next base: position 1,982,652 of record CM062088.1, read on the forward strand.
TGTCTGGTGGTCGCTTTTCTGGTGGAAAGGGAGAATGAAAGTAATACATTCACCTCTGCCTGAGTCTTTTCCACACTCTAAACTGGAATCTATGTAATTCCGATTTACCATCAATATGATGATGTTGCCTCGGTGGCGCCCATGACAAGAGCTTCAAAACTAAAGTGCGGATGACCTGAACCTGAAGGCTCCGACTTTTCTGAATTGTACCGGGTCTGTGTATTCTAGAAGACGTCCCCTGTCATCATCTAGTAACTATTAAACAAGGGAAACCTTAGAGACGCCTTAGAGTGTTTTTTTTTGTCTTTTAGTTTTTCATCTTTGCCTCACCGGACGGCGGGGTGAAGGCTTTCACCCTATGATTGGTTATTACCTTTTGGCAGCGGATTACTGAAGTCTTGTCATGGTCAAACCCGTTCAATCCGTTGCGTGTTTAGCCTACGATGCCTACGGCGCGTGCCAACTAACGCGTACCGCTGACCAATGACGAGGAATGACATTTAAATGACTCGCCGACTGTACTACTAAGCATATGAATGAGAAACTTCAGACAAAGGGCACGACACGAGATGGTATCGTCTTGGGAATATTCACCTCACGGGCTGTCGCTCACGCGCCGGCCGTTGTAGCACGGTTACAACTCTTTGTGTTGTGACTTATGTATGTAAATACACTTACAGTATTACATGAAGGCACTGAACTTTCAAGGGAATATCATACGACGAACTTCTGTTGTGCGAAACAACTGGTGTAACATTTATTTTTGTGGTATGCAAACCTTCTTTTGAGCTCAAAGCATGTGAGTCATTTGGGAGAAGATAAAAGTTTAATTCTCTATTGATCTCGACAATGCTGGAGGCACAGACACTGCCCTACCCACCACCCAGGAAAGAGCTCTCCATAAGCCACGTTTAAAGAAGTACATGTCGTAGCGATCTGTAAACACCGCACCTGGGAGATTGTTCCAGAATTTTTAAGTTCGTGGAAGTAATAGACGTAGAAAACTTGAAACATGGGCCGCTGTTTCTTAATCGCTACGACTTGTCCTTCTTCAAACATGGTCTGAAGAGAGTTCTTTCTCTTTCCGTACGGTAGGCAGTGGCAATGCCAGGATCACAGCTAATGTGGTCCTGGCATTGCAGAGTCTATGAGCGGTGGTAACTGTTTTGTTTACATCAGGTGGGCCGCCCACTCGTCTGCCATCCACATTAATAAAAAAATGGGCTTCTCTAAATAATACCAATGATAGCAGGTACCATATGTTCAAAGTGTTAAGGTACAATTTGGAAGTACAAGGCTTCATGAAGCCGCGGCGGCCGTCTTCGTGTCGCGGCGACACTCTGGTTTCTATGTACATATTTCTATGATACACCTTTCGAAGCTGGGGACACGTCGGTCGCGTCGCCGCGACGTGAAGCCGCAACTTCATGAAGCCCGCTTCAAACTGGTCCCTTTACATCGTAACGTTTAACCCCACCCCGTCGCGGCGGGTGCGCGCACGCACCTGACTTCCGCCCGCTTCCGCTGCGCCTGCGCCCGTGACGTCACGGGTCGCCGCGCGACTCTCCTCACTGGAGACCGCCTGACAAAGGAACTTTTAGTTTTATGACGGGATATACATGTTTAAGTATCACCTATATGGATAGATTTCTAAAATAAAATAAATGTTTGAAGCCATTGATTTATTTTATCTTGGGTTCCTTTACTTAGGTCCGTTAAAAAGGAATGAACGAATGTTCGACGACATTAAAAAAGACGAGATAGATGTATATGTAGGGTGGACAATTCACCTACTACTCGACACCAATCTTTTCAATTCTAACTATCCATTCGGTCCCTCAGGCGACCAACTCGTCGGATACCAGTGGTGACTTGACGTCAGTCAGTAGGAAACCTTCCCGATTTTAGTGCATGTGGTACACTGGTACATTCTTGATTGGATTTGGTTAAAGATAGCATAATACTCGTAAAATGATGATTGTCCGTATGGTTTCCGAATTTAGAATAGGACCATCATCATCTCGTCCCATGGGAGTCGTCCTACTGCGGTCACCAACCCGCCTGCCAAGCGTGCTGACTGAGGCAAACCCCCCCAAATGACAATCCTCATTTGGGGGAGGCCTATGTGCAGCAGTGGAAGTTTGCAGGCTGTTGATGATTATGATAAAATGATGACTTTTATATCAGAACTAGCTGTGCCCTTGCGGCTTCGCCCGCGTTTAACCCCTATTTTACCCCTTTAACGGGTGTATTTCGAAAAATCCCTTCTTAGCGGGCGCCTACGTCAGAAATGTAACCTATACGCAAAATTTCGTTGCACTCGCTTCAGCGGTTTGAGCTCTGCGTTGCTCGTTCAGTCAGGACATGTTCTTTTATTTATATCAGAATGTACTGTTTTATATCATGTCCATTACACCTGCACAAAAGAACGCTTCAATGGCGCAGAATCCATTGCACGAACAGCCAATTATGTTGGTGCACAACATTGTCCCCTATACAGAGGAAATGGTAAACAGCAATAATTGCGATTGTGCAACGTCGGATGCACACCGTGACGTGCAATTATGACCAATAACCCTGGCCCAGTGGCCATATAGCGAAGCGCCCACGACGCATTGTCAGCCATAGATCGATGAGCAGACGTGACAGTTTGAGCTGTAGATTGGCATTAGGCTCATTTCACTTTTTTTTCTTTACCAGCCTATTGCAGTCCACTGCTGGACATAGGCCTCTCCAGTCGTTCGCCACTTAGGGCAAACATCTGGAGGATATACCCATAATCGCCAAGCTGCGCAGCCGGGTTGGCGATCGCAGTTTAGCTTCTCGCTCAGGTGACGATGCTGCCCGTCATCGGTCTGTGGTATTTTGCTTTGCCTTCAGTTATGTTGGTTATACCGCCACCAGTCGGTTACCAGCGCCCCGTTTGTTATTTGGCAGGATGCACCACGGGCAGGTGAGGTTGGCTTGGAGCGAAAAGATGATAAGAGGGAGCGGTCCCTTACAGTTACATCGCTCATTAGAGTCATTAGAAAATAAAAAAATTGTGGCCTGTTTGTTCGGGTCAGGGTGCTTCGGAAGCTGCCCTCAGTCAAAGCATCATCGGGTAATCGTGGCACGGCGTAATATCCTTGAAATGACTTTGGTCACGTTTCGGGATCAGTCGGTAGGACCAGCCAGCGTTATATTACAGGCCAGATTCAATATTTTAACGTTTTGTAAAAGAAAGTGTAAACAAACATGTGTAGATACAATGTACTCGCACTTTATCTGTATTTTACATCTATGCATGACCATTGACCACGTGACAAGCAAGGAAATAAATAAATAAAGAAAATAAACATGTCACGAATCAGGATTATAGTATGGCATTTATTATAGGAAACTCAAAATGCAGGCCGTTGCCACAATAAGCTAATTTTTGCCTCACCATATCAGATAAAACCTAGTTGGCTTTAGATTTTATTACATTCATGGTAACTATAAAAAGTGTATATCAAGCGAGAATAAATCATAAATGTATGATTGTATGTGTATGTATCCTGGCGTGGTATCATATTGCAAAATGGCGCCCACATAGCTAACATGATAAATTGCCAATCGTAGATCACTGACTCTGAACGTGGTCAGGTGTTTCGCTTTACACTAACTTATTTAGTTTTCAGCTTTTGGAATACATTATTGATACGGAAATCACTGGTTCGGATCGTCCGAAGTTCAAGGTTTTACATGGCTATTAAATATTCTTCAATTCATTTTAACGGAGTTGCCAGGCTATGTTAGTTTGTTACTATAGTTTTGAAGACTACCAGCCAACCTAAAAAGAATAAAGAGGATTGGTCAGTCAAGACCAGGGTCTGTACTACCAGGTCTAGCTATTTTCAGGGTGCTCTGCGGGGACCCCGGGGCCTTCTCTCCTAAAAAGAGCCTTCTTTTCTTTCTGTTTTGGCTGGTTGTTTTTGAGGCTTAGGGGTGAGAGCCTTCCGCAAACAGTCCGGTGATGATGACAGGGCCGGACTGGTCATCCGCGTAGTCATTTAGAAAAAGAAGTTGTTTTTGAGGCAGTGTGCCTAGACGCATACTTTTTCGAAAATGTTCGTGCTAGGCACACAGAGTACTATTTCCTCGAGAAGAATAAATAGTTTTAACCTCATAAAACAGAGATTTTCAGACACAGTACATAGTTTAATCAATAGAAAATGTTTTTTTAAAGCAAGATACGGTCTTACCACCTGAATGGAAATTAGTATATTCATCATCATCTGCATGCAAACGTCACCTGCTAGACATAGGCCTCCTCTTATTACTAAAATTAACATTTATGGGGGTATTTGCCTCGATTACCACGCTTTCGTCGGCAGGCGGGTTGGTGACAGCTATAGGTATTATTTGTACCCAGCTAAACGCTGCTGCCCGTTTCCTGATATTCCTTTAATCATCTTCTACGACATAAGATGAGCTGGTCTTCTTAGAACGGATTCCTTCACGTATTCTCAAGTAAATAAATAATTAATTAGTTCTAATCCATCATCATGAATCATAAAACCCATCTGCATTCAAACAAATCAATGATAATCTATGACCTATGCGCCGGCGTTATCCCACCTCCATATTATGCTAATCAATACGAATTTTATTAAATACACGAGTTAATACACACACATAAACATTGTACATAAATAAGAACTTTATGAGGCAGATAATAAGGACTATAGATACGATAATGATGAACTGTTAGTTATTAATAAAACAGATCGTATTACGTGGGTCGTAGCGTCAGGTTCAACGGCTGGCGACATTGAATAATTGTTATTACAGTTTTTATAACTGTTCATTTGTATGCAAAATCCTAAATTGTTGGTGGAAAAACGTTTTTTAATAGTTGTATAACTTCTTTCTTTCATTCTATTCTATATAAAGAAGTATTTTATTAGACCCGAACTAGTAAATTAATCATATTGTGCAACAATATACTTGGCATCCTGGGGTGACAAAAATTGCATTGATAGACAGAAAGATGATACTTTTTATTGCTCACCAAGTAGTAGATTTAAAACTAGGTACAACAAAGATGATACTGTATTGTTTAGCCGGCTTTATCTATTATTATAAGCAATCTCTTCCTGACAACCTTAGATGATAAATAAAATGGATAAGGTGACAGGAACAGTGACCGTAGGTAACTACCCAGAAAGGGCGTCCTAATCTGTGTGTTATCCCATTGTTGCATCCGAAGGCAGCGCTTTGGAGCCCGGGTCCGCTCTCCCAATTGGCCTCGTCTACTATGGACGGAGGTACAAAGTGGAGGAGGGGAGGATCCCTGGTGGTGAGCCCATTGACACTCATGCGGTTTCATGTTTTGATGCAAATAAAAAGGTAGTATGTTACTTACTGGAAGGATGTGGCAAGACAATTTGTTTGCCAACAGATTAAGCCGGGTCCGTGTTGTAACGTTGAACTCTACGCCTTTGACCTAGAAGCCGTCTTCATTACCTGTAATGGCGGATTAATTGCAACAGTATTGACTTATTAGCAGTGACTCTGCGTCTTCTCGACACAAGGCCACTGCCTAGGGTTGTCGATAGTCTACACATCTACACTCTTTATACAGAGTAAGGATTTGTATTTTGTGTGTATGTTTGTAATGAATAATCCCAAAAATTACTGCGACGATTTTATAAATTCTTACACCATTAGAAAGCTACATTCACCTTGAGACATAGGCTATATTTGTTGGTAAAGAAAATCCCCATATTAGGGATCCTTACTAAAACGCCAATAAAATGTAAGTAATCCACTGAAATGTTAATCTGATATACCTACCCCAAGCGATGCTATAAGCGTGAACTTTTTTTAGCACTTGAATACCATTTTAGCAATTTCGACATCTCATTGTGTAACTGGCTATATCATGTATGGGCTTGTAGATGGAATCAATGAATAGATAGATCTATGTCAAAATGCCATTCAAATGCAAAACTACGCATACGTATAGGTACCTACATATTTTTAATCTGTTTTATTGAATGAAAAGTACGAGAACAATTACAGCTTTAGAATCAGCAAAAACTAACAACAAAATCTTCAACTTTTTTCCGATAAACTTAGTTAGACTATTGTGCGTGCTTGAACGTGAAAGAATTTGTGGAACCTCGTTTTTCTATCGTTAGCCTGATCGGCTCAAACCACTTAGTTCGACCACTGAACATCGCCGATCGCATGACTGTTGCAATCTGAGTGAAAAACCGCGTTGACACCTAACCTTGGACAGAAAAAGTTAATTGAAAGTGATCACATCGTAATTGGCTGAATAGACTCGCTGACGGCCCAAAAAACTTAAGCTGTGGGAATATGTAACTGTACTGAGGAAATACAATAGATTAAGTTATTCGACAAAAGATAAGAATAGATCCATTGGACATAAGAACATAACACATAGGTACCTACACTGTAATTGTTAAGGTTCAGGCAGAATAGATATTCTTTATTGCACTAGTGCCTTAATGTCTAGACATTAAGACATTTTTTTTTTCTTAGTAACTCGACATAGTGGATTCCCTACGCCTGACGGAAAGCGAAAGAGAAGCCCAAGTCGCTGTGACAACTGGCAAGTAACAGGTTAGTTACCTGTCAGTTGCCACTGCCATGCCGGCTCAACCCTAACCCCCCACAAGCTCCGGAGACCCTACTCACCAGCAGAAACACGACCCAGAGGTCATTTGGCTGCGGTATTCTATAGGGTAGAGGTCCTTCCCCGGACGGGCAGCTCAATGCGAGCGAAGATTCGCTATGCCCTACCTCTCTTAATAAAAAAAAACATATTAAGGTAAAATTTAGGCGGTCTTATCATCATCAGCCCGCAGACGTCCACTGCTGGACATAGCCCTCCCCCGACGACAATCATCATGTGGGGGATTTGCCTTAGTCATCACGTTTGGCAGGCAGGTTGGTGATCGCAGTAGGTTTTATTATTTGTACCTGCGGTCTTATCGCTTTGCAAGACCGCTTACGCGATCTCTTTTACAATCCTTTGGGTAGAGTAGAGGATAAATTAAAAGAAGAGGTAAGGTATCAATATTGAATGTAACATATATTTTAATACGGAATTTGATAAAAAAGCGTCCATAAACCCTATTGAACTTGTCAATTTTGTTACCGTTTTACTTCGTCACAGAATGGAAGTTTAAAATGCAGCCAACATACACAACCAATGTTAGCATTGCAAATCCTGTCTACGGACGGGGTCACAGACTGGCAATAAGGAATTTACAACTGAGGTGTTGTAAAGACAAAATGGTCTTTTATTGCCCATCTACCTAACTGTACGTTCACATTTCACATGTAACTCGAAACGGTATTCTCTACGAAGTTTCAGCAAAGAAGTATCATAGATAGATTCAATCTGCAGATACAGGTACACTTGCTAAAAACAAAGGACAATAAGAAATAAGTAAACTGAATCAGGGGTCGTGGGCAGAACCGACCTGTGGGGTAAATGAGTTGTGGAGTGGATACTGTTCCTCGACAACCGTAGTGGTGGCCTAGGGTTGCCTTTACCCAAATTGTCGGCGCCGGATAACACGGCAAAAATTCCGGACATTTGGGCGAAATATGGTCTTTTCCCCGGACACTTCAGAATTTTTCCCAGGACGCCCTTCAAACTAGGACAAATCCGGGGAAACCCGGACAGATGGCAATCCTACCCTCAACCCAGATGGCTGTTGCCAGCCACCCTTCGCAAATTGTCACAGAACTGAATGCGAGTAGTGGCCCAGGATTGAGCAAAGTGGAACAATTGGAGAGGCATATGTCCAACAGTAGACTGCAAGAGGCTGATAATGATGATGAAAGTAAATCAGGGCATGTGTGCCGCAATGGCGGAATTTCATTTTTAATATCGTCCTTATTACCGCACTGTACCTTGCTAACTACGTCATTATTTTAGTGATCCGAAACGCCCCCTATAGATTATTAATTAAGTCTACAGCTCGAGCTCCCTCGGCTGTTTACCCAATAACATTATATCTAAGCCACTACTCGCCGGGACTCGCATATAATTTTACTAGGTAAACAATACTCAGCAAATCAAAGTCAGGACGTTCAATCAATGGTAAAATTAAAATAGAGTAACTACTCACCACTTGGCAACATTACCCTAAGCGCTGGTTCATTTAATATTAATTAATTTAATTTGCATCTCCACTGTACAAACACTGTATTACTCAGAATTTGGTCTTGCCAAATACACTCATTTATCAATATTGACAAACCAATATTTGTTGCTGAATATTGTCTCCAAACAAACAGCGCATACGAGTTATTTATGTTTTATTTCTGTCCGTATAGAATTCACAGGTTATTTATATTGATGTCTAATCTTACCAATAAACGTCGTTGCACTACAAAACACTCAATACTACTTATTTATTTTCGACACCTTGGTCTTCCTAAGCGAACCCTTACAGGCTTACACGATGTGCCTCTTATGCCCAGAGAAACTTTGCCTTCTGTCCTAAATCTAGCATAACATAATCTTCACAAAGGGACCAAAGCACAATCCCAATCCTAAGATGCAAACACATGCAAGTAAATAAGTGCACATATACAGATGAGCGTTATCAGATAAGCTAGAGGCTATCTGATAGGTTGACAGCGAAGGTCGTCCGCGAATTCAAATGGATGTGTGATGTCAACGTTACATCATCAGGGGCCTTGGGTGTGGGCCAGTGATGTTATAGATATGGCCGATTCCGGACTTCTGCCTATTGGTTTATAGAAACGTTCCGGTAGTACCGATTTCATATAACTGATGTACCTTTTTTCAGACTTCAATGTACATTTGTGAGGAAAGTCCAGTTAATAGTAGAATGCCATGCCATTACGTATGGTGTTAACATGCTAGTGCTGGAACTGTCAGTAGGTGGTAATTACTTAATTACTTACGAAACGTTGTAAATGATTTTCCACATCTTAGGTATATATTACGGAAGTTTCGGCTAATGGTATAAATTACAAAAAAAAACTACAAGTTCATTAAACAATGTCTCCAACACATCTCAGAACGAACTGCTCTTGTTATCGGCTATATTCTCGCTATAGTTCGGTCGGTATATTTAATTAGTAAAAAAATACCGATTTGAACATTCCTTCCGATTATTTTTCTGTGCACCTCACTATCAAGAGATATCAATACATGTAAGTTAATGCATACTAAAATGGGCTTGTTTTGATCTTGAGATGGCATATTTACCTTGTATAGGTAAGCCATTTGAAATGGAGATAAAGAGGTTTTGTGCAGAATTCGTAATCGTTGAGGATATTTAAGGGCAAATACGAATTACGGATAACAATAAAGAGCAAAAGATAATTTTATCCAGAGAATGATTATAAAGCCATAACAAACTATACCTTTAAAGTATAATGACAAATGGCATTATTAGTATGTAACGACCTTTCCCTAGATAAACTCATTGCACCTACGAATACTATGCTTTGGAAAAGAAAAACCGTAAGTTCTATAAGAGTTGTAGCTAAATATGGTTTGTTAGATGTTTAGGTTGCTTCATGGGTTACATTGTTTTCGCCCAAGTGAAACTTCTAAAAGTTTCTAGCTAATTTAGGTCTATTTGTTTTAGTGAATTTCTGTGTACCTAGTCGTGAGAACAAAAATCTCCCTATCCTACTAATAGGGAGAACATTTGGTTTCGCCATTGTTAGCACTTTCATCATATCACCTTTGACAGCCATAAACAAAATTTATCAGCGTTTGACAAATATGTTTTTAAAAACTGGTTGCTAAAAATTCAATGACATAAATGGTTTTTCCCCGCCCGAAAATATTCCAAGTTCAACTTGCTTTTTAAACAGCTATGTAATGTTAAATTCTCCAATTCGTCATGCCGATATTTAGGAATGTTTGAATGTAGATGGCCCATTGTTCGAGGACCAATGTTAGCCGTAGACCATACACGTGACACGCCGACGACTAAGCAAGTCACACAGATAACATGTACACAAGTGCAGCATATTTCCTTGGTTACTGTTAGTCATGGAAGTATCAAGTACTTCGTACAACAGGAAGGCGCTCTATCTATGCATATTGAAGCTAAAATAAGGAAATTGAAACCTTATGTTAAGGCCCTAAGAGTCTTGTTCAAAATAAGTCTTGTCAAAATAAGAACGTTACCAATGAGAGGGAAAATAGTGAACAAAACGTCCCTTTCTAGCAGCGACTAGATTGCTAGATAGAGTACGAAACACGGGACCTAGAGGCCCCCTACCACCAAAAACGAAAACGATCGCTCGCTCAACGGATGGCGTACCCTTGAGCCATGAATCCCACTCATTTGTCCCCCCCGTGTTCGAATATACAAACTAAAATTCGTCAAAGTTGATTTTCGTTAATTTAATTCATATATTCAAACACGGAAAGGAATAATGGGAGGGATTGATTTTGCAAAAATACACGATCCGTTCAACGAACGATCGCTCTCGAACCGGTGGTAGGGGCCCTGACAACTTCACATGACATCGCCGACTTTGACGGTCGGTGGCGGGGATCTTTAATTTGTTATATTTTTCTTAATGTGTAATTAAAATGGGGAGAATTTGTGTCGGGGGGCTTGTGAAAGCGAGTATTATCCGGATTGTAGTTTGTCTTTTCACAAGTAATACTTTTAAACATAATTTGTTAGTGAAGAATTAGGGTGACCATGCATGACTATCCAATCATAAAGTCCGTTGTTTTTTTGTATAGGAAAACTAAAGCATGTTTCCCGATTCGTCTTCGAAGTTCTAAAATACACGTAAAAACTATTTATAACATTATCAAATCAATCATTAAAAAACGTAGGTACACAAAAATAAAACTACCATGTATGTTGTCCAAGAATTTTATAGCAAACAACATAGGTACATTGTTAGATCCACCACATCCTTCTCAATCTATATTTGAAGATCCACGTGATATTCAATTGGTAAAGGCATTAGCCAATTCATATTTACATTTTCGCCATATTGAAGTCGGTTTCTTTGCAAAAAAAAGTGGTGTTATTTAAAAAACGATTACGAATAAAAAATATTTTGGCTTTCAATGTTGGCTGTTTTTTTTTGTACGTATGTATTGTCATTGCCCTTAAATCATATTTTAATATAGTCACCCTATTCAGAAAGAGACAAAAGGGACATGCACTGCGCTTTCGTTCGGCTTCGATTTTCCGACAAACAGCTTGTTCCTTATATATTACTTCTATGCTGTTAGTAAATCCTCAAACAAAATATTTCAAATATTTACTAGACGACGACTTGCAACATACCACGCATGCGCGACATTCGCAATCAACCAACTTTCACTTCTATCCTATCAACAATAAAAGCCAATTTCGAAATGCCGGTTTCGGATTTCAAAACCCCATTGTGACACCCCACGCATGCGTGCCAACCTACCCCACTTACTGCGACAGGGTCCTCGTCCCCAACCTCTTTACACTTTCTACTTTCATGTCTAGTGTTTAAGGCTCTTTTCTTTCCAAATGGTGAATTTAGAACTGTTTCAGTTCTATGTTTAATCAGCTGTCTGGCCCCAATTGATAATTCAGTTAGTGCTGAGGCTGCCGGCTTCAGCATACCTGAGCCTATTTTACTAAAAAAATACAATATTAACTACATTAGTGTGTCTAACTGGCCGGTGCTAAATTCTGTGATTGTGATACTTGAAGAAAAGTGAGGTTAAGTGATAAACTTTAGGTTATTGCGGTTGGCAGGGCAACAAATTTCGTGCGTCTATTGTTTTTGATAATGTTTACGGTCTTGGAACAGCATACAGTAAATGGTTTTACTGTTCTTTGGCGAAGTTTTTGCGTGATCATAATAGATAATCTAATTTGTGGGTGCGCCGTTCCGGTGATAAAAGTGAACGGGTGGAAAGTAAAGGGTTGCTTTTAGCTGATTGGAAGGAATAAAATCGATGAGTGTGTAACGGGTGCAGTGCTATTAGTCGTTCCCAATACTTTAACAAAAATATAGACTTACAGTTTACAATTCGTCTAAAAAGTTGATGCCAAGAAAATCGCTATAATTTCACAGATAACTGTCGGTGTTTCAAGATCTTTGATGATTTTCTACGGCATATAAATCCATTATAGCTGTCAATAAAATAAACTTTAAAGATAATCACAGTACACAAACACACTTTCACTGCCGTAAATTTATTAGTCTCCAATCCATCCAAATGGGTTCTAACATTTGTGAAGGGCACTAAAGCTATCGTAACTATTCATAATTCGAAGTAAAAGTAACACTTACTCTTGTTCATATAAGTTCAGTTGCCCAATCTTGTAACATAAATCGGTGTGGGGTTAACAACCAAGATGGTATCATATTCAGCTCGGTGTCAATCTAAAGACGTAGGATATAATCGTAGGTTATTATAGCATCTATCTGTCTATATGTTGATCTGTTAATTTCAATTACATTGATTTTGGACTTGCACTGTTCTCAAAATTTTAAATTTTAATTCGTTTCTAAAATGGATGATACTTATTTAGTTTTTGATTTAGAATGAAATAGCTAATAGAGGAAAAATTAACCATGAAGGTGGCAATTTGCAAAGCTATATCAAATCGGAATGAAGAAATACTTATTGAAAGGCGAAAATACTTGGTAACAGTACTTTTTATTGATCTGTATCACATAAATGAGTAGAAAAGAAGGAATTAATGCGACGTAGCTTTCTCCACAAGCCAACTATTATATTTATTGTATTCTTTAATCTGTTTGCGCATGAGTGGGTTTTCCCATCATCGCTGCATTGAGGGTCATCTCACGCTTCTTATAATAATGTCTCCGTTGAACAGATGAATGCTTGCCTCTTTCTTTGAGATAGATTGTATCTCTTTAACGAGATAGGTATTTGTGTTATTGTTGATTCATTCACATGCCCTGTTATCTGACGGCGATACTATATAATTATTTTTTCGATATATTCATTTCTGATAGTTCATTGTATATTCACCGTTGTTTAATCATCACTTTCTTTTATATCTTTTATTATTTTATCCATATTCAATTCTTTTTCCTGTTGGTTCCTATCCCTATTATTAAATTAGATTTTTTCACATTACACTCCCATGTTCATTCCTAATTAAGAACCGATTGTAGTCTATACAACGAAGAAATTATGCATTGATATAGATTGATGCCTAAGCAGACATGACGCTTACCTTGGATGATTTGCTCATCGTTCCTATAGATAGTTCACAAAAACATCGGCTATAACAATAAAAAAGTAGCCTAGTGAAGTTTCAAAATATAATTTAACAAAACGTACTCTATTGTTTTTCAGTAGCAGTCGTTGAAAACCATACCTCGTTAGCAAGGCTAGTATTTTGTGTTTGCGCGATAATTTCGTCTAATAGCCTGCCATTTGTATATGGCCGCGTTTTGATGGGTGGCCTTGCTTTGTTTCGGGCCAGATTAAGGTTTTGCGTTTTCGTAATTTTAGGACGTTTAGTATATAGGTCAGGGACAGAAAGGCTATTGTTGGGTTTAGTCGGTAGCTAATAAAAGTTAGTATTGTCATTTATTAAACCTTTGTCAACTGCAGTTCATCATTGTAGGTAGGACGATTGCTTAACATCTTATCATCCTAGAGCATTTTTTTTAAATAGGATAGTATAAATTGACTCACGGGGGCCTACTTTTAAATACGCTATCATTATCTTCAATCTTATCGAAGATACCTACTAAAATGCAAATATTTTAAGTCAATATTATGATGTCGTCTTCGCATGTTTAGAATGACATCACCTACGAGCAATATACAACTTTATACATGGCTTGTACAAGGTTGCACTCGCCTAGCCTTATTGCAATCACGTCAATATTTTTGTTGACTTAAGGATTTTCCTGTTCATTATTTTAGCTACTTAATAGCAAATGACAAGCTAGTTTCTGCTCGTATAGTTCGGTTTGCGACAATCTTTGCCGTACGCGTTTATTAATCTCCGTTGAAAACATTCAAGTTCACGTGTATTCAGACGTCAAACCAGTTTTTGTTTAACATCTTTCCTTGAATCCACTTCATGCTTCTCTGATGTACCTTTAATTACCTGCGCTAGTCTTTAACTTATTCTAAATTTTTCCATCATCTCTTTCTAGGGTCTCATATCTAGACGGCTTATCGTGCAGCAAATGTGCCCCATGTGACGTCATCCCTTCGTGCCTATGTTTTTTTTTTTATAGTGGCTCGACATAATGGCTTCCCTACACCTGATGGAAAGCGAAAGAGAGGCCCAAGTCGCTGTGACAACTGGCAAGTAACTGGCCAGTTGCCACTGCCATGCCGGCCCAACCCTAACCCCCCACGAGCTCCGGACACCCTACTCACCAGCAGAAACACGTCTGTTGGTAAATGGTAGATACCACTGTGCAACTGCAAAGACAACTACTGTACCTACTCCAAACAAATTGGTCACAATAAGATCAAGAGGCTATTGCTACTTCCCTAACCATTCGCACCACACATGCGGCACTCAAATCTCCACAACACAATTTCTTGATTGAATGTGTTATTTACATGGAACGCGAAGATACAAGAAAAAGTCTATCGTGTATTCCACCACAAGCTGCACGTGTAGATTCTAAAGAAAGGAAAGAGCATGCTGAACTGAATCGTGTGATGAGTCTTGATCTACGAATAGATCTAAGCTTTTTGCCTTACAGAAAATTAGACTCGGATCTGTAACAATTAACAGAAATTTCCATTTACCAAACTCCACAAAACTAGACATAAACAATACCGCTTCGAGTATTGTTGTAAACATCACGAGTTACTATTCGGCATTCGCATAAATCACGTTCCGATACAATGGTGTCGTTTTCAATGGCGGCCGGGCGTGACGTTGCGCGCGCGCCGGTCTGACTGCAGATCGGCCGAGTATAAACGGTCCTGCCTATTGCACTGCTCTTGACTTTGGTTAAGAACCAAACGTGTATCCCGGTGGCGTAGTGGCTTGTGTATTTAGTGTTAAATTGGTGATTTGGAAGTGAAGCCTACATTATAATCATCATAATCTGAGCTATATTCCCGGTTGTAAGACTGTGCCTTCCGGGGTTTGTCTCCTCCACTTTTAATGGTCGGCGGCATCCCTGGTGGTGAGTCCAATTCCATTGGCGCGCATTATTATCAATGATAACGTCCTAAATACCTTCTAGTATCCAAATTCCATGGTAAAAGTTATAATACTCTCGGTCATATAGGGTTGACAGTGCCTAAATTTTCTCTTTCGTTTTTAATCAGGCATAGTTAAGCCAATATCCCGAGCTACATTAAAAAAAAAATTAAGATGAGAGTATTGTTTCAAAAGGATCTACTTGAAATAGATGTGTCCAAACGGCAAAACAAAATAAGTAGGTTTAATTTAGACGATCGCGAAAATGCAAGCCAGATTTAAATAATCTTGAGCAAAGTTTAAAATATCCACTTTAGATAATGTGTACTTTTGTCTTTATCCCTTTATCTAAAGCTTATTGCATATTGCTTATTATATCCTCATATCATTATTTAAATCCTACTACGTATTCTACATCCGTAGAGATAATAAATTCCTTAAAATACATATCTACTCGTATTAAGAATGTTCATTTTTTTTTTAAATTTTCTTATACTATTAAGATTTTTTATTTTTCATCATCATTTTTTGTACATATATTCTTCGTCATTATCACTGGCGTTGTTTTAGCATCATTTGGTCAATCTTTACAAAGACGCTTGACTTGCGTCTGTCATAAAATCTTCATTGTGGGCACATAATTCGATGTTTCCTCCATAGATCCCTTATTAATTCCAGTCATATATTACTGAGTCGTGATCGCACGCGCAGATTTCCAATCACATCTATATCCGACATTGGACTTGCCATTAGAAATTAAAATGGCGCGTTGACGTCACATCCGGCGTTTAGCCTTCCATGGACAGTGAAGCTGAAATCCAAAGTCACCTTTTATATGTATTGATGTCGGACAAAATTGGCTCTAATTTGTAGTCAAGTGCTCATTAAGGTCTATTATGTACATAAAAGTTAATGATTATAAAGGACACGGAACATAAAAAGCATGTTTGGAGCTAAATCACCTCCTTATAGGACTCCGATTCTTTTTCTGTTTCTTATATTAATGCCGCTCTGGCCTTCTGGTCAGATAGGATTTCTTGCTGGAATTTACATTTCTTTTTTGAGTCCTGGCCTGATTTCGATACAGGATTTCTAGATCCTCCATAACAGCAAATTACAAATCTATGGCAAACCATGACATAACACTATTGTCACAACAAGTCTATTAAGAGCAACAAACGGGAAATGTCCCGACACGAAAATCCATAATGCACTAGCGGGCAAAACTCGTGTTTGTGAGCACAGACACGAAATTGTTCCCGACAAAGTCTTCCCGTCTAGACACGCTGTCGCCAGGAAGAGATAAAATATAAAATTGGCGACCAGTCGCGTGGACTGGAGCGGAAAGTTATGGGGATGTGCTGTTTCGCCGAGTAATTGCGTGCTTATCCAATTTAAGTGATTTGTATGCCCAGTGAGTTTTGTTTGTTTTGCAATGATGGCTCGGTTTTTTTTTATGCGAGAGGCGGCAGACGAGCATGTGTGATGCCTGATGGTAAGTGTCGACACCACCCATGGACACTTACAACTCTAATCGAGTTTAGGGTCGCTGCCGGCCTTTTAAATATGATTACGCTCGTTTCTTGAAGGTTCCCAAGTCGTAGCTGTTCGGAAAGACTGTCGCAGGAAGTTGGTTCCACAAAACCGAGCGGTTCTGTAGAATTTTTGATAATGATTTATCATATAGAATAGCTAAGTTAATACACTCGTATAACGCAAACAAGTATGCGAAAAGCTCAAGATCGATCAAACTGGCAAACAATTGGAATAGCTTATGTCCTACACATCAGCCCATTTCAGTTTACAATGGGACTTATGCCAATTCGGTTAATAATGATCATCAGGTCGTGATCAAGAAAATGCAAGTTAGTTAACTTTCACCCTTTCATTTGTGACTGGTTATGTTCCTTAAAAACTTGGCTCTCATGGAACATAATCATACTGTGTATGTGTTACCGGCAATCTGAAGAATTTGTATCGCAGATAATTACATAAGGTAGCCTCGGGTCGTAGGACCAGTAGAGAGTCAGACAGACAGGGCCAGCCCTGCCTTTTACTTCCACGTGTCGTTCAGATTCTGTAACTTAACACTTATGTAACTTTGTGACACGCGAAATGGTTAGCGGTAAGGTCGGCCACATACGAGCGTTATGGTGTAAAAACTGGCAAAGAGATTTTGTAAATTCGTGTGTAATGTAACATTATAGATTCGAGCATACTTCAGGAAGAAAGGAAAACCGATAATTACTGTGTACTTACCTTGTAATGATACAAAAGTTGTATAGCAACATCGGTCCAGAATGAAAACCCAGCATTACAAAACGCACATTGTAGCTATTGGTACAACATGTAATATTTTGATTTATCTTGTAACATCACGGCGTTTCTCTTGAGGAGTCTAATCTACATATAAACGTACATTATACAAGAATTGCTCGTCACTAACTGACGTAGTATATTGTAATGTAATACTCGAATTCGTATCTATAACCTTGTAACACGTGAACGATTCAGGACACAACCTTTCTCTTCCAATATTTACAGACTACAACCGTGTTAGAAGCAGAAAAGAAGTTAAGTAAATTCTTCCCATAGCCTGCAGCCAGCCTTATGAAGTCCAATTACAACTAAGTACGATCTATACCGTTTATCACTTCAACAAACACCGCTAATCCAAAGTTGGCGCTTATCTCGTACCCATAAAGTCGCATTTCGCACACGACGATTGCGCGAACAATACTTCTTAGGTATTTTCTTGAACCTTCCCACGTTAACTTTCTCACCCGTGAGATCGTCGAGTTCTTTTCTCATATCGTGTTGTTTCGATTTGTTGTCTATTAGGGCTGATGCATAACTTTGTAGTTATTTTACCGTTTAAAAGTTTACTCTACTCTATCTTACGTATCCATACTGAAGTACCTACCAATGTTATAAAACCGAAAGTAAAGCAGATATACCTACTTTCGGCACATATAGGTACTATTCAAAACACTTTCTGTCAAATCGTTTTGGTCAGAACAAGACAATTGAATTGGGTTGTGTTTCCCTAGTGTTCTGAATATTGGGATTGGTCTAATTACTATTTTTGGACAATATTGGGTACAATAAGGTTTTAAGAGAGTCCTAAGTAAAAAAACCATAAAATGACCATAAACACTACACTTGTTTTCGGGGAGTATTATTTTGTAAAATTTGTTATCGTTTAAAAAACAAAAGGGCATTGGACGCGGATCAGGTATTTCATATTTTCGGATACATTTGACAAATAAACTCTTCAAAAAAAAAAACTTTTACATACCTACATTGTAAATTACGTCAGTAACCCAATCGCACGCGTAAAATTCAAGTGTCAACTCGTAAAAATACTCGTATTTACTGTTTACACTGCAATTAGCCTTAAACGGCTATTATCATAATCTGACGGTCCACTTAACCAAATTGCACGGGTTGCCCAACCCGGTAATCGTATGAATTGTGTTTGTACACTCGACGTCAACCATTATGAGAGGTTGTAATTGGTAGCATTGTGACGTCAGAGCCATTCAAGATAAGAGGCGCATTCAGTGACGCCCTACCTTGGCAGGTTTTAGCAATATTCTTCTGAAAAGAATCGAATGATAACTCTGTAATTTTTACGTGTTGTAAAATAACTTTGTCGTATCAATATATAAAAACATGAATACCTATTTTAACATTAGTAGGACGAGCAAGCAAGGTCATAGCCTGAAAACTCTAGTTTGAAAACAGACGTGTGAGTGTACACTGTACATTAGGGTGGGTCACTTATGTATGAAGAAAAAAAAAAGTTTATTTTTTCTAGGGGCACAGTGACTAAATGGTGCTAAATGGTCACTGTTAATAGAGTACGGAGTTTGATAGCATTCGGAGTTCATCTTCTGCCTCCGGATTCATATGAAAATCAAAAAAAACTAGTAAAAAGGGCCATAGCCTATTGGTAAATAAAGATCATTTGTTTTGAAGACAAAGATCGGAAATCATAAAAATCTTTTGTTTAATAATAGAAGAACACAATAACAAAGTAATAACAGTTCTATTTAGCTAAATTATTATTTAAATAAATTATTTATATGACGTTAAAATCTTTCTTGCTGCCGAATTTTGGGTTTTCGATTTTCTCGAATCTATCTAGGCGTTTATGAATCCCTCTCTCGATATTTTATCACATAAAGGGGCTGAAGCTTCGATGATAGCTATAACTGCTCTTTCAACTGCTTGCGTGTGGAAATTTTTTATATTTTGGAAATACCTAGACTTATATATGAAAAATTACTAGGCGCTCTTCAAAACACCATCAAAAAGTAAAAAAATCTAATTTTTTTTAATGTTATTAATCTTTTTTTTACTTACAAATCCTAAGTCAAGAGATATTCATCAGGTTTCGATAGCCAGCCTTCGATATTTACTTTAAAATTCGTCAAAACAAAGTTGTTGCTCACGATTTAATACAAATAGTTTCAAGACAAATTTACGTTGCAATACGAAGGCAAAACGATGTATTTTAAAAACTTTCGTGCTCGTAATTGTAGTACCTTTTATGGCTTATAGGGACGCTGTATCACATAAATACAAATATCATACAATTTGCTTACTATGACGATACCCATACTTTTTCGCTTATTGGTACTTGCGCTACAGATCTGTAGTAATATCTTTAGCAAAAAGCTCCGGTAAGTTCCTAGGAATAGGAGTAAAATTAGTTATGGATCTCTTCTCACAGTTTTCAAGCTACTTACCAACTAATAAAGTGAAAAAAAAAGATGTAACATCGACTAAAATAATAACAATTTTTAATAAATTCTATCTCAATCCGGAGGCAGTAAAAGTTAAAATAAAGTGTTGCAATTTTACGTATCAATTATCTACGCCATTTAGCACCTTTTTGTTGCTGAGCCTGTAAAAAAATGTAAAAAAAAAAATTTTGACCCACCCTACTGTACATAGTCCGTCGCATTTTAATTTTAAGATCTGTAGTTTAGTCCCTTGTAGAGCCCCCGACGTAGAAATAGGTGTTATAAGTTTGACGTGTCTGTCGGCCGTATTCACAAACATTACTATGCGACGCGCGGACGCACAGTGCCCAAAATCCTATACGTTATTGGGTACCAGTGCGTTCCCGCGACGCATAGTAACGTTTGTGAATACGGCCGTGTGTATCTCTGTAGCCCACACACGAATGTAAGGGATCAACCCATCGCAGTCTACTGCTAGACGTAGGCCTCTCCAATTGTTA
The DNA here is from genome assembly GCA_031163375.1 of Conogethes punctiferalis. Classification (NCBI taxonomy): domain Eukaryota; kingdom Metazoa; phylum Arthropoda; class Insecta; order Lepidoptera; family Crambidae; genus Conogethes; species Conogethes punctiferalis. The sequence continues at coordinate 2,003,070 of CM062088.1, forward strand.
GTCACTTTGCTCTATCAGCGTCAGTCACTCCATCTTTCTTTGTTTTTATTACTGACGATGACTACACCTGATGTTAAACAGTTACCGCCGTTCATAGACTCTGCACTGACAGGGTAGTTCAGTTAGCATTTAAGTTTTATAAGAACAAGCATAGAGAATTAATTATCTCAGACTGACCGAATTCCACGCGGGCTTAGCCGCATTGAAGCCTAGTGCTTTCAAAGCAGATACTTGCTGCTACAACATACCAATACCTAAGTACAAGTCGGTTCCGTTAAGAGCGGCATTCGATCGTTTATGCAAATCGCAGAAGACCGCGTACCGTTACGATGCGGATACTACCAGTTCATGTAAACAAGGCGGCACACTTGTTGATCGGAATGGTGACCTTCCTACAAATAAATTGTTTTACTTCAAAACCGTGTAGAACGGAACGTGATTGGCGTAGTAAAATTAATCCACAGATAAGGGTTTCGTGTCACACGTCGCGTAGTTATTAAAATTGTTTCTTTTTTGGTGAATGGCAGCCAGTAAACTATGTGAGGTCTATTTCATTCTGCCAATGTTGTGAACTGGTGACACAGATTTAACAATACGGTTCTGGTGTTCAGTGTTGTACTTATATTATATAGGTACACATTGGTGGTTTCTTTCAAGGCCACTTGACAGCATCATTTTAGCCCATCACGGTGAGGCCCCTCTTCCCCACTAGCTCCACATAACGGCTTCCCTACGCCTGAAAGAAAGCGAAAGGGAAGCCCAAGTCGCTGTGACAACGGGCAGGTAACTGGTCCGTTACCTGTCAGTTGCCACCGCCATGCCGGCCTAACCCTAACCCCCCACGACCTCCGGAAACCCTACTCACCAGCAGAAACACGACCCGGAGGTCATTTGGCTGCGGTATTCAATAGGGTGGAGGCCCTTCCCCGGACGGGCGGCTCAATTCTAGCGAAGATTCGCAATGCCCAACCTCTCTTACTCTCTGCATTTACAATGTATGCGATGTTTTCTGATGTTTATCAACTTATTTCCACGTCTGACTGTACACTTGTACAGTCACTTCAATCAGCATAACAGCGTTAATGCTAACGACAGTGCCTCGATGGCATCATTACCCAAGGTCGTTACTCACATTTCCATGCATTTACCTATCGGAGCAATAACAGTCGTATGACAACACTTAACGACGTCTTTATGTGGTCTGAAACAATCCGAGTGTAAACAGTCCATGAACTCGTATCGTTCGCGGTTTGAAATTTATTTTATTGGTACAGTTTGTGAGCACATTTATGAAGAGTGTTTTAAACATTTATATCTCAAAATTTCTTAATTTTTTTTATTGTGAAGTAACATCATTATGCATTATGTAATACTGCTGCTGCCTGCGGCTCTGCCCGCGTGAATATTCGTATAAAACATAGCTTATGTGTTAATCCAGTGTATAATCTATATTCCTGTGAAGTTTCAATAAAATTCGTTCAGTAATTTTTGCGTGAAAAAGTAACAAACATACATCCATCTATCCATCCAAACAAACTTTCGCGTTTATAATAAGGATTATTATTGTTATAATAAGGATAATATTAGTAGGATTTATAATATTAGTAGGAAGTAGGAAGGATAGTACGAAGGATAGGTTGAAATTTGTTTTACGTTGCGCCTTAACTTTTAATTGATAGGTCAAGTATTAATTGATTGCATTCTTAACTAACTCGTTAGCGTCTGATGTTTGTATATTACCATTACGACAATTTTTCTTTTGGTGTTTCCTCCAAAGTATAAATATCTACTTCAAAAGTTGCTCTGTCCAACCATTGCTTTACATTATTACTAAAACAGTTTCAAGCAAAACCTAAGAAAACATCGAATAACCAAGAGTGAAATATTATATTTTAAAAGCAATGTGCATAACATAGTGACCGGTACTACTTAAGATACAAAGTGTCAGTGAAGTCAGTGCAGAAGAATGTGCCAGAGGAGATATTAGCGCCACGCCATGGAAAGCCATGGGGACAGGGAGTCCCGGAGCTCCAGGGCGAGCGATTCCCCTGGAGACACCATGAACGATGTCTATGCAGCATGGCGTAAGTTATTAGTGTACTTTTTTTATAGTAGCGCAGCAGTAGTAGTGTGAGAGAGGCCCAAGTCGCTGCGGCAACGACCTAGTAACCTAATGAATCACTCGTCAGTTACCAAATCGCCATGATACAGACTGATCCCGAAACTTCGCCGAAGTCACTATCCGGGTGTTTCGCTGCGTGTATGATTGTCGCCAGCCAGACGGAATGCACAATACACATTGTTTGTTACTGAGGTGTATAAATTATCTTAGATAGATAATAATCTTTATTGCACAAAATACAAACATTTACAGAGATAGTATTACAGACAACTAATGGTACAAATTAGGCGGACTTATCACTAGTAGGCCATCTCTACCAGACAACCTTCAGATAGAGGAAGTGTACTATTCTGAAGAAAGAAAATATCTTGTCTGTTAAGTTTCTTAGTTTTTTAATGTGTAACTTTTCATTATAGGGGCAATTCCCCTAATTGGGATTTATTTGTTAAATCCATAATATCAGTAACCTCTTACTAATCTACACCTCTGTAATCATTGCGAGACCTTGCCTACCTGGTTGATGATGATGGTCACTAAAAGTATAGAAAACTGTTACAAGAGTGTGCTTGTCTAGCCAGTAGAAACTTAAATATCATACTAGTATTAAGAATCAGTGTCCTTGAATGTATGGCATCACAATACTGATATAATGTCTAATACATTATTTGCAATTCTTCTTAACTACGACTGAAAATAAATCAATTTACATATGCATACGTACAATTATGTAACCAAGTTGTTGTGACGTATCGTGTACACGAGTAATAATAGCAAGTGCACACGTTTGCCGTGTCTCTTTGCACATCTGAGTAAACATCCTACTATGTATTGTATATGGGAACCACTCGGAGCCCACCTGATCGACTGTAATTGATCCATATATCACATGGAAAACAAACACTCGTAAGTCCGTCATGAGTGCACAATGTATACGAGATAACAGTAAAGTGGTTAATTAAACTTAACATAAAGTCACTCCGTTTGCACAAAGAGCATAAACGTTTTTTTTTTATAGTAGCTCGACATAATGGCTTCTCTACGCCTGATGGAAAGTGAAAGAGAAGCCTAATTAGTCGCTGTTGACCAGGGCAAGTGACTGGTCAGTTACCTGTCAATTGCCACCGCCATGCCGGTAACTGGTCCAGTTACCTGTCAGTTGCCACCGCCATGCCGGCCCAACCCCAACCCCCCACGAGCTCCGGAAACCCTACTCACAGAAACACGACCACGGTCATTTTGCTGCGGTATTCTATAGGGTGGAGGTCATTCCCCGGACGGGCGGCTCAATTCGAGCGAAGATTCGCTATGCCATATAATATCATTAGAAGTCATCTAATGATATTATATTGATTTTAAACGATATATTAATTAACATACTCGATATATTAACAATCTTGCTCGGTACACTTGTACAACGAGTTCTTAGTTTTCACATGGAAGACGCTTCATTGACATTCCTTCAATTGCGACATTTGTAACTCCTAATACATTATCTTAGATTACACAATCACTAAACATGCTAATACCATCTCTGTTGCTAATCGTTTAAAGTTTAGAATGATTTACAAACTTTCGGGTGACGTTTTTGCATACTCTTATGTGAGGTGTGCACACTCAATTCGGTGCCCATTGTTCTCACACAATGGCATGTCAACACTTGTACGGGGTTGGATTTGCGAATGCAACGATTCGGCGGTGACCACGTGACCCGAAAGTCGAGTGACAATACAACAATAAGGTTGCGTGTGCGATAGTATTCGAAGTTTCGGCACGTATCAGGAGCAGCGATTGAAATGATACTGTCGGGAAAATTGGACCGAAATATCTGTCTGGAAAGTCTCAATAGAGATGTTTCCAGGGTCAAAATAATTACATTATATTTAGTCCATATTTTAAAGTATAAAAATATATTGGACACGTATTTTTCCTTATTTCATTTAACCCACAAATAACAAAGATACAAGGCTTCAAAATTTAGGAGTGGGAATCTTTGACTTCACTCCGTGCGACAAAATGTTGCACGGCGTGACGTCACGTGTAACTTTAGTGGGGTATATCTTTGTAATTTTTGGTCTAATTAACAAATGAATAAATACGTTTATTTTTTAATAAGCTAAAAGACGGACTAATTACATTTTGTATGGCAACAAGCCTATTTAAGTAATTTATTAACAGAACTACTATAAGTATCCCCATGGCTAGCAAAATTTGCCCCTGATTCCATAGTGACGAACGGCCAATATGGAATTCTGCCGTGTTCCCCGATAACTCTACCTACATAGTGTGCTACTTGGTTTTGTAAGCACAGCAGCCCTATCATAAACTTCATATCGCTTATCATCACGTCCAATTCCAGGCCAAGGAGTTCAGTCCCTAATACAATCTCACCTTCATCCGCAGCCTCATGACCTGGTCCATCCACCTCGCTCATTAATTTCCCAATCACTTCCTTATTACCAGAACAATATACCATTCAATTACCGCTCTTGACCCCCTTGCATTCACTAAAATGCCACTTGCACTTCGTTTGTGCATCATTTAAATGTCATTAGTCAATTTATTTTCTTTTGGGTAACCGGTTTATTGTTCCACAATGTCACAGTTAATATTTTTGATGACATTTAAAGGACGCAGAATATTACAAACGGCGTAAACTTACAACTCAGCGCTATCGTTCGTTTATCCTGGATTTAGGTTATTAATTGTTACGAGTATATAGGTAATGTTTGGTGTAATTCTGCTTAAGCGATTCTTACTATGACGATTGAAGATGTAGCTAAATACCACTGGCCGATGACGGGCAGCAGCGTCACCGGAGCAAGAAGTTGCGGCCTGCTATCGCGAACCCGCCTGCCCAAACGTAGCGATTATAAAGCAGGTTGTTTGCACAAAGTGGCGAACAGCTGCAAAAGCCTATATCCAGCTGTGGACTACAATAGGCTGAACATAATGATTCTTAGCTTAAGGTGCAGCGCAGACGGCACACTTTTTGTGCGATAGAGTCTGCGTCTGAGACATTTAAAAAGAGCGTCTAGGTCTGCCGACAGAATGATCGAAGATGTGCATCGTGTGCGGTGAGTCCCTTGAAATATCCGCGACAAATTTTTGCGCGTCGTGTGCGTTACTGCATATTATTGCAAAAAAGTGCATCACGGATAGTCTGTCGTCTGCGCTGCCCCTAACTCATCTTCTTCATACCCGTTCGCTTTCGTTGCAAAATAGGTCATGCTTAAGTTCCACAACAGGCTCGATGGCTCATTTGGTAGTGACCTCTGCCTTTTGAGTCAAGGGTCGCGGGTTCGATTTCCGCACAGTACAAACATTTGTGTTCATGAACATGTCTGTTTGTATTGATCTGGGTGTTTTCTATGTATAATATGAATTTATTTACAAAAAAAAAGTATCTAAGTAAGTTAATCAGTTGTCTAGTACCCATAGTAAAAGCTTCGGCTTAGTTTGTGGCTAGATGGCGATGAGTGGCCCAGCGTGGCATGTCTTGGGTTATTTATTTATTTACAATGTCTACTAGACAGGCTCAGTGGCTCAATTGGTAGTGACCCCTGCCTTCTGAACCGAGAGTCGTGGGTTCGATCCCACCCGGGACAAACATTCGTGTGATGAACACATGTGTTTGTTCCGTGTCTGGGTGGTTATTATTTGTATTTAAGTATTTATTTGTGGTACCTTCGTTGTTCTGATACCCATAACACAAGTGCTTAAGCTACTTACTTTGGGATCGGAGCAATGTATGTGATGTTGTCTGATATTTATATAATGTCTCATTCCAGATGAAATGCTAGAAGGCGAGGGGGCGGGCCTAGCGGCGAGGGTGGCGGAGCTGGAGGTCCGGTGCGCGCGGCAGGCGGAGGAGCTGCTGTGCCTCCGCTCGACCCTCGCCGACGCGCTGAGGCGGCTCAACGCGCTCGAGGGCAGAGCGCCCACCGCCCCCACCGGACAGAGGAATGGAGCTTACACAGGTAAGAGACACCAAGTTACTTACATAGAGGTAGTATTTTTTTATCTTAACTAATATTGCCAGTATTGCTACTTGCCAGTTGTCACAGCGACTTGGGCTTCTCTTTAGCTTTCCATCAGGCGTAGGGAAGCCATTATGTCAAGCTAATATAAAAAAAAAAAATATCTTAACTAATATTATAAAGCTGAAGAGTTTGTTTGTTTGAACGCGCTAATCTCAGGAACTACTGGTCCGAATTGAAAAATTCTTTTTGTGTTAAATAGACCATTTATCGAGGAAGCCTTTAGGCTATATAACATCACGCTGCAACTATTAGGAGCGAAGAAATAATGGAAAATGTAAAAAAAACGGGAAAAAAAAACTATTCCACGCGGACGAAGTCGCGAGCACAGCTAGTATATTATAAGAAGAGCTTTCAGGATGACCGGTCGTGTCGAAGCGATCGTGAGGTCAAAAAGTAAGGTCGACAGGCATACTATAACAAACCCATTGCGCCTGTCGCCCTCACTCTAAAGTGCCCAAGTCACTACGACAACGGGCAGGTAACCAAACCAGTCACTTGTTAGTAGTCACCTAGTCACCGCCATTGCCCGGCCCGTAAGATGCTTCTTCACGCCCTGTTTAAAAGATTCAATATCCAATTAAGGAGGAAACAAATGTACTTACTGGCAAATATACAGTGAACAGTAGATCAATTATAAATATATCAATATTATCAAGAAATGTCATGTCAATTATAATAAATGTCACAAGTACTAGTTACTAAGTTCTATATTATACAATTATTGTAATTGCAATTCAATTTTAACTAGGCCAATTGATTAATAAATATTAATGCAATGATATTGAAATTTCGAAAACCGCACGCGGAAGCGGCTTCTATTCTGAGTAAAAGCTTACCCTCATTATGACGTAACGAGTGATTGGGAATGCATTCTGACGTCAGCAAAGCGCTTAACATTTACCCGATTTCATTGGCACAGGCTTTACTCGTAATGACATAACTCGCTGCATACATTTCCTCGTAATAAACGTTCGTCATTAATCACAGAATTCTAGGAAACGATAACCGATGACGTAATAGCGTCCTTTCACTACTACCGTGTATCCAGAAATTCGTGATGTTTATGGAAAATGTAGCGTGCCGTAATTACACAAGCTTTATTGTATAGCTTTCGATATCCACCATTCTCTGTTACTCGCTGTTATACAATCGGTAAATTGCAAAGTCCATATCGTAATGTATTTGATAGTCGCACTTCGGAGAAATGTATGGAGCTTCGGGGATGTAAGGGAGCGGCCTACCATAATTTCGCTCCAAGCCATCCTCACCTGCTCGTGGTGGATCCTGCCGAAAAACAAACGAGGCTCTGGCAACCGATGGTGGCGGTATAACCATCACAATTGAACGTTTAGTTAAATACCACAGACCGATGACGGGCAGCAGCGTCACCGGAGCAGGAAGCTATGCCCTGCGATCGCCAACCCGCCTGCCCAGAGCGTGGCGATTATGGGTATATCCTCCAGACGTTTGTCCTAAGTGGCAAACAACTGGAGAGGCCTATGTCCAACAGTGGACTATAACAGGCTGATTATGATGATAATGATGATGATGACTTCGGAGAAATTACTAGGAATATTTCAAAGTACGCTATTGAAATATCGAGTAAGGAAAAAAAATCCAAGATTCCCGTCAAAAGTAGTACCTAGTATAGATTTTTCGTGTAGTTTCCAGAATTAGAATAGCACCACCCCATCTCATCCTATCGTGGGTATCGTAAAAGACGGCACACTTTCTGCGTCTGAGACATTTAAAAAGAGCGTCTAGGTCTGCCGACAGAATATTCGAAGATGTGCGTCGTGTGCGCTGAGTCTGTGAAATATCCGCGACAGATTTTTTGCGCGTCGTGTGCGTTACTGCATATAATTGCAAAAAAGTGCGTCACGGATAGTCTGTCGTCTGCGCTGCCCCTAAGGGACTATCAGGAAATGTGCAGCAGTGTTTACTTGTATCTGGGAACAAATAAAACCTACTGCGGTCAGCAACCCGCCTGCCAAGCGGGGTGAGTAATAAAGGCGAATTCCCCTCTGTGTTTGACTCCCCAAGACATTGTTATTGAGAGTCTGCAGGCTGAGGGTGATTACGACTAAAGGATCTTATAAAATGTTTGTGGTGCGGTGTTTTTTTTTGTTTTTATTAAAAGAGCGTTCAGGATGATCTCCCTCCACCTGATGGTAAGCGGTCGTGGGGTCCAAATGTTAGGTCGACAGGCACAATAGGGCATACCCACCGCGCCTGTCGCCCTTACCCTGAAGGCCCACTGAGATGCCGTTTCACGCCCCGCCTAAAGAACCCAGGATTGGTGTGGTGTCGTAGTCTGATATAGGTGACTATCGTCCTCATTCCTCTACCAGAAAGTTGGAAGAGATCGCTACAAGCGATAAGACCGCCTAAGTTGTACTATGTTTTGTTAGTAATATATTTTCCTCTATTGTTTTGTGCAATAATGATAAAGAGTTTCGAGATCTATCGTCGCGCTCCGTTCACTTTAACCGTTTGTAAACCAACTCATTTACGTTCCAGGGTCTTCAAGCACCCCCACCAGAGAGCTGAGGCTGCGGCAGCCCTCCTACAGAGAGACGGCCAAGAGGACCTCTAGCTACGGCTCCACGGCTTCATCTTTGCCACAAAGGTAATTAAAGTTGTATCTTTAAACACTTGGAAAGCCGAAGATTCCATCCTTCAACAGCTTATACCTATATGTGGCCGATATTAAACTACGGTGATAAGGGCTTAATCCACCACACTGGAAAAGTGAGGTTTGATCGACTACGCGATTACACAGACAGGAGAAGCCTCACGTTGCGGTGGACATCAGCAATGTCGGGGCACTGCCATGCCGCTGCCTACCATGAGGAAAGAGCTCTCTTTAAAACACGCTTAAAAAAGGACATATCGTAGCCATCAGGGAATACCGAAGAAATGAACGCTGAAAACGAACAGTTCTTAGGCCTTAAGCCTTTCTTAAGAGTTACCCGATCAGCGAAATTGCTTTACCTACTGGGATCAAAGCGAGAGTGAATCGGTATTTTCTTGGTAAGCGTGCTCCATCGTAGGCTTCAATATCACTTATATCAGGTGAATTGTGGTCAAGTGCAAACCCATCCATACTATATAATATTACAAATGAGAAAGTGTGTCTGTCTGTACGTTTGTCTTTCTTTCACGGCAAAACGGAGCGACGATTTGACGTGATTTTTTAAGTGGAGATAGTTGAAGGGATGGAGAGTAAACATAGGCTACTTTTTGTCCATTTCTACCCCCCGCTTCCCTAAAATGGGGGTGGAAGTTTGTATGAAGCATTCACCCCGAATTTAACGCGAGCGAAGCCGCGTCTCGGCAAACGTAGTGTAGGACGCCCTCAGGCAAGGTGGAGTGGCGATTTGCGCAGGACGGCTGGCAAGTGCTGGATGCGAGAGGCCCGGGACCGAGCGAAGTGGCGAGCATTGACGACGAACATGGACTGATGTGGGCTGATGATGATGATGATGAAGCCGCGGGCAAAAGCTAGTAGTGAATAAAAAAAACCTTTTCTTCCTCTTCCAGACGAGGCCCCCAGCACCAATCGACGGGGTCCCTGCAGTCGGACTCGCCGGCCTCATCGTCTTCCCTGTCCCCCGCGCCCTCGCCATCCCCGCGCGCGACGCCCGCGCCGCTGCACACGCCGCACCCCGCCCAGCCGTATAGGTACGACAAGTACGTATGTGGTTGTGACTGTTCTTATGGTATTTGCTTTCTTTCTCTCTCTCTCTCTCTATCTGCCTCTCTTTCTTTCTTTCTGTCTGTCTAAGGGTGCGTCCACATACAAATGCGGCGCGTATGTGCAGTTGCGGCACGCGAGTTGCGCGTGTGCATTTTAGGTTAATCTGCCACTCCTGCGCTGTCCGCGCGCAGTTCGCGCGCAAACTACGAACAGTATGCCAGCGGCGCACTGCACATTCGCGGCACATTCATGAGGTGTGGACGCACCCTAAGGGTCTATTTATACTAGCGCTGAGTCGAAGGGCTTTAAAATACTGAACATAACAAATTCAACCGTCATCATCATCAGCCTATTGCAGTCCACTGCTGGACATAGGCCTCTCCAGTTGTTCGCCACCTAGGGCAAACTTCTGGAGGATATACCCATAATCGCCACGCTGGGCAGGCGGGTTGGCGATCGCAGGGCGTAGCTTCTTGCTCCGGTGACCCTGCCGAATTCAACCGTACCTACACATAATCGTTACGCACACATTACTTCTGAGATTTTAAAAGAAGCGTGACTAACGCTGATTGGTCCTTTTTGGATTGGTGTGCGATACTATTAACGTTAATGCAATATAAGGATAATGGGTCTATATCCCGATAGCATATCCGCAGCAAAAAGGCTTTGCCAAAGAGAAATTGTCACCAGCCCGTGATGATAAGCCAATAGTCAATAATTGCCAATTTTTCTCTGATTGAGTTATTGTAGTGTATTCTAGACCTCCTTTATTTCTTACCTAATACGCATTTAAGCGTATTAGGTAAGAAATAAAGGAGTAAGCGCATTCGTCCGTGGGCTTCACTCAGCAGGACTTACTGAAAACCAGCGCCGTGCCTCGCGCGTGTGCCACGGCTTATATGCTCAGTAGGGCCCTTTTACTTTGAATGTCGCAGCAACGTTGTCTGGTCTTCTAGTTTGGTTTTTCTTTTTCTTTTCTGCTGAACAACGTTTGTACTCTATGTTTTGTCGATGTGTTGTTATTATGTCCAGGTAATAAAGATCTCTTAATCATCATACACATTTGTTATTTATCATATTACGATCCTTTCGGCGCACATGAGATATTCCGTTTCGCAAGATTATTATCGTAGTATCGTAAGTATTGTGTTAAAGTATGCGGATATCTATCAGCTTTAATTGCTCCTCTGTACCACAACTTGTTTATAATAGAAGCTGTGGTAATCGTAATGTGAATACCGTGAAGGAACCGGTAGGATACCGTCAGAGGAACGAATAAATCCCTTCTCGATTAAGACCAGACACTCTTGTCAATTTGCTGCCGACATATCCTTAAGTACTTCGGTCAAATAGTTTCGAGACAGACCAGTCCACCTCGATAAGCTAATGTTTGTAGGTTTGTAGGCAAGGTAGATGGAAAAAGACCACGAGGACGATCACCAATCCGCTGGTCTGAATCCATAAAAGAAATTGTGAGCATCATCAGTGTCACTGCAGCGCTCAAACAGTAAAACCGGCAAGAAACTGTATAATTTTTTATCGTAAATTTTTTACAGTGTTTCAAAGTTATAGTAAATTCCAATTTATTACAATGCTTATAAATATTTTATTTTTATGTAATGAATCTTTATAGAAAGTGGTTTGATACTCTTTTCACCAACAGACTTTAAGGCTGCGGTTCCGCTGAGGCGAAGCGGAGCAGAGTGGAGACGACAGCTCTCTGCAGAGAGAGAGAAAGATGTGATGAAATTCACATCTTTCTCTCTCTTGGAGATTGGTGAATCGCAGCATAGCTCGTCTCTGCTCCGCTTCAATGGAACCGCACCCTTAGCCTAATAAGAGTCCTTTAAGAATCATTTAAAAGGATTTCGCAAGGCATCTACCACCTACGACTACGAGTATGTAATCATTACACCATTGTGTTACCTAAACGTTGTGCTATTATAATTTGCCAAGTAACGCTTACCGTAATTAGCTAGTGCCGTAGCTATAGCTAGTGTGCTTGTCCGTGTGTAGATCACGGAACAATTCCACTTCGAGCAACCAGAGCGTGTCGCCGGGAGTCAACCTGACCAAGAGGTGGAGCTCAACGGGAGACTTCAACGCGCAAGGCCTAACGAGTAATAGCAGGTTGGTACACGCTTTTTTGTTTGCATAGATACGCGTTTATGTCCGAACACTGGGATAGAGAAGCGGGTTAAACCTCTTGAACGGTGACAAGTGAATAATGACTTTTAGGATGCGGTTGCACTGGGGCGGAGCGGAGACGAGTCGTACCGTGAATTTCAAGCCATATGATTGGTGAATCGCGGCTCAGCTCGTCTCCGTTCTGCTCCGCTTCGCCTCAGTGGAACCGCAGCCTAAAGGATTGACAAAAGCATCCGAGCCCCTAGTATTGAAGGCTGTTCGTGGACTGTGGTTACCGCTTACATCAAGCGGTCATCTTAGTGTTATAAAAACACAATCTTATAGGTATATTTTTTTGCTTTCTTGAAATTATTGTATTATTTATTTATTATTATTAGAATTTCAAGTAAGGAACTAAGTAGCTATAGAAATAGAAATTCGTAACGGTGCAAGTTGTATTTTGGAGTTTGCACGTCATTTGAGAGATTTCCATGTGTAATGATTTTGAAATAATTTTTCTGACAATATTTTTAAATATTGACAGGAAATTAATAATAAGAACATTCTTAATTAATATCCGAGAGCTCCTGTAACCGATATAATTGTTGGGTTACTTTCCTGTCTTGCATTAATGAGATAAATGTCATTATAAACTTGTTCAAGTTTTGGCATATAATTCAGAGCCATAATAAATCTTGGACAGCATCAATTCGCCACCGCAAATATTTAATAGAAGGCAACATTTTGCAAATATCAGCCATGCTATCATTGTTGAGAAAAAAATACAGTCTAGTTTCTACCAATTCTTAAACCAATATACTCTTTTTGCACTGCTGAATTTATCGTAAAGCACAGAAAATACAATGCTAGCTTTGATTATTGTATAAGCTAACAGACGATCAAATTTGGCTCCGTAGACCGAATTTAAAAAGCTGTCAATCTCATGTCATGTCATCATAGTTCCAATAAGTTTGGTCTGATAGACCGATACTGCTCATTAGTCTGACAAATCAATTGAACTGTTTACCAGACAAAATCTAATCATTTTTTTTTCATTTCATTCATTTTTTTTATCCTCTTCAATTTGGTCTGGTAAACCACTCCCCAATTGTATTAACTGAAGTTTCAGGATTGTAAATCAAGACATTTTCAGACATTAATGTGTCCGAGTAAAACATATACTGGCTATATCTATCTTTATATAAAACATTTTATAATGTTTTTGGCCCTGTACATAACGCCTAGGTAACAAACTACAATATAGGTATCGAGTGCTCCTTACGCTCTGAACTTCAGTAAAAATACTTTGAACTAGACATGTCATTAGATTTTTAGGACCAAATCGGACCGTCTGTTAGAACTATTAGGTCTTTCCATGTTTCGTCCACTACGTTTACCTTTTAGTTTAGATTCTAATGTTATGTTTCTCTCCGTTTCCTAGATTTACAACTACAAAGTCGTTGCTAAATTTGTATTCTAAACCGTCACAAAATGGGCCTTTATTGAAGCACGGGTAAGTGAATTGGGCCAAGCCTGAGGTGGTGGGGCAACGCTTTGGTAGTTTTGGAGTGGTCAAGTGGCTTTCAGAACCGACCAGTGCTGGTTTGTTGTTTTTGGTTTGAGTCACGGTGTTGGGTTTGGTATCATTAACTTTGTTTGATTTTCTTTTAACAAAATTGAGTGTTCCCTGAAAACGGACGTCCTTTTTTATTTATTTTATTTTATGTTTATAATCCGAATCCCATAGTGGGGAATGTAAAACACTTTAAGTATTCATATATATCATTTTAAGTATTTCCAATCAAAACTCCTGATAAAGATAACAAAAAGATTCCTCGTTTTATTGAATACCACCGTAACTAATTTTATTATACGAGTTTTTAGTAAAATTAATTTATGATACACGTTCGAGATTTTCACTTCACAGATTTTCATTTGTCTTTATCGCACGTACCTAAACACCTAAATACACGTAGGTAATTACATAAATTATATACATAAACTGTAGTAGCAACAATCATCACAGTCAACTTTTAAAATGTAATTAAATACAGTAAGTCAATAATGAAAATAGTCTTATCAATATTGCTAAAAGTTATTTTTAAACGTTTATATTGCACAGAATCGCACCTAATTAAAATAAAAAATATCAGAATACTTTGTAATTTAACGTTGGTTTTGAATAATTTTCATTCGATACCCCATAATGTTTAGGATATTCTGGGGGGCGATGCAGCCTGCAAATTGGTATTGCAGAAGATGACAATACATACGTGTCAAAACTAGAGTTGAAATTGACCGCTCAAATTGAGATTTACCCACTAATAAATAGGTAGACTCCAAAGCCCAAGAGTGGGACAACTGCGATTTAGCATTGAGATGCATTGACCCATTGAGGCATCTCACACTGGGTCTGCACGGAGGAACTTAACAAAGGCACAGGTTCGATTCCCGGTCAATTTAGAAAGCGCACTTTCCTTACACCTTGTAAGGCACATACTTTGAGAACCGTTTGTTCCAAGTGCTTTGCATCGTTTTCTGGCGTATTTATTTCTCAGTCTTAAAGGACTATGATAAAGATAGGAGACTGGTAATTATTTATTATTTATTTATTTAATCTTTATTGCACAATTAAACTGTGTACAAAAGGCGGACTTAATCCCACATAGGCATTCTCTACCAGTCGACCATTGATACATAATTGGTAATCATCCGCGATTACTTCTAATTCCTATTGAGAGTTGATATTTGCAGTTCTGATGATAAAGTAGGTACCTACATACTCGACTTGTAAGTTTTACGTCAACTGGCCTGTTTATTTGACAAAGAAAATATAGCACACTGTGATGCTGTGTATAAAACAGCACCGAGTTGACAAGATAGCGATCAGTAGCCGACCTTGACAGAGATAAAGCGATGCAGTCACACCGGCATTCAATTTAATGTACTTATATGTCATGTATGTAACCATTTTCATGCAGCGGCCGTCGGAATAAAGTTAACTACATACTTTACTTTTAAACAATTATTACGTAAGGCCTCTGTTAAGAAGAGTATATTGAGATTGTGCTGTACAGATGAAAGAACAGGAGGGCACTCGCACTGGATCAATGAAAGTAGATTACGTATTCCAGAATTTCCCAAAGTGTCCCTAAGGCGCTATGGCTGAATGGATGTGACAGCGCGCCGCGAAAGCATAAAGAACTATAACTGTCCCAGGCAATTTTAATACAATCATCATACGTTCAATAGTTTGTTATGAGCTTCAACGTCAATCGTCAAAAGCGTTGTCCAAACAACACATCGTTTTGTCGAGCCTTTCGTGAACTATTCTTGGTTGATAATAGTGTTTTAAATATCAAGTACGGACATACTGAACTAATTCTTCAGTGTATTAGGTACATGTAGGTAGGTAATGCATGGACAATGAAAGTGCTAACTTACAATACTCATTTTGGTAGCATATATAAGTTGGTCAAGGCCCCGTCAGGAAATTCTTAAAAGCTTATGCGTTTATGTACGCCACGAAAGATAAACGCCTGACATACCTAATCGGTTTGCAATATTCGATAGGACCTACCATCTGCAATCCTAGAAATATCTGGCCGTTCAAATGCATTCCACTTGATAAGACTTTAAGCACAGATACCATTTCCGCTGAACTATAATTTGTGCTTATGCTTATCACCGGAGCTATGTAATGAAGGCTAATCTACGTCCACGCAGTACACAATAGATTTTTTGCCATTATTAGCTTTGTGGAACTGATTAACCGGTTTTTGCGGAGACGTTTTAAGTCGATCATCATTTATGGTAGTCTTGGATGATCTTGAAGGCATAAAACATTTATTATGACTTCAGTTGTTTCGAACTAGATATTAAAAATAAGTACGAGTTTATTTTTACCAAGGTATATAGGCTAGGTATATGATTTTATTTCCGACAGCAGCTCGTTCAATTATATATTGTTGATGATGTTTCCTTTCTAAATAAACTGTAGTGTAAGTTTTGTTGTCTGATTTTAGTAAGTACCTATCTTAATCATACAAACCTTTCGTAACTCTTGAGTCATTGATCAACTCAATGTGAACCCAAGAGGTCAAATTGCATGAAACATAATAAAAAAATAACAATTTTGAATATTGTAATGGAAATTCGTGTCCTTTCAGTGTGACTATTACTTATTCATTGATTACGTCAACTGTTTGTGTCACCGAAAAGTGAACAAACCACCTCCTTTAATCTATCGTCACCCGTATACACTAAAGCGTTTATTTTTCATGATGTTTAAGTTTTCGTAATGTGATCTGCTTAAAATAACATTAATTATGTGGCCTGGAATTCTGTTCATAAATTCCAGTCCAATTGTATGAATACAATTGATATTACATTATCATCAACCCTTCGCAGTCCACTGCTGGACGTAGACCCCTCTAAAAGTTCGCCACTTTGAAGCAAGAACTGTTAAATCATAAATACAAATTAAAAATATTGTACACCTTTTAACGAAATGATTATAGGTTTCAAAATGATCTAAAACCTAATATCGATTGTCATAAATTACCGGTTAATGACTCTCCGCAGGCTCGTCTCTCCGTAGATACGCTTTTATAAAGCTTAGAACACCTTCTTTGTGCTATAAATATAAATATTAATTGGACCTATACATTTGATGTTTACCTACATGCACAATTTGAATTCCAGTAACACTATTGAGTATTCTCAAGTTGAAGTCGCTTCCATTTGTAGCATAAAGTCAAGTTAGCCTTGCACATTCATTTGGTCATCTTAAAATTAGTAGGCGAAGTATGTAGGTAATCTACGGATCGACCGACTACTCAAATAGTAAAGCTACCCACGACGGCATCCAATTGATGTTTATTTACCTCTTAATGTCCATCAATGCAAAAACGTCATCGAACAGCAAAAGATGAGAAATGACTCACTCTTTCATAGAACACAATTCCTACCTTTACCACATAATGAGAACTTAAGTTTTATCGTGCAAAATCTACCTGAATTTGTTAATATTTGCTTTCCATTACGTGTTCGTAGACGGAACATAAGAAAATTGAAAACAAAACACGCAGTGTATAGCGGTAACGGTGTAAAAATGGCTGCGCCATACGTTTCGTGATTCCTCCGCGATCCGTTCCATTCTCCTCAGACGCAGTCTGCCGACGTTTTTCTCGGTCGCCGGGTGACTCGGAAACGTTGCTAAAACAAAACTTTTAACGCGGCCGTGATCTCAATATCCTTCATTCCTTTGCCGTATTTATAACTATTTAAAAAAAAGTTTTATTGTTTGTGTTTAGGCGCCATGGACGAAAGGTAACACGTCAATTATTTATTTAACTTATCATTTTCGTATCAGCAGATAATGGCCAATTAGCGTGTATGCTCATGTAACAGGATAATAACATTTGTTTTAGATTGTTTTGTATCGACTAGTTGGGCATTTGGAGGCTTGCCTGTCTACACGGGTGGTCGTATTTAATTTAAACTTTTGTGGGCGATACTTACTGCTGTGTAGCGATACTTTTACCCAAAAATGTCATTCACCCCGATGTAAGTTGCTTTGGTTACTTTGCTTTAATGCAACGGTATTTCTGGTTTCAGTATTTTATTAACAAAATGGGAATGAAAACTAACAATAGTTTTATTAAAATTGTTACTTTAAATATTTTAATACACACTAAAAATACTAATAATGGTTATTAATTAGTGCTAAAATTTAACCTTTAACTAAAATTTAAAATTTAACCTTTTGAAAATTATACCTTGTTTAATGAATATACTAACTTTTTAATCTACAATAACATTTTTAATTTAGTTAATTTGAAACATAATGATTATAATAAATTAATCCACCACATTTGCAAGAAATAATAAGAAATAAAGCAGTCTTCCATTAAGTAGGTATGTTAACTAATTTTGACAGCATACACTCCTTCATTTTATTTATGATCCGGGTCGAAACATACTCGTAGTACATAATAGTAACTGCTGCCTAAGGAAGGACCGAAACGTCCCAGTTTGATTCCCGAGTCAGACCAAAACTGCCACTGGGTTTTTCTGTCAAGAAATTACTTAGTAGGTACTTTTAGGCGGTGAAAGCACAATTTCATCCTCTAAAAGTTCATAAAGCATGATACGATGTGTTTGTTTTCATTATCTTCCAAGTATGTATTTTATGGTGATGGGCTTTGATAATAACAATGTAGCCTGCCTCTTCATTATTTAGATGTACTTCGCATATTGAACTGCACAAATGGTCATAGATTGAAGTGGCAGACGACCAGGCGAAACGTCTACCTATTGTCAAACTTCTGTTCCATTTACTGGTAAATGATATAAAGGAAATAAATATTGTAAAAAAGCCAATACATTTCTTACAACAACCCATTAAATGTGCTACTAACAAAGCATCCAACAGCATATCTTACACTTAGGCATGCTGGTGACAACTCTGGTAAGGGTACCCGCTTACCCTTAACAAGCAGGCCTGCTATCAAAAATTAATCAATGATTTCTCAAATCCACCACCACTTGACCAGTTGAGCAGTATCATTGGTAAATTTTTGTTAAGCTCAGCTTTACTCTAAGTTCTACCTAATTATAATTATAATAGATGGCGCTGCGTGGCCCAGCGTGATTTGTCTTGTTTTTTTTTTAACCGACTTCAAAACTAAGGAGGAAGTTCTCATTTCGACTGATGTTTTTTGTTGTATGTTTGTTACCACATATCTCCGAGAATTGTGAACTTAAATTACCGTATCATTGTCACCAAATTGAAGTAGATTTTTTTTGTTAAAATATACTGTCAATTATCCTTGAACTGCCATTAAAAATGTTAACAGTTCTACATAATTATAATAGATGGCGCTGTGCGGCCCAGCGTGACATGCGTTGCATTGTGTTATTGTTCTTCTCTTTCTCCAGCACCCACACGTGTCAGTACAACGAGGAGGACGGGTCCATGCGCATGTACCTGCGCGGGCGGCCCGTGGTGCTGTACGCGCCCGGCGACCACGAGGGCCTGGACCCGGCCAAGGTGGCGCCCCCTCCGCAGAACAAGCTCAAGCTGGAGTGGGTGTATGGGTACAGGTGAGTGATGTTTAATTTTTTTTTTAAAGAAAAGCTTTCATGATGTCCTCCACCTGATGGTAAGCGGTCGGATTTTTAACCGACTTCATAAAAAGGAGGAGGCTATCAATTCGACAGATTTTTTTTTGTTGTACGTAGACAGGCTCGGTGGCTCAATAGGGTATTTGACAAATTTTAAAAATCATTTTAAATTGTTCTTTGTAACAAGTTATGCACATTCCCTTAATATTTCCGGGAAATATTCTGTATTAAGGGTAAAAATCTATTTTAAAGTTCGTATTTCTAGAAGCGCGGGAAAAACGCTATATTTGAATTGACGCCGGTCACGTGACTTACGTGACGTCACAGGCAATTAAGAAGAGCATATTCGCGGCTGAAACACAAATCGTGCAGAGCCAAAAACTTCAAAAAAAAAACAAACGTCAAAAACAATCCGTCAAAGTTCGAATTAATCGACTTGATTTAATCAAATTTTATAATTTAAATAGTGTATAAATCGTGTGTGTAATGTTAGCTCGACGATACCTAAATTCCATTCAAATAAAATCAAGTGTGAAGATCATTTTGATCTACGAGTATAACCTCAATAAACAAGTTACTCGCCTGTGACGTAGCCAGAATGGTGACCAATCACAAAGCGTTTATTGTCCTTCATAAAGTTTAATAAAATAGTACATTTTGTTTCATGAAATATGCAATTAATATACATATTTTTGCCTAAATTAAAGTGAATTATGTTATCTTATGCTATTTTCTATAAGGATGACCAAAATTTGCGGCATTTTTTTAATGTTGTCAAATACCCTATTGGTAGTGACCCCTGCCTCCTGAACCAAGAGTCGTGGGTTCGATTCCCACCCGGGACAAACATTCGTGTGATAAACACTTGTGTTTGTTCCGTGTCTGGGTGTTTATATTTGTATTTAAGTATTTATTTGTGGTACCTTCGTTGTTCTGATACCCATAACACAAGTGCTTAAGCTACTTACTTTGGGATCGGAGCAATCTATGTGATGTTGTGTGATATTTATTTATTTACGTATGTTACCACATTTCTCCGAGAATTGTGAACTGATTTGTTTGAATGGGTGTATTTCCTATTGTTGGGCCCATTGTCATCATACCGAAGTTAATTTTTGGCTCAAAAATTATTATTCTCATTCACAATATTCTTCTGCCCCCAATCTCCCGTCGCCTGATGAAAAGCGAGAGACCTATAGTTCATTCGCGTTAAGAAAATAGTGACTCATCACCGAATGAACTATAAGTCGCTGCGTAAACAAACAGTAAATCAATATTGTTGTCACCGTAAAATTCTAAATACCGTTAGATTATAAACGCGAGATTGTAAATTGTCGACAGGTTGAGAACTGTGACATAATACTTGCATAATAATGTAAATGATGGCAGCCCTACCCCTAACTAGCTTAAACATAAGACAGGAACTTGATGTTACCTTTGTCATAGCGACGACATGAAAACAAAATGACCGACGATCAAAATGATGACGAGCCATCATCACTAATTCAGAGCTGGCGAGGAAAGAATGACATGACATTCAAAGTCTGGTTGTCCATTTTCAGTTATCGATTGTCCGAAGGTCGCGCCGTGTGCGATAACGCACTGTGTCATGGAATTATATTTAGTGCTTATGGGAAAACACGCGAGGTCATTTTACACGCCATAACTGTCAATTTCACCTTAGTATGATAGTGATCGACGATTGTCTGATATTATATTTTTGTTGATGAAATTTTGATACAGTTTACCAACATAAGTTTTTTATATGTGTAGCATAATGAATGAGTTTGGAATGGGTCACGCTCCGGTGATGAATACAAATAATACAATTACGTATTTTGACTAACAGTAGATAGTAGGTAGACCTTATTAAGTACAATTTGCTTTATGCGTTCCAAGGCAAAGGCAATAAATCTTGTATTAAATATAAGGTTGAGTGATATAGGAAGAATTTATTTTTAGTGCATTAAAGAGTATCTATCTTTATGACATTCTCATCATCTATAAGGTTGACAATTTATGTTGGCCAAAGGATCAAAAGGTTTAGGGCATGCTTCAACACTTACTGATAAATCGTTGATAATAATTAGTATTTGACAGGTTATTGAAGATCATTTTCCTGGTCTACAAGTTTAAAATCTAATGCAAATTTTATTAGCGTGTATTAAAAAAAATCTGGCCTTAACTAGAGCTTTATGAATACTGACCTGATTCTTAGTATTTTTCTTCTTGATTCTTTCATTCAATATTTGGCCACATCATGTTTTTATTTACCTACTATGAACAGCAAACATTGATGATCTGTATCATTCCAAAATATATCTAGAATTGAAAATTATGCATAAATATATTATTTATGTTGCTGCTGCTTAAATCCAGTAAATAAAAACCAACGCCAAAACAAATTACTTAACTTAATAGCATAAGCAAAGTAAGTTAATCTACAGAAAACCTTTTATGGTTAATGACTTTATCGGAATAAATTAAGCTTACCACATTCTTAGTAGCAATTTTGCCCTACAAAGGATTACAAGTTAGCTATCTCAATTAGCTAGCTACAATGCTCTATTTAGACGACCAGTCATTCCTCCTTTAATCTACTTTCTTTTGAAATAGGGATGCGTCTATGTAAATAAGGGCGCTAATTAATGTATATTTGAACAAACATCATGTTTGTTCAAAAATACAAACACTTTCTTTGTTTGAAGTTGCACAATGTTTGGTCGGTTATCTTTAACATAATATTGTTGGTATGTCAAATAAATATTACTTTAGTGTCTGTATTTATCAAACATTACATGTTTGTTATTCTCTTACTTGATTCGAAGCTTTTTCAATGTAACTGTGATACCGATGTAACAACTCGGAAGTCTACTCATCGATACAAACGATTTTATACATTCTGTTTGACAATTTTCAATGGTCATGAAGAGGTGTTGTGCAACGTGCATGTATATGCCATCTACACCTTTCAAATAACTTAACATGAAATTACTTAATCTAAATACATATGTAATCTTTAACATAATATTGTTGGTATGTCAAATAAATATTACTTTAGTGTCTGTATTTATCAAACATTACATGTTTGTTATTCTCTTACTTGATTCGAAGCTTTTTCAATGTAACTGTGATACCGATGTAACAACTCGGAAGTCTACACATCGATACAAACGATTTTATACATTCTGTTTGACAATTTTCAATGGTCATGAAGAGGTGTTGTGCAACGTGCATGTAAATGCCATCTACACCTTTCAAATAACTTAACATGAAATTACTTAATCTAAATACATATGTAACTTTCTGAATGACTTTCGAAATGGCTCTTTGTAATTATTTCACGAATAAGAAGATTTTTTTTGCGATATTTTTGACCATTCTGTCCACAATTACATATTAAGTTTAGCTATAGGATAATTAAAATAGACTGGACCAGATTAAAACAACTGATAACGCTTCCAAATTAAAAACAAACAGTGGAACTACAATCATTATCCACATACTAGAGCAAAGCCACAGATTAGTTAATAGCCACCTCGCTACAGAGTAGTGTCACCTCCGAATTTCGTACGAGCGCCGACCATTATCTGAAACTAGTCATTTACCAATTGTCTTACCCGTTCCGCAATTACCACCTACAGCATCGCCGTACTTGGAAATTACAAACGGACAGACTGTTTTGGGCCTTGTTAAATATAGACCGGTTCGATCGTAACTCTTTTTAATTACATTTACATTATTTCCTATGGGTTTTTAAACGGTTAGGGCTTGTTAACAAAGTTTAATTTAAGGTGATGCTACTGACACAGTACCGAGAGGTACTTTCTGAGAACTGCTTTTCCCTCCGGCCAAGGGTCTCTCGGTTCGGCAAACCGCAGATGGTGATCTTATCGTTATAAGCGATCTCTTTCAGATAACCTTTGGGTAGGGAATAACCAGATAGAAAGGGTGAGGTGGTATAGTTATTATTTATACTAGTTACTTATTCTACTATTAAAAGGGCTTTTCATTGATATGTTTTCATGAGTAATGGCACCCATACCACGCCCATACATACACGCTTTTATCGTATATGTAGTACCTACTTACCTATCTACATGTAACAAAAACTGATGTCTGCAAACAGATAAAACTCTACTTATTTTGACACATCTGTATCATTTACCGAAAGGCCAAAATACTGGTTAAATTGCTTTGCTACAATGTCAAAGAAATTAAGTTGTTACATGTAGTGTCATACATTAATTATGTAATTATAAATAATGGTTGGTAATTAGGTTAATTGTGTGCTATATTGACCGAAAATATCGTTATATGCATGCTGAAACGACACAGCACTTGCCTATGTCGTTCACATTAAAATAAATTGTTATGCATACGTGCAAGAATGTCATAACTTTTTAGTGGAGCTTGGCAAAGTGCATTCTTTGATGCGATATACGATGGCACTGTAGTTTTACGAGTGGAGTTTACATTCTTAAAACGAGATTTAATCATAAATCTTGTATAGTTCGTTTGATGCTATGTCGACTGGCTGCATTAATCGGTTTTTGTGGGCTCGTACTTTTCCGTCTGACAAATACCGAAACACATTCATTCAATCAACCGAACACACATTTCGTTTGTAAAATTTATTTTTAATTAATTAATTTAGTTTTAATTTTATTATAAACAGTGTCAACACAGTTTAAATTAATAACAAGCATAATGTCGACCCTTAAACGCCAAATTGTTATTGTTATTTTTGAAGGTTGAATAAAATTGCAACCTGGGTATGTCACGTAATTATATCAACGTGCCAAACCGTATTAGTTTTATTAAACTCATTATGCTTTTAAAAAAAGGAGAGTCTTCATTAGTCTCTAGACAACCTGTAATGTTATTGGGGCACGGATACCCAAAGTCACCATCTATCGTGTCGTTACTATACCGAAGGACGTCTGGGACGCACAGTCATCTATAAAATAAAAATAAAATAAAATAAAGTCGTTACTATACCGAAGGACGTCTGGGACGCACAGTCATCTATAAAATAAAAATAAAATAAAATAAAGTCGTTACTATACCGAAGGACGTCTGGGACGCACAGTCATCTATAAAATAAAAATAAAATAAAATAAAGTCGTTACTATACCGAAGGACGTCTGGGACGCACAGTCATCTATAAAATAAAAATAAAATAAAATAAAGTCGTTACTATACCGAAGGACGTCTGGGACGCACAGTCATCTATAAAATAAAAATAAAATAAAATAAAGTCGTTACTATACCGAAGGACGTCTGGGACGCACAGTCATCTATAAAATAAAAATAAAATAAAATAAAGTCGTTACTATACCGAAGGACGTCTGGGACGCACAGTCATCTATAAAATAAAAATAAAATAAAATAAAGTCGTTACTATACCGAAGGACGTCTGGGACGCACAGTCATCTATAAAATAAAAATAAAATAAAATAAAGTCGTTACTATACCGAAGGACGTCTGGGACGCACAGTCATCTATAAAATAAAAATAAAATAAAATAAAGTCGTTACTATACCGAAGGACGTCTGGGACGCACAGTCATCTATAAAATAAAATAAAGTCGTTACTATACCGAAGGACGTCTGGGACGCACAGTCATCTATAAAATAAAATAAAGTCGTTACTATACCGAAGGACGTCTGGGACGCACAGTCATCTATACTAATCTAGGTCGTGTTTAATTGAATACACTCTAGGGAAATTAAAAGGTAGGGCGACATACATACTCGTAATGCACAATGGGTAAATTGTTTTATCCAGTAGATAAAGTAGATTTTATGTTTAAGAGAACTAATTCTTTACGACTATCTTTGTGCCTGCTTTGTGAAACGCCCGTCTCACGGACGTTTCAATATGTATGTCGTAATCGATGGCGCCCTTGAACATGAGCATGTTTTTTTTAAATCTTGACTACATTGTGAATAAGTAGTAGCTAGACCGTTAGTACTTTTTATATAAGACAGCCGAGATCCATCTTCATCCTTCCATCCTACATCCAAATTGTTTAAAGACAGATAAGTAGACTAAACAATACCAACCACAGTATCTATTTGAAGAGAGGTAGGGCATAGCGAATCTTCGCTCGAATTGAGCCGCCCGTCCGGGGAAGGACTTCCACCCTATAGAATACCGCAGTCAAATCCTCTGGGTCGTGTTTCTGCCGGTGAGTAGGGTTTCCGGAGCTCGTGGGGGGTCAGGGTTGGGCCGGCATGGCGGTGGCAACTGACAGGTAACTGACCAGTCACTTGCCCGTTGACACAGCGACTTGGACTTCTTTTTCGCTTTCCATAAGGCGTAGAGAAGCTATTATGTCGAGCCAATATAAAAAAAAATCTAAATCCATTTTTATAGTAGGCACAGCATAGAGGCCTCCCATCGCCTGACGGACAGCGTAATAATAAGACAGCGACAAGTACCCAAATCAATGATTTGTCAATACTGGCCAGACATCCGCCTGTCACCGTCTAATCGAAACCGAGGACGCCTTCTTCACTTCAAAGACCTACAAAAGCTAGATAGACATAATTTGTATTTGTTTACTCACAACACTAAGTACTTAACACAATACCTTTGTTCAGTCCACTCATTAAACCAGTCAGCCCAGCCAACCCAAGGTCAGCATTGTTCTCGGCACGCATGGCCGGCTACCAACCAAGCCGCGCCGGTGCTGGGGAGAACTCGACCAATTTCACTGGAAATAGCCTGAACCTTATCAATCTACGTCACATTACCGCCTAGTTAGTATTCGGACTCCGAAACACGCAAAGGAATATCGTTTAGGAATTGTTTACAGCGTAGGCTAGGTGTTTTAAGTTAAGACTTAAGCCCAAGATCGATAAAGTAGCAAACAGTTGGAGAGGCTTATGACCAGCAGTGGACTGCTAAAGACTGATGATGACGATGAAGTCTTACTTACTTCCGGTTGGTATTAAACCTTATCAATCATCAGTCCTTCGCAGTTCACTGCTGGCTATGCTTTCTCTCACCAATTGTTTGCAACCCTTCTCGATCCTGGGCTTCTCGCTATTTACTTTAGTAGGAATGTATTTTTTAACATAATAATTATATAAGTTTCTGTCATTTAAGCCATAACACTTATGTGGATGGTAGTTATGTTGTTACTATGTTATTATAATTCGATCATGTGAGTTAACTTTTTTTTTACAAACAACAAATAATACCACAGACATCCAATATACTTATTGTTCCAACTACGTGATATCATATTTATAAGAGATCGTATTATGATGATCCGTCAAATTCCGCAACAGGAAATAACGTGGGAAATAATGATTAATCAGCAAAATTTGTATTTGACATGTTTCAATATTTTTTATGTAAAATGTGATTTCATAAAATATATGAGTGAAATACTGGAAATATTAAAACCTATTCAAGTAATGGCCAACAATTATTGTGTCAGTCGCCTAAATATTCCGATCGCTCATAACCTTGACGAAAAGTAAATTACCTGAATACAGTACTATGTAAAAGAATTGAGTTGTTAAGTATGACTAACTTGAAACAAAAAAGGTTTCCGTAAAAACTTCCGTTCACGTAGGGCTCACGATGAATATGCAAGAAAATAATACAAAAAATAATATTAAATTTTTAGCATACGTCCGCATTACAATCCAGTAATACTTTTCTCATAACATCCAAGCCATATTATAAAATTATAATAATATTATGTGCAGAATAAAATGCAATAGATGGTTAGATAAATCTACTTATATGGTTCAGATTCGTAAGCTCGTTTCCCGAAGAATTTTACTGCATTAATTTACTAAAGATAATTCTATGGATAGAGAGAGAGAGACGTCAAGTGTTCAGAACTGCAAGCTTAATAGATTTCACTGAACTGATGGAACATCAGTTACGTTTTTGAATCAGTAGAATATGTCCACTTGACCCTTTTCCCTTACGATTTTTTAAGCTTGTAAGTGATACAATTCCTTTGCCTCTCCTTAAGTAAAAACGTAGCTGAACTTGCAACATCCCAATTGGCATAGAACACCAGGTTGTAATGCCCAATGATGAAAATATTGAGGCACATGATTCAAGGTCGTCTCATTACCCGCTCCACCGACCACCGCTGATGACCAATCATCCACGCCAGCTCATTCAGTGAATGGCCGATGCGCACGATTGGATTTGAAGGCGATTTTTGTAGCTATCTAATTGATGCGTTGATTCCGCACAATGGGTGGGATCGAAAGTTAAATTTGTGGAAGTCCCCTGTTAACGGGAACTTGGTGTTTTTAAATCTTTTAACCGTTTCAAAATCCTGTTGTACCTAGTAATGTAGAATCAGATGTTATTGTCTATGACCTTTATAGTAGCAACCGACGAGCCGTTACCCAATAGACAACGAAGGACGCAAAGAGTGCTCTAAAGAATTGTTTTCCTCATTGAAGGTGGATGAGGAAAGCCTCTTCCGTCTTAGAACCACGCGTATTGGGATATCACCATTCCACTGTAGAGACTTTTGAATACGTCATGAACCAAAAAGTTTGGCTATTTGTTGGCGCACCAATAAAAATTGCCTCCTGTCTGCATAAGTGCTACCATCTTTCTACGATATTGTTTTAAATGGGCCACCGGCCACAACCACAAAACGCCGCTATCGGCATATTTCCTGTAGTTTTCATACGTTAAATATGGACTCGCCGCACACGGTTGACGCCGGTGGCCGCCACACGCTACAACCGTCTTGCATGTTGGGGCGGCGTTTGTGGCTGTCACCTAGCACCTGTTCTGTCTAAATAAACAACCTCTCAATTGTTTCAGAGGCAAAGATTGCCGGAGCAACCTGTACCTGCTCCCGACGGGCGAGATCGTGTACTTCGTAGCGGCGGTGGTGGTGCTGTTCAACGTGGACGAGCAGTGCCAGCGCCACTACACGGGCCACACCGACGACGTCAAGTGCATCGCGATACACCCCAACAAGCTGATCGTTGCTAGCGGCCAGTGCGCCGGACACGATCGGCTTGATGCCAGGGTGAGTGAATATCAATGTCCGTACGTCCGGGGAAGGACCTCCACCCTATAGAATACCGCAGCCAAATAACCTCCGGGTCGTGTTTCTGCCGGTGAGTTCCGGGTTTCCGGAGCTGGTGGGGGGTTAGGGTTGGGCCGGCATGGCATTGGCAACTGGCAGGTAACTGACCAGTGACTTGCCCGTTGTCACAGCGACTTGGGCTTCTCTTTCGCTTTCCATCAGGCGTAGGGAAACCATTATGTTGAGCTACTATAAAAAAAAACAATGATGACCGATCAAAGCGATATCTGAAACACCAGGTTGCAGGTAGTAACACCATCGCATGCACTTTGCCTTCAATCTTTTTAAAATCTATTTACTGTATTTACATTATGGTTGAAGTGCCTTTAAGGGCCTTCACCTAAGGCCCCCATCCGTGAGAAAATCTCGAAAGACAGCTCGTTCAACAAATTCGATTTTTAGGACGAAATTTCTCTGAAATTAGACTGTGCGTTAAAAGTTAGACCTCAAAGTATGAGGATGACCCTACCGATGGCGTGCGGCGCGATGATAAAATGAAGCTGTTGGCATCATATTCGAATAACACTTGAAAACAAACACATTTCGAATTATACTTGTTTACTTTCAGCCCCACGTGAGAGTATGGAACTCCGTATCCCTCGCGACCCTCGCGGTCATCGGCGCGGGCCAGATGGAGCGTGCGGTGGCGTGTGTGACCTTCTCTCGGGCGGACGGTGGCGCGCTGCTGGCTTGTGTGGACGACGGGCCCGACCACACCATCTCCGTGTGGGAGTGGCAGCGGCCTGACAAGGGGCACTGCCTGGCTGAGACTAAGGTAGGTGACAAGCAATCATACTATAGGCTCTTCCTTACGCTAACTACCAGGTATAAATGAAGTAACCATTAATAGAAATAGCATTAACACCAAAGGGTATGAAATTTAAAACCTGTATTACAGAGTTGTTGGTGAATATTTTCGTGCTAGGATTTTGTTGACGTCATTTAAGTCATCAAACAACTATCATGAGGGATGTTTAGCAATATCAATCTCCTAGTTTGAAATTGAAAGGATCGGAATTTGAACGTAGTCTCACGACGAAAACGAAGATTTCTTATTGTTTTAGATAGTGGTTAAATTCTCACGTAATGAACAGCGAGAAAGAATTCCATATGGTAGAAGGACGAAACACTTTTTCTGGAAACAAGTTCATGTAGGGTAGGGATGTCAGAAATATCGACTAAAAATGTACTTCTTTCATCAGTGTTCCGTCGACACGGTAGTAGCAGCCGAATTCCACCCTCTTGACCGCAACCAAATCGTGACGTGCGGCAAGAACCACATCGCGTTCTGGACGCTCGACCAGACCAACATGCTGTACAAGCGCCTCGGCGTCTTCGAGACCAGGGACAAGCCCAAATACGTCACCTGTCTCGGGTTTAATCATAACGGTAAGTGATGTCGTAACATTGTGTCCAAGATTATTAGGATTACTTTATGTTTGTTAATCAAAACAGTGGTTTTTATGAATAGCAAATATTTCAATAATAGTTTCTGTAAAAAAGTAGAAACTAAAGTTTATAATGGCTTATAAATACATTCAAATGCAATAGGCTCAGATCGCTTCCTTGCAGGACTTTAGAGTATAATAATAGAGTGTACCTATCACTTATTATTATACGACATCCTTTACGTTCAGATCCAGATAGTACTTTCTAGCCTAAGAACAAGTTTTCTACCTCAAGGATTTGCCAATAATATTTTTCAACAATACCGAATGATTTACTCTGTCG
Source organism: Conogethes punctiferalis (assembly GCA_031163375.1). Lineage (NCBI taxonomy): Eukaryota > Metazoa > Arthropoda > Insecta > Lepidoptera > Crambidae > Conogethes > Conogethes punctiferalis. Next base: position 2,033,009 of record CM062088.1, read on the forward strand.
AAAGCTTTATTGAGTTCGTATAAATAATATTGTGTGTTTTTCTTAACACAACTAGGTTTATATCTAAGATAAGATCTTAGATGTAAAACTTTGATCGAAAAAAATACTATGTACATCTTTAGTACCTAGTTTAATTTGGAGACAGATTTGAAATGTGGAATATATGGGATTTAACTTTTTATTTCTGAACTAAGCATCGATCGATGGAAATAAGATGATAACAAACACTTCTTGGATGTAAAACCTTTCATCTGTCCAAGATCTAGGAAATGTTTTAGAATGGGCTGGTAAATTAGTCGATTTATTTCGATGTGATGATATCCTGTGTCTATATCCAGGCGACGTCCTCTCCGGCGACTCGAACGGCAACATCATCGTGTGGGGGCGCGGCACCAACACCATCACCAAGCTGGTCCGCGGCGTGCACGAGGGCGCCGTGTTCTCGCTGTGCAGCCTCAAGGACGGCCGCGTGCTCAGCGCCGGCGGCAAGGACGGCCGCATCGTCGCCTTCGACGCGGAGGTCAACGCGACCGGACACGAGAATGTGGTCAGTTACCAAAGAGTTCGATACGACAAGTTGTAAGTGGCAGTGGGATGTAAAGGATGTGTCCTATTATTCATTCAGCTACGTAGAGACATGCCAGTCTTAGTGTTCTCTATCGTCTTTACAATGGGGAATACTCCGAAGAGTTATTCCAACTCGTTCCATCCTCTCCTTTCCACTCCCGAACAACACGTGCTGGACAGCATTGCCATCCGCATACCATCCAGACGATGCATCGTCTGGATGGTATGCGGATGGTGGCGCGCACCAAGAGGTTTACTTCCTCGTTCTTGCCCCGTGTTTCCTTCTGGGTTCTTTAGGCGGGGCGTGAAACGGCATCTCAGTGGGCCTTCAGGGTAAGGGCGACAAGCGCAATGGGTTTGTTCTATTGTGCCTGTCGACCTAACTTTTGGACCTCAAGACCGCTTACCATCAGGTGGAGTGAAAGCCATCCTGAAAGCGCTTCTTATAAAAAAAAATCATCTTTTCGTTTCAAGCCACCCTCACCTGCTTGTGGTGCATCTTGCCGAATAACAAACGAGTCTCTGGCAACCGACTGGTATTGGTATAATCAATGCTATAATCTGGCCACTCCGGCCAGTATGAATTGGCGTAAAGTTATGATTGTAGCGAGCAATTTGCACATCCTGTAGTATATTTTTAACAGACTTCAAAAAAGAAGGAAGTTTGCAACTCGACTGATTTTTTTGTTGTATGTTTGTTACATATTATCTCCGAAAATTGTAGACCATTTGTGTAAAGTACAAACATTTGTGTGCATGAACATATCTGTTTGTATTAGTCTGGGTGTTTTCTATGTATAACATGTATTTATTTACAAAAAAAAAGTACTTAAGTAAGTTTATCAGTTGTCTAGTACTCATAGTACAAGCTTCGACTTAGTTTGGGGCTAGATGACGATGTGTGGTCCAGCGTGGCACGTCTAGGGTTATTATTATTATTAAATACTGTTATGTTAAAAATATTCCGCTGTGTAACCAGATCGAGGGCCACTACGGAGGCGTGCGCGTGGTGGCGGAGGGCCGCGGCAGCCAGCTGTTCGTGGGCACCACCAAGAACTGCGTGCTGCACGGCGACCTGGAGCTAGGATTCGCGCCCTGCGTCTTGGGGCATGTTGATGAGGTAAACTATCATCATTTATCACCTAGTGCCAAGGTCGTATAGGTATGGATGCACAAACGCGCGGCGGCGGATGAGTCCCACATAACCTACTGCTCCCTCGAGCAACGGGTATGCGTAAACTGCATTTTCTACCGGTGAAAGAAAAAAAAAATAGTAAATTATCAGCAACATTTTTTTTAACCAGAGAATATGCGGTTATGCATCCCTTCCAATTGGGGGAGTGGCGGGGTATGTGAGCCTACCCTGCATCAAGATGGTGGTGAGGCAGGGAATACCCTAATCCATAAACCCCGACCCCAGTCAAGCGCCTTAAAGGGTGGCGCCATGGGGCCTTCGTAACTGACTGTCATGATACCACAAGCGCTGCCCTGCCTGCTTAGGCGGGCCCAACTTGGTTAAGGCACTGGGACCCTGGTGTACGCGTAGAGGCTTTCTCGACAAGAAAAAATAAAGACCTAACCTAATTTTGAGCTCTTCTGTGGAGCTAAACATGAGAGCATGCAAGGCAGGACGTAAGGTGAGTCATGGTTTGAAACCAAATCACGTTAGGGTGCAAGAATTCAGCCTACCCGTATGACGTATTGACTTTTCAGCTTCGTCTGGCGTACCCTGGGCAATCTGCGAGTTTTCCCACGCAGATTGGCTAATCTTTCCACACGCATTCCGAACATGAGCTATTAATGATTGACAGATGACGTAATAATGTCTCTTTGCGTCAGGTATGGGGCCTGGCCACGCACCCTACGCTGCCTCAGTTCGTGTCGGCCGGCTGGGACCGCCTGCTGCAGCTGTGGGACGGGCTCAGCCACTCCACCGTCTGGAGCAAGGACATCGAGGTATTGACCAGATTACTACTATTCATTATCATCATCAGCCTATTACAGTCCACTGCTGGACATAGGACTTGACAGTTGTTCGCCACTTAGGGCAAACGTGAGGATATACCCATAATCGCTACGCTGGGCAGGCGGGTTGGAGATCGCATGGCATAGCTTCTCGCTCTGGTGACGCTGCCGGTTGCCAGCTGCCAGTCGGTTGCCAGCGCCTCGTTTGTTACTCGGCAGGATACACCACGGGCAGGTGAGGTTGGCTATTATGATGTATGAAGAATTTAAGATACAACTGAATATATTGTGGCCCATTGTGGGACTTTCCCGCGATGTAAAATACACGCAGCGCCATCTCTTTATGTGTAGAGGAACTAATGCGATTGGCTGACCAATGCGACTGGACTGGCTCGGTGGCTCATTTGGTAGTGCCTTCTCAACCAACAATACATTCGTGTGATGAACACTTGTGTTTGTGTGTTTGTTCCGTGTCTGGGTGTTTATATTTGTGTATAATTATTTATTTGTGGTACCTTCGTTGTTCTTGTACCCATTTTTTTTATGCCGAGGAAAATGCTTTTAGGCATCCCCGTCACCCGGGGGGAGTGACGGGGTATCTGGGACTCAGTGTCAAGCACCTATGGGGATGGTGTCATGGGACCCGAAAAGACTAGGACTGCCGCGACACCACCAGCACTGCCCGCCTACTGGGGCTCAACTGGCCCCCCTCTAAGGGGAGCGACGGAAGCGGCCCGGGGCCGGCCCACTCCCATCCGACGGGACGGGGGCCCGTGCAAGGCGGGTGGAGGTGCCCCCGCACCAACCACCCGCTGGGCCCCATTTGTTCTGATATTAATTAACTAGCTTTTACCCGCAACTTCGTCCGCGTGTTTAGATTTTTTACATACAGAAGTTTTATCCTAATAACTCCCGCTCCCGTGGGTCAGTCAGTCAGTCAGCTTTGGGTTTTATATATTTAAATTAATTTATTTGATGTATCGTCCGCTACAGGAGCGTGCGCAGTGCTGCGCGTGGTCGGCGGACGGCGGCGTCATCGCGGTGGGCACGCTGTCGGGCCGCTGGCTGGTGTTCGACCCGCACTCGCGCGAGCTGCTGGCGCACCACACCGACGGGTGAGCGACGTACTATGTGTCGTACTATGTGTCGTACGCTACAGGAGCGTGGTCGGACGGCGGCGTCATCGCGGTGGGCACGCTGTCGGGCCGCTGGCTGGTGTTCGACCCGCACTCGCGCGAGCTGCTGGCGCACCACACCGACGGGTGAGCGACGTACTATGTGTCGTACGCTACAGGAGCGTGGTCGGACGGCGGCGTCATCGCGGTGGGCGCGCTGTCGGGCCGCTGGCTGGTGTTCGACCCGCACTCGCGCGAGCTGCTGGCGCACCACACCGACGGGTGAGCGACGTACTATGTGTCGTACGCTACAGGAGCGTGGTCGGACGGCGGCGTCATCGCGGTGGGCGCGCTGTCGGGCCGCTGGCTGGTGTTCGACCCGCACTCGCGCGAGCTGCTGGCGCACCACACCGACGGGTGAGCGACGTACTATGTGTCGTACTATGTGTCGTACGCTACAGGAGCGTGGTCGGACGGCGGCGTCATCGCGGTGGGCGCGCTGTCGGGCCGCTGGCTGGTGTTCGACCCGCACTCGCGCGAGCTGCTGGCGCACCACACCGACGGGTGAGCGACGTACTATGTGTCGTACTATGTGTCGTACGCTACAGGAGCGTGGTCGGACGGCGGCGTCATCGCGGTGGGCGCGCTGTCGGGCCGCTGGCTGGTGTTCGACCCGCACTCGCGCGAGCTGCTGGCGCACCACACCGACGGGTGAGCGACGTACTATGTGTCGTACTATGTGTCGTACGCTACAGGAGCGTGGTCGGACGGCGGCGTCATCGCGGTGGGCGCGCTGTCGGGCCGCTGGCTGGTGTTCGACCCGCACTCGCGCGAGCTGCTGGCGCACCACACCGACGGGTGAGCGACGTACTATGTGTCGTACTATGTGTCGTACGCTACAGGAGCGTGGTCGGACGGCGGCGTCATCGCGGTGGGCGCGCTGTCGGGCCGCTGGCTGGTGTTCGACCCGCACTCGCGCGAGCTGCTGGCGCACCACACCGACGGGTGAGCGACGTACTATGTGTCGTACGCTACAGGAGCGTGGTCGGACGGCGGCGTCATCGCGGTGGGCGCGCTGTCGGGCCGCTGGCTGGTGTTCGACCCGCACTCGCGCGAGCTGCTGGCGCACCACACCGACGGGTGAGCGACGTACTATGTGTCGTACGCTACAGGAGCGTGGTCGGACGGCGGCGTCATCGCGGTGGGCGCGCTGTCGGGCCGCTGGCTGGTGTTCGACCCGCACTCGCGCGAGCTGCTGGCGCACCACACCGACGGGTGAGCGACGTACTATGTGTCGTACTATGTGTCGTACGCTACAGGAGCGTGGTCGGACGGCGGCGTCATCGCGGTGGGCGCGCTGTCGGGCCGCTGGCTGGTGTTCGACCCGCACTCGCGCGAGCTGCTGGCGCACCACACCGACGGGTGAGCGACGTACTATGTGTCGTACTATGTGTCGTACGCTACAGGAGCGTGGTCGGACGGCGGCGTCATCGCGGTGGGCGCGCTGTCGGGCCGCTGGCTGGTGTTCGACCCGCACTCGCGCGAGCTGCTGGCGCACCACACCGACGGGTGAGCGACGTACTATGTGTCGTACTATGTGTCGTACGCTACAGGAGCGTGGTCGGACGGCGGCGTCATCGCGGTGGGCGCGCTGTCGGGCCGCTGGCTGGTGTTCGACCCGCACTCGCGCGAGCTGCTGGCGCACCACACCGACGGGTGAGCGACGTACTATGTGTCGTACGCTACAGGAGCGTGGTCGGACGGCGGCGTCATCGCGGTGGGCGCGCTGTCGGGCCGCTGGCTGGTGTTCGACCCGCACTCGCGCGAGCTGCTGGCGCACCACACCGACGGGTGAGCGACGTACTATGTGTCGTACTATGTGTCGTACGCTACAGGAGCGTGGTCGGACGGCGGCGTCATCGCGGTGGGCGCGCTGTCGGGCCGCTGGCTGGTGTTCGACCCGCACTCGCGCGAGCTGCTGGCGCACCACACCGACGGGTGAGCGACGTACTATGTGTCGTACTATGTGTCGTACGCTACAGGAGCGTGGTCGGACGGCGGCGTCATCGCGGTGGGCGCGCTGTCGGGCCGCTGGCTGGTGTTCGACCCGCACTCGCGCGAGCTGCTGGCGCACCACACCGACGGGTGAGCGACGTACTATGTGTCGTACTATGTGTCGTACGCTACAGGAGCGTGGTCGGACGGCGGCGTCATCGCGGTGGGCGCGCTGTCGGGCCGCTGGCTGGTGTTCGACCCGCACTCGCGCGAGCTGCTGGCGCACCACACCGACGGGTGAGCGACGTACTATGTGTCGTACTATGTGTCGTACGCTACAGGAGCGTGGTCGGACGGCGGCGTCATCGCGGTGGGCGCGCTGTCGGGCCGCTGGCTGGTGTTCGACCCGCACTCGCGCGAGCTGCTGGCGCACCACACCGACGGGTGAGCGACGTACTATGTGTCGTACTATGTGTCGTACGCTACAGGAGCGTGGTCGGACGGCGGCGTCATCGCGGTGGGCGCGCTGTCGGGCCGCTGGCTGGTGTTCGACCCGCACTCGCGCGAGCTGCTGGCGCACCACACCGACGGGTGAGCGACGTACTATGTGTCGTACTATGTGTCGTACGCTACAGGAGCGTGGTCGGACGGCGGCGTCATCGCGGTGGGCGCGCTGTCGGGCCGCTGGCTGGTGTTCGACCCGCACTCGCGCGAGCTGCTGGCGCACCACACCGACGGGTGAGCGACGTACTATGTGTCGTACTATGTGTCGTACGCTACAGGAGCGTGGTCGGACGGCGGCGTCATCGCGGTGGGCGCGCTGTCGGGCCGCTGGCTGGTGTTCGACCCGCACTCGCGCGAGCTGCTGGCGCACCACACCGACGGGTGAGCGACGTACTATGTGTCGTACGCTACAGGAGCGTGGTCGGACGGCGGCGTCATCGCGGTGGGCGCGCTGTCGGGCCGCTGGCTGGTGTTCGACCCGCACTCGCGCGAGCTGCTGGCGCACCACACCGACGGGTGAGCGACGTACTATGTGTCGTACTATGTGTCGTACGCTACAGGAGCGTGGTCGGACGGCGGCGTCATCGCGGTGGGCGCGCTGTCGGGCCGCTGGCTGGTGTTCGACCCGCACTCGCGCGAGCTGCTGGCGCACCACACCGACGGGTGAGCGACGTACTATGTGTCGTACGCTACAGGAGCGTGGTCGGACGGCGGCGTCATCGCGGTGGGCGCGCTGTCGGGCCGCTGGCTGGTGTTCGACCCGCACTCGCGCGAGCTGCTGGCGCACCACACCGACGGGTGAGCGACGTACTATGTGTCGTACTATGTGTCGTACGCTACAGGAGCGTGGTCGGACGGCGGCGTCATCGCGGTGGGCGCGCTGTCGGGCCGCTGGCTGGTGTTCGACCCGCACTCGCGCGAGCTGCTGGCGCACCACACCGACGGGTGAGCGACGTACTATGTGTCGTACGCTACAGGAGCGTGGTCGGACGGCGGCGTCATCGCGGTGGGCGCGCTGTCGGGCCGCTGGCTGGTGTTCGACCCGCACTCGCGCGAGCTGCTGGCGCACCACACCGACGGGTGAGCGACGTACTATGTGTCGTACTATGTGTCGTACGCTACAGGAGCGTGGTCGGACGGCGGCGTCATCGCGGTGGGCGCGCTGTCGGGCCGCTGGCTGGTGTTCGACCCGCACTCGCGCGAGCTGCTGGCGCACCACACCGACGGGTGAGCGACGTACTATGTGTCGTACGCTACAGGAGCGTGGTCGGACGGCGGCGTCATCGCGGTGGGCGCGCTGTCGGGCCGCTGGCTGGTGTTCGACCCGCACTCGCGCGAGCTGCTGGCGCACCACACCGACGGGTGAGCGACGTACTATGTGTCGTACGCTACAGGAGCGTGGTCGGACGGCGGCGTCATCGCGGTGGGCGCGCTGTCGGGCCGCTGGCTGGTGTTCGACCCGCACTCGCGCGAGCTGCTGGCGCACCACACCGACGGGTGAGCGACGTACTATGTGTCGTACTATGTGTCGTACGCTACAGGAGCGTGGTCGGACGGCGGCGTCATCGCGGTGGGCGCGCTGTCGGGCCGCTGGCTGGTGTTCGACCCGCACTCGCGCGAGCTGCTGGCGCACCACACCGACGGGTGAGCGACGTACTATGTGTCGTACGCTACAGGAGCGTGGTCGGACGGCGGCGTCATCGCGGTGGGCGCGCTGTCGGGCCGCTGGCTGGTGTTCGACCCGCACTCGCGCGAGCTGCTGGCGCACCACACCGACGGGTGAGCGACGTACTATGTGTCGTACTATGTGTCGTACGCTACAGGAGCGTGGTCGGACGGCGGCGTCATCGCGGTGGGCGCGCTGTCGGGCCGCTGGCTGGTGTTCGACCCGCACTCGCGCGAGCTGCTGGCGCACCACACCGACGGGTGAGCGACGTACTATGTGTCGTACGCTACAGGAGCGTGGTCGGACGGCGGCGTCATCGCGGTGGGCGCGCTGTCGGGCCGCTGGCTGGTGTCGACCCGCACTCGCGCGAGCTGCTGGCGCACCACACCGACGGGTGAGCGACGTACTATGTGTCGTACTATGTGTCGTACGCTACAGGAGCGTGGTCGGACGGCGGCGTCATCGCGGTGGGCGCGCTGTCGGGCCGCTGGCTGGTGTTCGACCCGCACTCGCGCGAGCTGCTGGCGCACCACACCGACGGGTGAGCGACGTACTATGTGTCGTACTATGTGTCGTACGCTACAGGAGCGTGGTCGGACGGCGGCGTCATCGCGGTGGGCGCGCTGTCGGGCCGCTGGCTGGTGTTCGACCCGCACTCGCGCGAGCTGCTGGCGCACCACACCGACGGGGTGAGCGACGTACTATGTGTCGTACGCTACAGGAGCGTGGTCGGACGGCGGCGTCATCGCGGTGGGCGCGCTGTCGGGCCGCTGGCTGGTGTTCGACCCGCACTCGCGCGAGCTGCTGGCGCACCACACCGACGGGTGAGCGACGTACTATGTGTCGTACTATGTGTCGTACGCTACAGGAGCGTGGTCGGACGGCGGCGTCATCGCGGTGGGCGCGCTGTCGGGCCGCTGGCTGGTGTTCGACCCGCACTCGCGCGAGCTGCTGGCGCACCACACCGACGGGTGAGCGACGTACTATGTGTCGTACGCTACAGGAGCGTGGTCGGACGGCGGCGTCATCGCGGTGGGCGCGCTGTCGGGCCGCTGGCTGGTGTTCGACCCGCACTCGCGCGAGCTGCTGGCGCACCACACCGACGGGTGAGCGACGTACTATGTGTCGTACTATGTGTCGTACGCTACAGGAGCGTGGTCGGACGGCGGCGTCATCGCGGTGGGCGCGCTGTCGGGCCGCTGGCTGGTGTTCGACCCGCACTCGCGCGAGCTGCTGGCGCACCACACCGACGGGTGAGCGACGTACTATGTGTCGTACGCTACAGGAGCGTGGTCGGACGGCGGCGTCATCGCGGTGGGCGCGCTGTCGGGCCGCTGGCTGGTGTTCGACCCGCACTCGCGCGAGCTGCTGGCGCACCACACCGACGGGTGAGCGACGTACTATGTGTCGTACTATGTGTCGTACGCTACAGGAGCGTGGTCGGACGGCGGCGTCATCGCGGTGGGCGCGCTGTCGGGCCGCTGGCTGGTGTTCGACCCGCACTCGCGCGAGCTGCTGGCGCACCACACCGACGGGTGAGCGACGTACTATGTGTCGTACTATGTGTCGTACGCTACAGGAGCGTGGTCGGACGGCGGCGTCATCGCGGTGGGCGCGCTGTCGGGCCGCTGGCTGGTGTTCGACCCGCACTCGCGCGAGCTGCTGGCGCACCACACCGACGGGTGAGCGACGTACTATGTGTCGTACTATGTGTCGTACGCTACAGGAGCGTGGTCGGACGGCGGCGTCATCGCGGTGGGCGCGCTGTCGGGCCGCTGGCTGGTGTTCGACCCGCACTCGCGCGAGCTGCTGGCGCACCACACCGACGGGTGAGCGACGTACTATGTGTCGTACTATGTGTCGTACGCTACAGGAGCGTGGTCGGACGGCGGCGTCATCGCGGTGGGCGCGCTGTCGGGCCGCTGGCTGGTGTTCGACCCGCACTCGCGCGAGCTGCTGGCGCACCACACCGACGGGTGAGCGACGTACTATGTGTCGTACTATGTGTCGTACGCTACAGGAGCGTGGTCGGACGGCGGCGTCATCGCGGTGGGCGCGCTGTCGGGCCGCTGGCTGGTGTTCGACCCGCACTCGCGCGAGCTGCTGGCGCACCACACCGACGGGTGAGCGACGTACTATGTGTCGTACTATGTGTCGTACGCTACAGGAGCGTGGTCGGACGGCGGCGTCATCGCGGTGGGCGCGCTGTCGGGCCGCTGGCTGGTGTTCGACCCGCACTCGCGCGAGCTGCTGGCGCACCACACCGACGGGTGAGCGACGTACTATGTGTCGTACTATGTGTCGTACGCTACAGGAGCGTGGTCGGACGGCGGCGTCATCGCGGTGGGCGCGCTGTCGGGCCGCTGGCTGGTGTTCGACCCGCACTCGCGCGAGCTGCTGGCGCACCACACCGACGGGTGAGCGACGTACTATGTGTCGTACTATGTGTCGTACGCTACAGGAGCGTGGTCGGACGGCGGCGTCATCGCTGTCAATGTCACCCACGCCAAAACTCCCATGTCTACCTGTGTTATAAGACAACACTGTGTATGTTTTGTGTACAGCACGGAGCCGATCCAGACGATCCAGTACTCGCCGGACAACCGGCTGGTGGCGCTGGGCTCGCGCGACAACTTCATCTACGTGTACCGCGTCGACGACGCCGGCGCGCGCTACTCGCGACAGGGCAAGTGCCTGGTACGTGACGCACCACCACACGCCACTACACACCACACACCACCACACAACAGCACTAACTACAAGATAGGGAATCCTGCATCATCATTATGCGAAGAGTGAAGATGCCAGGGACCAGTGTAGCCCAGAGAGGCGGCCAGGGCAAAGATGGCGCACGCGACGATTTAGCGACATCGTATTATAATGAATGTCATTCTCGGTCGCTATATTTTTTTATAGTAGCTCGACATAATGACTTCCCTACGCCTGATGGAAAGCCAAAGAGAAGCCCAAGTCGCTGTGACAACTGGCAAGTCATTGCTTAGTTACCTGTCAGTTGCCACTGCCATGCCGGCCCAGCCCCAACCCCCCACGAGCTCCGGAGACCCTTCTCACCAGCAGAAACACGACCCGGAGGTCATTTGGCTGCGGTATTCTATAGAGTGGAGGTCCTTCCCCGGGCGGACGGGCAGCTCAATGCGAGCGAATATTCGCTATGCCCTACCTCTCCTATATTTCTTATACTCACACTCATTACCTACTTAATGCTTGTCACTCTCTAACTGTCTCACTCAGACTATCTCTCACAGACACGTGCGGACTATTCGTCATACATTATCTCACTCGTTATCATTATATTATTTTATCTATGTCCTGTTTTCTACTCTCTCCTTCTTTCTCTCTCTCTCTAATTTCTTTAGCTGTCTGTCATCATAAATTCATAGGTACCTACCATGGAAAGTACTTAATACTTCCATGGTACCTACTTATAGGTAATTTTAAATCACCATGGTAATAATTATAATAGTATATTTCTATTATGTATTCCTAATTCTTATTGTTTTCTTATTATTATCTATTCTTTGTGCCATATGTCTAACAATATTGTGATTTCATGCATCATCCACTCAGTGCACGGAGAAAAAACGTAGACGGGTAAAACGAATACAGATTAAGAAATAATTTGGTTGCTTAAGTATCGCTGCTTTAAGTTAGATACTTACCCCCGGCGTTTCGCACAATTAATAATAAAAGTTTCCGTAAAATGTCTTCGTTGGTGCTTTTCTAAGAGCACACCATTTCCTACAAAAATGAAAGCACTTTGTCTGAGCACATTATATCCTTCAATATTTGATCGTGCTCGCGGACCGGGGGCCGACGGACTATAGGTTTATCGAATATTTCATGAAAACTTCGTATATGCGTTGAAGCTCTTCCATGGAACTTGAATGGTTTCTCTATCTGTGAAGTTAACTAACCGCAGGGAGTACAACGCCATCTGTTGTTATTAGGGGGAACTAATCATTGTATGTTCTAGCGATATGGATAGATGTCGCTACACTCTCATTAATTTATTAGTAATTGTGCGAAACAATTAGCTTGATTATGGGGTAAGTGTTTAATGCATTATATTAGTGCTACATTAGAAAGAAGTATATGGAGCAACTTTTATGGATGTTAGAATAATTAGTAAGGCTGCGTATCTTTATATAACTATTTTGGTTCTGTAGCTCTTCTTAGCTTGTAAAATGTTGTTCTTTATTGGTTCGTAGTATCTCCGTGCATTACATGTTCATCGTCGTAATATTATTTTGATTAGAGCTTCAAGTCGAGTACTATATTAATGTGAAAGCTTTTGGTAAATTAAAATTATAGTAAGTATTAGCTATTTTCAATTTCAATAGTAATCGGTACATCTAATTTTAATCCAAAATTGTAAAGCAATAAACAAAGATATTGTTAAGATCCAAATAAATTCAAACACTTAATTAAATATGATAAACTGAATTTAAAATGTTTTTAAACTCAAGTGCTTATCATAAGAGTTAACTAAAAAGTTAACGTTATATTTTGTGCGTTACAGGGCCACTCGAGTTACATCACTCACCTGGATTGGTCCGAGGACAGCCAATACATCAGGAGCAACTCTGGGGACTATGAGCTGCTCTTCTGTGAGTACATAATTATTTATTTGTAATGATTCAATCAGTCAACAATCCTGGGGCCCTACTACAGTAAACGAAAACGATCCGTTCAACGAACGATCGTTTTCGTTTTCTGTAGTAGGGCCCCAAGTCCGTCCATTCAGTGGACGGACCGTAGGCCTAATTCAAATCGCCATATTTCTTTATCTCGGGCGCAACGTTAGTCTACGATGGGTCTAACTTAAGCGGTTTAGATTTTTCATACAAAAGGATTTTCCCGCTAATTCCCGTTCCCGTGGGAATTTCGGGAATTCCTTTCTTAGTGCACCCCTACGGTACCTAAGCTACGTCCCTTCCAAATTTCAAGTGCCTACGTTTAGCCGTTTGGGCTGTGCGTTGATATGTCAGTCAGTCAGTCAGTCAGTTTCTCCTTTTATATATATAGATCTGTAGAGAGGTCAATTCTGTACATAAAATATTTTTTCAAAATAACTATCAGGGGGTGATAAGTGATCGATACTGATACCAAAAATGCAATCAGTAAAATTTTTGTCTGTCTGTCTGTATGTTCGTTATAGAAAAAAAAACTACTGAACAGATTTTGACGAAACTTGGTACAATTATTCTTCATACTCCTGGGCAGGTTATAGAATACTTTTCATCACGCTACAATCAATAGGAGCGGAGCAGTGACGGGAAGTGTTGGGAAAACGCGAGAAATTAAAACCTGTATGTTTGAACGCGCATTACGCGAAAACTACTGCATAGAATTGAATGCGGTTTTCACCAATGTATTGCTAGAGGTCTAACTTAAAACTTAGGCACAAGGTATAGATGGGTATTATATGGAAGTCCGTTATTTTTGAAACCCAATATCCACGCGAGCGACGCCGCTGGCACAGCTAGTAAAGAATATATCTATAGATATTTTTTATTGCATTTTATTGCATTTTTATGCACAAAACACAGAGTAAATACAGTAAAGGTGATACAGACATATTGTGGTACAATCTAGGCGGTCTTATCGCTAGTGAGCGATCTCTTCCAGACAACCTTCAAGTAGAGGAAGTGTAAATTCTCTGAAGGGAGGGTCTATATATCAATCTATGTATGTTTGTTAACTCGTGTCTGTGTGTCTGTCCGCGGCAGGGAACGCGACGACGTGTCGGCAGGTGACGGCGCCGACGTCGATGCGCGACGTGGCCTGGGCCACCAACACGTGTCCCATCACCTTCACCACCGTCGGCGTGTGGCCGGAGAACGCCGACGGGACCGACATCAACACTTGCACCAGGTGAGCTCCACCAACACGTGTCCCATCACCTTCACCACCGTCGGCGTGTGGCCGGAGAACGCCGACGGGACCGACATCAACACCTGCACCAGGTGAGCTCCACCAACACGTGTCCCATCACCTTCACCACCGTCGGCGTGTGGCCGGAGAACGCCGACGGGACCGACATCAACACCTGCACCAGGTGAGCTCCACCAACACGTGTCCCATCACCTTCACCACCGTCGGCGTGTGGCCGGAGAACGCCGACGGGACCGACATCAACACCTGCACCAGGTGAGCTCCACCAACACGTGTCCCATCACCTTCACCACCGTCGGCGTGTGGCCGGAGAACGCCGACGGGACCGACATCAACACCTGCACCAGGTAAGCTACCACCAGCGTGAACCTGATCTTCTATGCCGTCACTACAGTGGCTCGGAGGACACGGCAGAGCATACGCTTCGGCATTGCCCTGCCTGGGCCAGTGAGCGCTCCGTCCTCGTCACTGTCGCACAGGACCTCGATCTGCCGCAACTCTTGCGGCAGATGACGGCGTTCTTCAGAACATTCCCCGTGATAGATGCGGTAGAGAACGCACATGGATGCAACGTCTCTTCGCAATGCCAGTGAGGTTTAGTGGGTATGCCTGCCTCCTATTCTGGTGAGCCCCACACACCACGCCGACTCCCACCCGCCACAGACTTAAGGAGGAAGCATTTAGGTACACTATTGTATAGAGTTGGCATAACTTTTCTGTGTTGTTTCAGATCACACGACGGGCGCCTAGTAGCGACCGGGGATGATTTCGGCAAAGTCAAATTGTATGCGTATCCCGTTACTCAGCCTAAGGTATGTTTATTAATATTTGTCTTCAACTTAAATAGTATTAACTTGCGACTAACTTCTACGGTATTACCTTCGGTAGCATTAAGGATAATTAATATATAAAAAAGTAATTTAATAAATAAATAACCCAAGACATGTCACGTTGGGCCACACATTAACACCATTTATTTCATTCACTCATGCACATACACTACACATTTATACACTTATCTGTACTCATTTTGAATTGTTACAACTGTTGATTTTGGTCGCACAATGCGAAAGTGTAGAAATCACAGTTGTGTATTAGACTCTTCAAGGCGCAACCTTAATTTTTCGAGCACATCAGAGAAGAATATGTAATGTTAGGGTTGTCGAATAAACTTTATTTTATTTCTACATTTCCATCTAGCCCCAAATTAAGTCAAAGTTTGTACTATGGGTACTAGATAACTGGTCTAGTACAATGCGTGCCACGAAAGATGAGACTTGCCGAGCGTTAGTAGTGGGGCGTCCGCGCAGGTACCGTTGTGTTCAAAAATGTTATCCTTGATTTTTACTTAAATTCATGAAGTACCTATACCGTAACAATCGGATTGGTATATAGTATATCTTAAGAAAGTAGGTAGTGGCAAAGAGTGGAAAATAATAAAAAAATTCACTTCAGACTTCTTACCGCTAAAGAGACCTATAAAGTCGTCTCTGCGCAGGTCGAATCACGTGGTCTCTTAAGTCTCATCTTTTGTGGCACGGACTGTACCTACAATATAAATTAATCTGTAGTAGAACCCAAGTTTACTCAGGGCCGTCTTTAAACTATTTGAGGCCCTGGGCACATTAGGATCATGGGGCCCCTATGACCTAAATATCAGTTATCATTTGGTAATCTGGCAGGAACTAGGGGGCCCCATTCGATCACGGGGCCCTGGGCACGTGCCCTTAGTGCTCAGTGGGAAAGAGGGGCCTGAGTTTACTACAAGCCTTTTTCATTTATCTCTGTATTTTTTTTAAATATTTAACATGATAAAATAAAGTAATGATGTCGTCTGTTGCGGCAGTCGCTGTGCCACGCGTACGGCGGGCACTCGTCGCACGTGACGAGCGCGCGGTTCGCGGCCGACGGCGCGCGCCTGCTCACGGCCGGCGGCCTCGACACCGCGCTCATGCAGTGGCTCGTGGACTAGGCCACACCCCCTGCCGACCTCCGCTGAAGGTAACTAAACACTTACAGGTAGCCCGCAGACTAATCTTAACTAATATTATAAAGCTGAAGAGTTTGTTTGTTTGTTTGAACGCGCTAATCTCAGGAACTACTGGTCCGAATTGAAAAATTATTTTTCTGTTGAATAGACCATTTATCGAGGAAGGCTTTAGGCTATATAACATCACGCTGCAACTATTAGGAGCGAAGAAATAATGGAAAATGTAAAAAAAAAAAACGGGGGAAAAAATAACTATTCCACGCGGACGAAGTCGCGAGCACAGCTAGTAGGGAATATGCATGAAAAATAGTTTCATATATTTACTAATTTATCGTAAAATAGATAAAAATATACTACGAACAGTGAAAACAAAATCAAAATTGGCTGAAAAATTGGCGAGATACAGTCGTTGAAAGTAAATATCCGTCTCTCTTACGCGAAACAGATTTTTCTATGGAGTTTGTATGGCGCGCACGGTACGTGACGTCATCCGCCACGTCGGATCTCTCTGTCTAACGAATAACTTTAACGCTTTATAACTCACTTAATAGAACAGATAGTTTAAAAATTCTTGGATATTTATGTATCTGAAAGACACAAAATCTCAATATAACCATAAAAAAGTCATGCATATTCCCTATTATTCGATTTTTTCTCGCCGTAAGAACCATCCTTGGACTTCAACGAACATTTTAAAAAAAGAATTAGCCAAATTGGTCCATGCGTTGTTAAGTTATGCGCTTACCGACACATTTTCCGATTTATTTTTATATTATACTAAAAATGAGACTAAAAATTACAAAGTTATAGCCCGTTTAAATTACGCGTGACGTCACTCGGTGAGGCATTTTTACTTTTTAAGTAGTTCGACATAATGGCTTCCCTGCGCCTGATCGAAAGCGAAAGAGGAGCCCAAGTCACTGTCACAACTGGCAAGTAACCGGTCAGTTACCTGTCAGCTGCCAATGCCATGCCGGCACAACCCTTACCCCCCACGAGCTCCGGAAACCCTACTCACCGGCAGAAATACGACCCGGAGGTCATTTGGCTGCGGTATCCTATAGGGTGGAGGTCCTTCCCCGGAAAGGCAGCTCAATTCGAGTGAAGATTCGCTATGCCCTACCTCTCTTGGAATGTGGCATTTCAGTTTAGTTCTTAATAAATTAATTTTATATCATTCTACAGGTATCCTGGATGTCCAATGCTGAATCAGAACTTTACGGAGCTGAAATAACTCGCAAGATCCCACTCATATATCTACTCCACTCACTCCTCAACAGATGTAAAAACGTAACGAAACCGAAAAAATTACAACCTTATTGCTTTTCTTATTTATCAACTTCCATTATGTAAAGCGTTCGTCTAAGGCGCAGATTACCCCCAATAGATACCGCATTAGGATATCGGACGCGAGGCAAGACATCGGTGCATTTCTGCGCGAAATACGCATGCGCATAAAGTGCGTCAGTACCACGGTCAGTACTGACCAGAAGTCAGACCCGTGTGTATCGGAGGCACTTGGGGGTAATCTGTGGTCTAAGGCATGCAATAAGAACAGAAGATTCGGAAACTTTGAATGGACTTCGTTTTTGACATTATTTTGTACTAAGTAGACCAATGACAAATCTGAATGCGCGTGCGCAAATGTTTCCGAATCCTGTCGGAAATAGTGTGAGTTTAATTCTCTTTCGGGTCTGTATCAAGGTAGGTTTAGCCTAAAGTACCTATGTTTATTAATATTTTGTCTTCAACTTAAATACTAATAACTTGCGACTAATTTTTACGATACAACCTTCGGTAGCATTTTTTTTATAGTAGCTCGACATAATGGCTTCCCTATGCTTGATGGAAAGCGAAAGAGAAGCCTAAGTCGATGTGACAACTGGCAAGTAACTGGTTAGTTACCTGTCAGTTGCCATGCCGACCCAACCCTAACCCCTCACGAGCTCCGGAGACCCTACTCACCAGCAGAAACACGACCCGGAGGTCATTTGGCTGCGGTATTCTATATACATAATTATCATCTGGCATTCGTATGATAATTAATTACTATTACATTCGTTTCCATTTTTCATGATATGTAATATAATTCGGTTTCGTTCCATTTTACTTGCTTAGAAAGTAAAAGACACTATTGTATAGCTCGAACGCGTAAGAATGAACATAATATTTACAGGTAAGTACAGGAATTTGTGGTACATCAAATGTATCTGAACTTTACTATAGTATGTTTACATCAAATATATGCAGTGCTATTACATACTTCGGATTTGGGGTAAGACGCAAGTCTTTATCTAATAAAAATGATATTACAAATGAAAAGTACAAGTATTTCTGTTCATCATAAAATAGTGTCTTGAAAAAGATACCTACATTTATGATAACTATAAACTTTTTAAGCACGGTTATTTAGTGCACTGTGTGATTAGAAATACCACCATGTAATTAGAAATACCTAGATTATCTATTGTACTAGAAATAGACCATCATCTACGAACTTGAGTGTCATAGGTGTCCAATCATTTAAGTTACAATTGTGTGCATTTACTACACAAACAAGACACTGTTTTAATTTTCTTAAATAAAAACCGTATTGTACTAGGTACAATTAATTTTTTTTGCAGTTTTTATGCTCTGTCGATTTGGTACCTATGTTGACTACCTACTGAGAGTCGATGTGCGCGCAAGTAACTTATAAGTTATAAGAGATCACGTGAAGACTGGTTGCGACGCTTGTATAGTATAGTTGTGTCTAGGTATTTCTAAGTCGAAGGTTGCTACAATCACAGAGAGTTGTAATCGCGGTTTTATCTAACGATCATGTGGTATGTCAATCGAATTTTATATAAAATCCTAATTATTATATTTAGTGAAGTACAATTTAGGCGAGAGTGTAACTTTTGCCATCGTTTTTATAATTGTATTAATATTCAGGCGTATTTTCTAAACGGGATGCGTATTATAATCTCCGATATATTTTTTGACTGAAATAGGACGGATGAAATAAAATGGCAGCATTTATTGTATCTGATTTTATTTATAGCTGACTTCGAAGCATTGCGGTCAGACGTGGGTCAGACGCAGCCGCGCGCGGTCGTATTAATACAATTTTATGATTATGAGGTAACTACATCCTATTTCAAGTGAAAAAATATATTATTCTCGATAATTTAATGTGGATTTTATTATTAATGTAACGAGCAGAAGTACACATTTGAAATATTTTATATTATAATTTGCTATGCTATTTATATGAATGTAAGTCAACAAAGAGGAAATATTTAAGCTTTTAATTAATTTAGAATCTGATTTTAAGCGTAGGGTTGTGAAAACGGGCTAGAATTTGTTAAGTTAACGGTAAGAGAATGTCCGTCGATATAACTTTATTCACTTGAGTAGCGTAAATGGCAACACCTGAACTAACATCGGGTATTTTACACTGGCAACACTGCATTCTTATTAAATTGTGATTGAGCTTGTTAAGCGTAATTTTAGTATTTATATTATAAGCATAATAATTATTACTGAGCACTTTATTTTTATTGTTTAAGCCATGTAGATCAAGTTTTACAAAGTAGGTTCGTTTGATTTAAGGATATTTGTAATGTGGTTCGGGAAAAATGGTAAAGGAAACACATAATGTTAGTGAACAAATGTATACACAATAGTAATATGACTTTAATTCGGTATTTTTTTTATGAATTTGCTTTAGAGTTTTCTGACCCTGATTTTTTTGTCTATTTTGACTTTAGTCTGGCTGATTACTTTATTCATAGTAGTCATCAGCTATCTACGAATACCTATAGTAACTACAGCGGTGGAACGGTTGGAGACCAGAAGAAATAAGAGGGATAGATGGGGCAAAAATACGCGATCCATTCAACGAACGATCGTTTTCGATTTTGGTGGTAGGGGCCCAGGTCTTTCGCATAATATTAAAAATTAAAAGCAAAATTAGCTGCCATCTATCGGACGACAGGCTTAGTCAAGCTGACTCGACCAAATAAAACATACGAAAACGAAATAAAATATTATTGTAGACTTTGCCATATTTCTCGGACCACAGTGCAACTAATTTTACAAAGTAAGTGTGGAGACACATTCCGTTAGTTTTGCGTTTGTATGTAACTAGTCACCGGCGGGCGCAGAGGCGCGTAGAGCGTTGTAAATAACTACTGTACTATGGCGATGCTCCGTCTTTATGAATGTGCCTCTAATAAACAAATGTTTTATCAATTTGCGTTTTGATTACACCTAAAACACTTGACCTATCCTTACCTTTATCAATCAGACAGTCCCAATCCTTGCTTTGTATCAAAATTCGAAGAATACTTTTGGCTCTCTAAGATTTCTTCATATAGGCTTATGACAAGCACTGATAAATGGCCAATCGTCTATTTGACTTCTCTCTTTATTTGTCATAATAATTGTGTTGTGCAGCGCTGTAATTAATAACCTAGTTTCTAAAGCTACGAAATAAAAGAGAAAATAGTATTTGTACATTTTTAATTAACATTTTGGGCTGGCGATTCTTTTGTTATAAATAAATAAATACATTCCTTATCCGTGGCTCCAATCAGCAAACAAACATTCAACTGAGTCTATTGAGTAAAATGCGTTACATACTTTCACTGTTTTACAGGAAAATATCATGCTTCCTGATAATTAAATACGATATAAAACTCGTAAGTTTGTATGTAAATATAACGTGAAATAAATATGTGTATGAAACAAATAATAAATCGTTACAAAATATACTAATACATAACTAAAAAATAAACAAACTAAAACTCAAAATGCACAAACCTCGCGGAACCCCAGAATGCGACAGTTTGACTAAAAAGGCTTTATTTCATTGGTAACACTCTTTTACTCAATTTTATAATATTTGAGCCACAGCGATGTACATTTTCGGAGTTCAGCGTGATTCAAAAACTTAAAATAACAAATTCCTGAAACATTACAACTCACACCAATCCGATTGCAACCAAAACACATTCTACTGGCAGAAAGTAGATTTTACAATGTGTCTGTTACAAAACAAATATAACAATGCAACTCATACTTCTAGTTCAAATTGTCAACTTTTCAAAACACCAACATTTCTCGCTTGATTTCCGAAAACATTTAAACATGAACAATAATCGATATTTCCTAAAAACAAGCGTCAATTTTAATTTGAAAGTTGAGCAATCACTTATATTGACAAGTCTCAAGTCACCGCTACGGTCACGATCTAGAACGGATTCCAACGGTCAACAATTAAAATTCTACTATGTACAAATGCACTACACCTATATCAACTGTTCTACACTATTCGCCGATAGCTCCAGTAGTCTCCACGCGGCCTTAGGGTTCAACTCCTGAGGGTCTCTGCACAGGACCCACACATAGTTGACTCGCATCACCTTATCCGGGTCTCCTTCGATGACGTTGTTCTTCGCGTCCCGGACGCACATGATCTGCTGCGATTGGAATGTTATGACTAGAACAGGTCCCTGATCCATCATTTTGCCCATGACTAGCTCGATCTGTTCGATGTCGAGTATCTTGGAGTCTAGGCGGTAGCCCAACTGTTTGCACTGCTTGATTGGTGTGGCCAGGATGTTGAAGACTCCCTCGTAGCACCAGTCTTTTAGTATCTCCAGGTCGCCCCGGACCATCGCTTCCAGTATGTTGGGTATGATGTCATTAGCGCAGTCCTCCAGAAACTTCTGCTGAGTGAAATTGGGGTCGATTTTGCAGATTTCGGTGAGGGTCTTTGAGAGCTCGGTCTTTTCGAAGAGGTTGCCAAAGAGACTGCCGACTTTTTCGGTGACGAATCGCGATGCTCGGACGACAGGGTTGTCGGATTCCTCGTATTTTATTTTCCAATCTAGAACCTAAAAGAAACATTTTTGATAGAAATAGCAATATGTAGGAAACACATTTTTTTTTATACTATGTTCGTTCGTAATAAGGTTGATCCTCGCCTAGTGGGATAATTTTGAAGACAGAGACGTGCGGTCAGAACAAATTTTTATTCGCTACTAAATTCAATGCGTTTTGAGCGTTATACCCGTACATTCCGCCCACCAAGAACATTAGTTCTTATACAAATAAAATTATGTATTTCGAAAACTATCTCAAAAAATAACATAGATATGATAACATAGATGTTTTTACATTGACTTACTCATCTAAAGAATTAAAAAATCTTATACTTTTACAGCAGCAGGTAATAGGTGACTTGATTAATTTTTTACATTAAAAAATGTGCTTATCTGAACCACATTGAATGACTATTACCGCCAAATTTTAACTTAAATAGCTCTAATTTTAATTAGTTAGTAGATACACTATAAAACGAGATACAAACTCAAATAAGTTAAGTAACCGCCCACCTTGACATATCTAAGACAATAACAATAAGCTCACTACAGTAGGTAGGTACAGTAGTACTTTAACCATGAATAAAGTTCACACAGTTATGAATTTACACAAATCTTCAATACAATACTGTAATTTAAAATTATTTGAAATTTTAATTTTAAACCAAGTTTAACATACTGTTAATATTAACATGAAAAGAAAACTTACAAAATTAATTGACATAAACCCAGTAGAAATATGTTGACTTAACTAATCTGAAAGACATTACAATAGGTAGATAGATACCTACAGAATGTAACATGCACATAAAATTATTATTTAGTGATAATACAAAGTTTGCTCACTGGACGCTTGAATACACCGGATTTACATTTCACAGACACGACTCTAGTGATATTATCGGGTCCAGGATGTTTCTCGATAATTTTACCTAAAAGCCATTTGGCAGGAGGCATATTATCCTCTTTTACAATTACAATACATCCTATCTCAGGCTCCGTACCTTTAGTATTCCATTTGTATCCTTGACTAAGACTACCTAAATATTCTCTATACCACCTCTTCCAAAAATGGCTTACCATTGTTTGGATTAGTCTCCACCTATCCAAACCTACAACCGTAGAATCAGTATCTCTCTCCGCTACATGTATTAACGGTTCACCCACCTAAAAGTGGCCAGGTGTCAGTGGTAAGGGATCGTTGGGGTCGTCACTGATTAAACTAATTGGTCGCGAATTTAAACACGCTTCCACTTGCGCCAAAACCGTTGCCAACTCTTCATAGGTAAGAGTGGCATTACCAAGTATCTTACGCAAATGTGTTTTTGTACTACGTACGCCCGCTTCCCACAGTCCTCCGAAATTCGGGGAGTGGGGAGGTATAAAGTGCCAAGTCGTACGCTCCAACGCCAAAAGTTCCGCGATTTCTTCAGGAAGTGATGAGGTAGCCTTATTAAACATATCTCTCAACTCTCTATCTGCACCAACAAAGTTGGTACCGTTGTCACTCCACAAATGTTGACAATGACCTCGCCGTGCTGTAAACCTCCTAAAAGCTGCGATGAAAGCTTTTGCCGTTAAGTCGGTAACAGCCTCCAAGTGAATGGCTTTGGTCACCATGCACACAAAAAGACATCCGTAGCCCTTATATGATTTTGCTCCTCTGCCAGGTGAAAATCTTATTTGTATTGGACCAAAATAATCTACTCCGGTAGATTTAAAAGGCTTACTAGGCTTTAGCCTCGACTCTGGTAGAAGACCCATTAGAGGAGTGGTCTTCTTGGTGGAATATCTTAAACAAATGACACATTCTCTAAAAATTTTCTTAACTCGCTCTTTTGCTTGAACAATCCAGAATTTAGTTCTCAGAAAATTCAACATCACTTGGGGTCCCCCATGTGAAGTCTGGTGATGAGCATCAACAATTAGAAGTCTAGTCAAATGATTTTTAGCAGGCATAATTATTGGATGCTTGGTATCGAAACAAGCATCTGAGTGAGTGATGCGGCCAGACACTCTTAAGATTCCCTTTTCGTCCAAAAAAGGAACAAGAGTGCGTAAGGGACTCCTTTTAGGTACACATCCTCGAGTCTTTAACTGTTTTATTTCATGTTCAAATTCACGCTCTTGTACTTGCTTAATACAAGCAAGTAAAGAATCTTCAATTTCTTCAGCTGTCACAAATTTTGGAAAATGTATATTATTATGTTTATCTTTTCGAAATTTCAAATTCAAAAATCTCCTACAGTATGAAACGACTCTTAGTAACCTCGGTAATGATGAAAATTTTGACCATATAAACTCTTCGTCTTGATTGGATAAAACAGTTAAAGATCTGATTTTCTCTTCCTCGTGTGTATCTTCAATGATTGTATCTTCCATCTCAACTCTGCTCTTGGATAACCACGGAGGTCCTTGCCACCACAAAGGATGAACGATCAAATCCTTCGGGTGCAAGCCTCGTGATGCACAGTCCGCTGGGTTGGTTTCCGTGGGGACATGATGCCACTGCTCAGCCTCCATGATGTTCAGAACTGTAGATACTCGGTTGATCACAAAAGTAGTCCAACGGCTAGCACCTCCTCTGAGCCATGCCAGAACAATAGTGGAATCTGTCCAGCCGTACAACCGCTCTTTAGGTATCTCCAACACTTGTGCTACTTCCCATACAAGTTTAGCAGCCAAAGCAGCACCACTCAACTCAAGCCTCGGAATAGACACTTCCTTTACGATTGGTGCAACCTTAGTTTTAGCAGTCACTAAGTGGACGTGAACATCATTAGATTCATCTAGTACTCTAATATAAACAACTGCTGCAAATGCAGTCTGTGAAGCATCTGAAAATACATGTAACTCAGTTGTAGAACCTCGTGTAACATCAAACCATCTCGGTATTTTCAGTTGTTTCAAATCTGTCAAACTACTCCTATATGAAAGCCACTCGCTCAACAGATCCTCAGGTAAGCCGTGATCCCACGACAAGCCTGTCTTCCAAAGAAGCTGAATAAATTTCTTAGCATTAACCACAACTGGAGCAATCCAGCCTTCTGGATCATACAGTCTTGCTACATCTGCTAAAACTTGTCTCTTAGTAATCGGCTCCTTAGTCTCTGGTAGGTCTATTGTGTAAACAAAGCTATCAGTCTCTCTGCACCAACTCACCCCAAGTACCTTGATAGTTTTGTTTAATTTTATAGGCTCCATTTGATCACATCGCTCATCTCTTATTTGTTGTAGTACATTGTCACTGTTACTATTCCACTTTTGAAGCTCGAATCCTCCCAGTTTCATTAGCTCTTTCATCTCTTGATATATTTTTAATGCCTCATTATCTGTATCTGCTCCTGAAATTAAATCGTCCATATAATAGTCTCTCTTTGTAATCTTTGCCGCTAATGGATACTTTTCGTTCTCTAAATCAGCTAATCTCTGTAAACATTTTACTGCCAAATATGGCGCGCATGCTGTGCCAAACGTTAGGCGTAAAAGCTTGTAGTGTTTTATTGGCTCTGATCCATCTGCTGCAAATCTCCAGACGATTCGTTGGAAGTCTGTATCGTCTTCAGCTACACAAACCATTCTATACATTTTTACAATGTCTGCGATAATACATACCTTGTGACATCTCCACCTCATTAAAATATGTCTCAAATCTTGCTGTAACTTAGGACCAACAAGAAGATCGTCGTTCAGTGATACATCATTGTCTCCTTTGCTTGACGCGTTGAACACTATTCTCAGCTTCGTTGTTTCTTTGTCTTCTCTTATCACTGCATGGTGTGGAAGATATACACAGTTAAGATTATCCATCTCGTTCTCGTCTACTGGTCTCATGTGATTTAAGCTCAAATACTCCTCAAATACCTTGTTATACTCTTCTCTTAGTTTCGGATCTCTGGATAATCTTCTCTCTAACGCCTCTAATCTCTTGATAGCTATTTCTTTAGAGTGACCATACTTACTCTTAGGATCATCTGTGCTAAAAGGTAATTTTACCACAAATCTCCCTTCATCATCTCTCACCGTAGTTGACTCGAAAATTTGCTCACATAATTTCTCGCTCTTCGTCATTACCTTTTGTAATGAGTTTGGTTCGTCCTCCATCTCCCAAAACTTCTTAAGCTGGTCATCTTCTTCAATGTGAACATGCATGCTAGAAAAATTAACTTTCGCTAACTCACCAGATTCTCGTGTCACTCTCCCTGATACAATCCATCCGAAAACCGTGTTCTGTGCCATTAGCCGCCCTCCAGATTGCTTGATAACTCCATCTAATAATATCTCACTGTACACCTCCGCACCGAGTAAAATATCAATCTTGCCAGGCACTGTGTAGGTAGGATCCGCTAAAGGTAGGTCTACAACATCTGACCACTCTGGAACATCAAGCGTCGTTGCTGGAAGCAAAGAGGTTAAGGAATGTAACACATAAGCGTTTACATGAATTACACTCTCTGGGTTATTGCGTGATACTAGGCGAAGTGAAACCGTGTGTTTTATTTTTAAACGACCATCCCCTAATCCTGAAACCCAACCACTTACAGGTTTACGTGATAAACCTAGAAATTGAACAGTTTTTTCAGTTATAAAGGAAGCTTGGGACCCCTGATCTAGCAAACATCTAATAGTTTGTTTACAATTACTGGAATTAAATACCTTAACTCTAGCCGTTGCCAGCAGGACCTGGTTCGGTTGCAGCATCCCTCTAGAAAATGCAGTAGTAATATGCGTGTTACCTCGTGGTCTACTCTGTCTCTCACTTATAGGTTCACTCGTGGCAGCCGTCGCAGCAGCGCTCTCACTCGATGGTGCTGTCTCCTGGTAGTTCTGGGTGTCTCTGTTTTCTCTCTCAAAATGTAGGGTAGTATGATGCCGGCGTCCACATTTCTTGCAATTGGTTGACTGGCGACATCTCAGCGCAGCATGTGTAGGCGATAAGCAATTGAAGCATAATTTATTGCTCTGCACGAAATCTTGTCTTTTATTAGGTGTTAAAATACTATATTGTTTGCATTGATATAGGTAGTGATTTTCATGGCACATTGCACATTTGACTTCATTACTCCTCGACTTGCTCTCAAATGAAGTATGAAATGCTTTAGGTTTCGATATAGGTTTAGCTAGTGGTGCGTGACGTATTGCATTAGTATCTATCATCTCCAAAGATCTAAATCTACCTTCCAAATAATCTCGTAAAAGTTCCCAGGTTGGCAACTCATCCATGCATGTTGCGTTTAGATGCTGTTCCCAATATTTAATTGATTCTGAATCCAACTTTGACACCACTAAAAACACAATAATTGCATCCCAATTCTTCGTACATATGCCTATATTTTCCAATGACTTTAAACAGGTAGAAGTAGTATCCACTAATTGCTTAATCGCGTTAGCTGACTCATTGTGCAATTTCTTTAACGAAAATAAGTTTCTCAATACAGCATTACAATTGTACCTTTTATTATCATAACGGCGTAATAATTGTTTCCAGGCTTCATCATAGTTCGCATCCGTTGTCGAAAAATTACGTAATAAGTTTAGTGGCTCACCCGATATATTACTCTTCAAGTAATGAAGCTTTTGCACTGGCGTTATTAACTTATTGTTGTGAATTAATGATGAAAACATATCATAAAATGTCTGCCACTCTTCGTACTTGCCGTTAAAAGTAGGTAGCACAATGCGGGGTAGTCTGATATCACTATGCAGGCCTTTGTCCTGCATTGCTGCCGGTTCCGATTGGGAAGACGCGCTGATAGCTGTTGCTTGCGAAGTAGGCAGCATTGGTTGCAAAGCTTCTAATATCAAAGACTTATATTGGATGTAAAGTTCTTCGAAACATTCATATTTGTCCTCGGAAAAATAAGGGTAGTTTTGGTCGGACAATGTTTCGCTTACTATCGCCTTGTGTCCTTCCTTGAAATTGTAGTACAATCCTTCTAGTGATTCTAACCTTGTTTCCAAATAAGGTCGTTTTATTCTATCTTTAGGTGTCTTCTTGAAGTTTTTCTCGGCTTTCTTTAAGTTTTGGAAATTTTCTTCTTGAATAGCGAATAGTACCTTCAATTTATTCACGTCTGTATTCATTGTAGCCACTCGTAGTAATCCCAATAGCAACACAAAATGATGTATAAATCGGTAAATAACTCAGCTCAGTTCTCGTAATAAATCGTAAATAACGATAGGTATGTAGGTAATAAGTTCGTTATAAAACTCGCTCACTCGGTGTTAAAGTTCACAATCACTCAGTTTGTATAGCAAATATTGCTTGCACTCAAAGTTTTAACACGTAAATCTCGTAATTAATCACACGTAATTGTTATTTTCACTAAAAACTCGTAATAACTTGCAGATGCATTGCACCGTCATCGCATTCCGATACACGTCTATATTTCGCGGTGGGTGGGCCGGCCGCTCATTAGCAATGCAGTTCATGCGGCTCGATTTGGACCATGTTCGTTCGTAATAAGGTTGATCCTCGCCTAGTGGGATAATTTTGAAGACAGAGACGTGCGGTCAGAACAAATTTTTATTCGCTACTAAATTCAATGCGTTTTGAGCGTTATACCCGTACAACTACTAGGGTTAACAAAACTTGCACTGGCACTTTTTAGGGGGCGGCAAAATTTCACAATCTCATCTGTCCATACTAATTTAAATATTAAAAATATTTGAACCATTTCATATTTTTAACGGAACTACAAATTCGGACCGATTGAAAAGAGCATGGAATTTTTCATTACTTATTCTGTAACGGATTCGGGGAATCCCCTTTTTTTTAAGATATTTTGTAGCAACTGCTGCCGACTGCTGCTAACAACAGCGAGAATTACTGACGATTCAAAATAAAAGGGCGGCAAAATTGTCTTCCGCCCCGGGCGGCCGACACCCACGCTACGCCGCTGCCTTTCTCCCT
This sequence comes from Conogethes punctiferalis, assembly GCA_031163375.1. NCBI lineage: Eukaryota > Metazoa > Arthropoda > Insecta > Lepidoptera > Crambidae > Conogethes > Conogethes punctiferalis. Next base: position 2,061,510 of record CM062088.1, read on the forward strand.
TGTGTCCTAGTCAAAAGCGTAGCAAACGCGTACCTTATTGATGTACTGGTTGTTGTTTTTGAAGTCCTCCCACTGCTGGTAGAACTTGGAGTCCCGGTGCAGCTCCACGCCCGTGCTCTCGGTGTCCGCCGCGAACGAGCGCTCGCCCGCGCCGCCCACCGCCACCTACAGCAACAGATCATTGTTGATTATAGCATTTTTTTTAACTATTACTATGATGTTACTTAATTGTATTATAAGGAGCTCGGTGGCGCCGCGGTCTTGTTCGCTTAACAATGATCGCAACGTTGTGCAACCATCGGCGCGGTCAATCCGATGATGGGTGACCAAAATTTGACACCGATTTCCTCCGTGCTTCGGAAGGCACGTTAAGCTGTTGGTCCCGGGTGCTATCTTTACCAACTCAGATAGCAGTCGTTACATCATATCAGAGATGATGATAACTCTGACGCCTAAACTGGGAATGGGTATAGCTTACCCTAAGTGTTGCGGAGGTCTGATGGCAGTCGCTCTGTGTAAAAGCTTAGCCCTCGCCAAATCTCTCAGTTTGGGAAGCCGACACTGAGACAATCGGGAATAAGGCTAGGATGATGATGACTTAATTCTATTATGATGATGATTATGAAGTCACATATTAAAATGTTAGAATGAAGGAAATATAGATTTTATAACCTGCGAATGGATACAGGTAGGTATTAGTTAACTGAAATTTGCTTATGCATTATTTTTATATTCTTAAGTCTTGACACTATATGGGTCACCAGTTGTACGAAAGATAGCATGGCATGCCAACATTTTATACCGCCTTACTATATCTATCTACACTTTCCATACTTATAATAAATCTGTAGAGAGGTCAATTCTGTACATATATTTTCAAAATAACTATGAGGGGGTGATTAGTGATCAACACTGATGGTAAATGAATGGGTAGTAAGGGAGCGACCTCACCTGCCTGTGGTGCATCCTGCCGAATAACGAACGAGGCGCAACCGACTGGTGGCGGTATAACCATCACAATTGAAGGCGTAGCTGACACAGACCGATGACGGGCAGCAGCGTCACCGGAGCGAGAAGCTACGCCCTGCGATCGCCAACCCGCCTGCTCAGTGTGGCGATTATGGGTATATCTTTCAGATGTTTGCCCTAAGTGGTATACAACTGGAGAGGCCTATGTCCAGCAGTGGACGTTTGCAGGCTGATGATGCCGAGAACTGCCAATCGCCCTACCTCCACTCGCTTCCGCAGCGCGGCGGGCGACACGTACACTCGCCCCTCGAGTCCTTTCGCCGCCATTTCGTTCTTCACCACTTCTGTCGCCTGCAACAAAGGTAAATCATTAAGCTACATCTATACTAATATTATAAAGCTGAAGAGTTTGTTTGTTTGAACGCGCTAATCTCAGGAACTACTGGTCCGAATTGAAAAATTCTTTTTGTGTTGAATAGACCATTTATCGAGGAAGGCTTTAGGCTATATAACATCACGCTGCAACTATTAGGAGCGAAGAAATAATGGAAAATGTAAAAAAATAACGGGGAAAAAATAACTACTCCACGCGGACGACGTCGCGAGCACAGCTAGTGTTTTAAATATATTTTGTATGTTGTTATACAAATATTGTAAGAATATTGGTGATTAAACAGAGTATCTGTTGAATTTCTTGTCAAGTTTTTCTTGGTATAAATCCGAATCTGGAACTATTCATAAGTTTAAAATTCATAAAAATTAATAAATATATTTTTCTTCCTCATATTTACTATTAATTTATTAGTATAATATACCTGAGATATTGTCTTGAAAGCAGATGTTTTTCCTAGCTTATTCCGGGTGTCGGATAAGCTTTCCGCCGCATCTTTAGCAGTCTTTGATATGTCTTCAGTCAACTTGCCTGAAATAAAAATTGTGTAATTAGTACAATTAATATTTGTTTGCTTCAGTCAAAAAATTACGACCATCGGATGTGGACTGTCCGATGCTCAAGTGTGAAAAGCTTCGGCCACACATTGGAGATTTTTACACCAATGTAACGTTTTGCGCCCAATGCACCAATGTGTGTATCGGTACTTTGACACAATGAAGACATTGAGCGCGGTAGTATTGGGCATTGGACAGTGATTGGACGCAAAGTTGAATCCAATGTGTGGCCGCGGCATATAAATGATATAAAACCATATTGTAATTTACTAACCAGCTTTTTTCGCCAGATCCGTTTTGCCGGCTTCCTCCAGCACATGTCCCACCTTTCCCCTGATGCCTTCTATCGTCTCCTTCAGGACCTCTGAACCCTTTGAAGCCTCTGATTCCACAGCATGGAACTTCCGTCTTGCAGCCTGCCAAATGAAAACCAGAAAAATAAACAGGGATCTAATTATTTATTTATTTAGTTTTCAATGTGCAAGAGAGCAACAAATAGAATTAGTTAAATATAGAAATATGTTTAGTAACAATGTGTATACCTGCAAAGCCTCAGAGTTCTCAAGTTTCTGCGCCTCCTCTCGGAATTTCTTTATATTCTCCTTCATCTCCTTGTTCTTGGCAATGTCGTCCTTGATGTTCTCGATGATGGACGAGAAGAATCCTTTGCGGGCTGAGTAATTCCGGCATTCTTGCACTATCAACTAACAGCCAGAAAAATTATAAATAAGTTTTATATCAAAGACATAATGTACATATTTATACAATTTTAATCAAAATACATAGTTTGATTATTCAAAGACTTTTTAAAAGGTTTAAAAAGTTTTACATGTATTAGTTTGATCCTTATTTGATCTTATAAAAATTCCTTTCCTTTTTACAACCTAGTTCTAAATCTTCCACAGAAAAGCTTCAGTATATGAGAGAACAAATTAATAAATAATATGGAGCATCACAAATGTCTACACCAAATAATGTATGGACAAGTGTATTGAATGAGAGAAATGGCACTCATCAAACAATATAAATAATAAATCAGTGTGTGAACTTAAGTGTAATGTGGAAAACGAGTCAGAAATCCTGTCAGGAACTTTCCAAAGTTTTATTTTATTTTAAAATTGTCCGAAACAACATGCACATATGTAGGACACTAAAAATGTGAATATACTCTTGTAGCATAAGTAGCATGAAAACATTTAGTCTTGTTAACACTGCACTTATCTAGCATACTTGGAGTAATCTGATCTCTACAAGAAACAAAGTCCAATCATTATGGAGTCTCCAACAATAATAAATAGGAACAACACCAATACATACAAGTTGCACAATATTTACTACTTATTTCTGTGAGCTCTGTAGAAAGAGGAATACCACTTCCCAGCAGTACATTTGTATGACACAACTACACCCAAAATTACCTGAAACTTTGATCAATTTCATACCTGATCAGATTTTAAGGTATAAACTGTCGGTTTGATATTAGCAGGTAAAGCACATTTCCACCGAGCGGGACTGTAAATCAATTGTCGACATGTATGCTGAAATCGAAAAATATCCAGATTATTCACTTCACAAGGACATTGCACGTAACCTCAAAACTGGAATTGTTCACCCATAGGCCAATTTATTACCATTTCTTTATAAAACCTTTCCTGAACACACGGATTAAGGCCTATCTAGGTTAACGCGATATTGTCCTATTGTATTTTATTGAATTTATCAAAATATTTGGTTTTTACTACAACATTTACGAAAACTCATTCATAATCCGTGCGATCATCTGTCAAAAAGACTAGGTATTTTTTTCTATCTGTCCCTATTTTGACATGAGGTACCAAAAAATTACAATAACACCCTGTGACTGGCAGTAACAGTGATACAGACCGACAAGATATAACAATGTTTTGACACGTGGCCTAATTCGGAACTGGTGCCCGGCTGCTTAGAAATTAATACTTTTGGCGTAAATTTTTGACATAATATTATTTGCAAGTAATATCTACAACGTACTTGTACGTACTTATTACTTCCAAGTTCCCTGCATATTTGTTACACGCATGGAAGTATTAAGTACTATAGTCTTTTTTAGATAGGATGGGTACGCTGAGCTGACCCATCAGTGACACTTGTCAACGAATCCTTTTTACGCAATTTCTATGACAAAATGATAAATAATCATCAAAATAACAAGTGTTTTCACTTTGTTTATAATGCATGATTACAGAGATTTACTTTAATTTGTATTTGAAACCTTAAATAACATTGTAATGTACATAACTAAAGAAATCTAATACATTAAATAAATTATACGTGTACTTCCATGGTTACACGCCATTGTTTCACTCATGTCAATGTCACTCACGTGCCAACACATCCTCGTTGATTTGTGTTGTGCCATTATATTTGAGTACCTATCGGCATGGACGTATAAACAAACGTTATTTCACGTTACAATATGTCCATGCATATCGGTATGATCTTGACTATCAGCCGGGCTGGTACTAACAGATTTGTAACATGCCAAAGAACACATTACATATTTTCATGTTATTCTTGTAATAGAAAACAAATGCAGCAGCATAGACAATGAACAGTAGCGGAGATACTTATTTAAAATATTTTCTGTTTCCGTTTGTCAATTATTTGTTTTTGAGAGTTTTTTTGCGCGGGAACCTTTGAACACGAAAGGCGCCTAAAAGTTTGTGCGATAGAAAATATTTAATTTTATTTGTAAATATAGTTTTATCACCTGGTTATTGTACATAAAATTGTTTATAGTAGTTTTATAGTTATAAAGAGTACGGATTAAGAAGATGGGAGGAGTGAAGAAACGGAAAAAAGATCCGCCTGACGACCGAACCTCTCCCACAATGGAGACGTCTTCGGATTCCGACGACGACCATGCCGGGAAGTATAATATTTTTAAAGTCCCAGGGTACTCGAGGAAGTACCCCGAAAATAGTCAAAAATCCGAATATATCGTTTTTCTGTCGCATAATGACGATCAAAGATACTTTTCCGACAAAGACAGATTGGCCATTTCCCATGCCATACGGAAATATTGTGTAACTGGCATCTTACATCTTAGGTCCATTAACAAATATAAAATAGGTATTACATTCGACTTATCAAACAACGCCAATGTATTTTTAAAAAATAAGAAACTCTTAGATGAACTGGCCTTAAAGGCGACAATACCAGCGATGAGTTCTGAGGCTACTGGTGTCCTCACATCAGTTCCTACCGATTTGTCGAATGCAAAAATATTTTCGCTCATAGGTAGCTCCTGCAATGTAATTCAAGTGAGACGCTTCATGCGTCGAGTACGTAACGAAAATGGCTCAATATCTTTTCTACCCACCCAGACTGTTGCGGTCACGTTCGCATCCACTGAACTTCCACAATATGTTTACCTCGATAGTTGGCGGCACGAAGTTAGCACTTATGTACCTCCAGTGCAACAATGCCTTCGTTGCCTTAAATACGGACATATTGCAAAATTTTGTCGGAACGCAGAAGTGTGCTCTATATGCTCACAAAGCCACAATTTCAAAACTTGTACAGAAGACCCCAAAAATGCTAAGTGTTCGAACTGTGGTGGTAATCATATAGCGATATCAAACCAGTGTCCTAAAAAGAAAGAGAAATTAGAAGAAAACAAAATTAAGTCCATGGCCACCAAATACTCTGAATTATTTAATGAAAATTCTTTCCCACATTTAACCAAGTCCAACATAGAAACTCAGTTCAATAATCTAACTAAATCTACATTTTTTATGAATATTTTTACTCAAGCCGTCACAAAGATGATAACAAATCAAAAAGATACCCCCATCAATTCAAAATCAATTAAAGATATATTAGAAGAGACCTTCAGAAACAGTATGTCTCCCCCTAATAATGGATTGTCTTAATATCATGCAGTGGAATGCTCAGAGCATTTTATGCAATAAGCTCCAACTCACTAAGTTTTTATATGATAAAAACATACATGTTGCAATAATTTCAGAAACATGGTTAACACCTATTAAAAACTTTAGTATTAAAGGATACCAAATTGAAAGAAATGATATAGGTAATAAGCATAATGGTGTAGCCATTTTAATCCATAACTCAATAAATTTCAAAAAAGTTAACACATATTCAGATAACTCCCTACAAAATATTTGTGTAAGAATAGTTGTAAATAATAGAGAAATTAGTATTGTAAGTTTTTATTGTCCTCCAACTTGTAATCCATCTTTTAATAAACAAAAATTTGATTCTTTAGTAAGGTCAATTCCGGAACCAATTATTTTTGCCGGCGATTTCAACGCCCATCACACATCTTGGGGGTGTAACTCCATCAACCCAAGGGGTAGAGAAATTTTAGAAGTAGTTGATGACAATAACTTAGTTGTACTCAATTCTGGTGAGGCGACTACTGTTGGTTCTTTGTCGTGGCGTCCAAATGCTTTAGATTTGTCCTTCGTGTCTCCATCCTTGTCTCTTTGTTCTGATTGGTCTGTACATAATGATCCCCTTGGCAGCTATCATCTCCCTGCAATAATTAAAATATATGTAAATAATAGTCATGTAAATAGTGATCCAATGTGTAGAGATAGTAATCTGCCTATTTACCCTAATTTTAAAATGGTGGATTGGAATATGTATACACAAAATGTAGATTTGTTATTGCTTGAACATGTGGTTAGTGATATTAGCCCGCTGGAGGCCTATAGTTCATTTTGTGAAATTCTGAAATCAGCTGTTGATAAATCCCTTCCTTCTCGCAACACTTCTTTTTCTTTCTCTGCAGCCAAAACAACCTCATCATTGCATAGTCCTCCTCGTAAATTATCTCGGAATCCTCCCCTTCCATGGTGGAATAAAAAATGTTCAGAGGCAGTTCAAAATTCTAAAACTGCATATTTAAATTTTAAAAATAACCCTTCTGATCTAACCTATATAGAGTTTAAAAGATTACAAGCTATCAAAAAACGCACCTTAAAAACTGAGCGAACAAATAGTTGGGTTGAACTTTGTGGCACTTTCAATCGTTGTACTCCATTGTCAAGAATCTGGAAATATATGCGTAAATTTAACAAAACATACACCTTTAAGAAAAATGATGATAGTTGGGTTCAGGATTTTTTACAAAAGTACACACCTGACTATGTAAATAATAATATTACTTTTCCTTTAAATAATGAAACCAATTCTGTAAATAATTTTATAACTGAACCATTTTCTATTCAAGAATTAATATCAGCTATTTCTTCTAGGAAAGACAGTGCTTTTGGTTTAGATGGCTTTCCATATATCATGTTGAAAAGGCTTAGTGATCAGGGGATGCATGCTTTTCTTAAAATTTTAAATAACCTGTGGTTAAATAATGTTATACCTTCATCTTGGAAGACTGATTGTTTGGTTCCTATCCTAAAACCTGATAAGCCTAGTTCATCTCCTGATTCTTACCGTCCCATTGCATTGACTTCTTGTGTAGGAAAAGTTTTTGAGCAGTTACTCAAACAAAGATTGGAATTTTATGTAGAAAAGAATAATATTTTACCTGCAAATCAATTTGGCTTTCGAAGAGGTACCTCATCGCGTGAAAGTATATGTCAGTTACAACTCGATATTCAAAATAGTTTAAGTAAAAAAGAATTCTTAATGTCTGTCTTTTTTGATATTGCTGGGGCTTTTAATAGTGTAAATATAGACATCCTTTGTGGTGAACTGAATTCTGTGTTTCCAAGTAAAGTAGTTCACTGGATCCATAATTTCTTGACTAATAGGGAAGTTTTTGTCAAACATGAAGGAAAATTGCATGGTCCAAGACTAGCTTCTGTTGGTGTGTGTCAAGGAGGAATACTCTCTCCACTTATATTCATCCTCTATATACGCCGGTTGAATTTGATCCTGGGTTCTGATGTGAAGAATCTCCAATTTGCTGATGACTTAGTTGTTTACGCATCTGGAAAAAATTTGGAAATTGTATCAGATAAACTAAATAAATCACTGAAAGGGTTACATACATACTTTTCCTATTTGAATCTAAGCATTAATACTTTGAAATCAAAGCTCGTTATTTTTGGCAAATCAAGTTCTATTGTACCTTCTATTAATTATAATAATATCCCTATCCCCATCTCATGTGAAGTGAAGTTTTTAGGTGTGCTCTTTACCCGCAATATGTCTTGGAAAAATTATATTGAACTAATATGCTCTAGAGCTAATAAAGCTTTCAATGTCCTGAAATCTATCTGTAGAACATCTTGGGGTGCTGATCCCAAAATACTATTGCTTTTATACAAATCCTTAATTCGTAGTCATTTCGAGTATGGTTTCCTTTGTTTCGCTAGTGATAGTCGGCTGGTAGATTTCTTGAATAAAATACAAAATAAAAGTTTAAGGCTAATTACTGGGGCATTTAGAAGTACCCCTATTAATGTAATGCAAGTTGAGTGTAACTTACCTCCATTAAATATAAGATTTTCTTATTTAAAGGAAAAGTTTTTATTGAAATTATATAGTAAAATTGGCAATCATCTTTTCTTGTATCTCCATAATTCAATTTCTCACTTCCATTGTCATTCCCTTTATATTGTTCAGGACTTTCGTAATTTTGTAAATTTGCTTGATTCATTGAAAATTCACAGGCAATCCCTTCTTCCTTGTTATCAGGGGGATTTTTCTAGCAAATTTCCTGCAATTGACATTATTATTGAACATGAGTTATCTTCTAATGATGTACTTAGTAAACTGTCTGAATATGATGGTTACAGACGTTTATACACTGATGGGTCAAAATCTGACTCTGCTGTGTCTTTTGCAATTTATGATAGATTATTAAATACTGGTTCTGGTTTTAAAATAAATTCAAACACAAGTATATTCTCAGCTGAGGCCTTGGCTATTCTTGCTGCCTTAAAACATATTGAACATAAAAATAATGGGTGTTCTAAATGGATCATACTTAGTGATAGTATGAGTGTTCTAGAAAGTCTCAAAAATAACAAATATAATGCTAACACAAATTATTTAATCCCTTTAATTAAAGAATTATGGCTAAACCTTTCAATGATGTACAGTATAAAGGTAGTATTTATGTGGGTTCCTTCTCACTCTGGTGTTTTAGGAAATGAGCAAGCTGACTTTTTAGCCAGAACTATAACAAATCTATCAACTATTATTCCTGATTCCAGTGATAGTCTCAACTTTTTAGTGCCTCATTCAGATATAGACTTCATTTTAAAAAGAAGGTCGATAGAATTGTGGAGAAGACATTGGAATTATACCGTCCAAATTGAAAACAAAGGGTTATGGTATGCTACTTACAATGTTCCCATTGGGAGTAAGCCCTGGTTCTGCAAAAGCAGCTTTTATATTAACAGAAAATTTTATTCTTGTATTTTAAGGCTTCGTTTTGGGCACTGTCGTTTAAATTTTCATCTCTTTCGTTTAAAAATTGTTCGAAGCTCACACTGTGATCATTGCAATACACAGTCAGAGCAATCCGTGTCACACATCTTCTTTGATTGCTCATCCTTCGGCATTCAGCGCCTTGTGCTAATGGATGAGCTGATTGAAATTTATGGTAATCCCAATTTGGTACCGCGCTCAATCCAGGCTCTCCTTGTAAATGCTTTGACTTACATTCCCCTATATCAATTTATTTGTAATACCGTTGGGCAAATCTAAAGGTGTAAATCTATGTAGTAATAATTATATTCTTTTGTCAGGAAATATGCAATTTTATATTATGTGTATATATGTAAATACTACTTTGGTTTTTGTTTTTAGTTGTAATCTTCTTGTTATAATAATTTTTGCTGATTTTACTTTGCTTTTGCTTGAGTCGTTGGCATTTTCTAACCTCTACACTGATTGACATGAAGTTGTCATAAATTTTGACACATGGATTTGACACATTATGGATTTGACATTTCATTAAAACGAGAATGAATAACTTGGACGGAAAAAAATGAATGGAACAGGAAACATAAACATATTATAACTTATTATAATACATGGAACAGGATAAAATTATAAAATACTAATGAAGTTAATAACATACACTGGAAATGAATGTAATTTTACTTAAGACTTGGCAGCATGGTCTCAGACCTTAGCCGGTTCCATTAGGAACGAATTTATTAAAAAAAAAAAAAAAATTTGTTTTTGAGAATGAATTTTTGCTCTTTCTGACAAATAAATCGACATAAAATTTTTTGTTGCTGATTTGCTTCCGAATAAATAGAAATGAAATATTTTTTCAGTCCAAATTCCTATAATTCTAAATATTATGTTTTCATTGTTTCATGTTTAAAAAAATGCTCGCTTCCGGTGTGAATACAGTTCCAGAAACATAAGAAAGTGTACATTTTCATTTATTTTCTGTCGTCATTTTTAGCCACGGAAACGTGTTGCGTTTGATGAAATTCCAACTTATTTTATGTTCGTATGTAGTATAAAGTAAAGTGGTGCTGGTGGTCCAATTGTGTGTCTCGTGCGTACCGAAGTTTCACGGGGGTGCTTCGCTTCGTCATAGACAGTGGAAGGTACCGACGTAATATTGAATTTATCTGGCATATATTTACGTATAGTAGGTATTCGATCGTGGTCACCACGTTTTCGCCAGCTGGTGCGTACATTGCGGCTGTAGAAATTGGTTAGAATAGTAGTTAGATGCGTGCGAATTGTAGTAATGGGATAGTGTTTGTGATACATATGTCTGATAGTGTAGTATGTGGCATTTTGTGGCAGGTGTGCGCGCCCGGCGAGTCGTGCGGACGTCTTTCTGGAGCAAGCTTCGTGGAAGCCAGGATCTACTATTCCCGTTCGCCAGCTCTCGTCCATTGGGGCGTTACCGTTTTATATGACTTTAGCAAGAAATACAGGTGAGCGATAACTTAATTTCACTCGATTACTTTGAAATTTTTTTAACCACGTTTGTTCATGTGCGGCTCTTGGCCCAAGAGTCTTCGTCGTTCGTTTCACGTTGACAATTTTATTAGTATTAGTTATTTGTTTATGTAGTTTTTCTTATTGGATTGATTTAGTGTTTTAATATGCTCAGACCATTGTTGCAGTACCCTCAATGTGTTGGTGTAAATTACTCAGCATAAATAACTTGGTTATAAATATTCTAAGAAAAATTTACACTGGCACTGCCATCAAGAATATATATTTTTTGCCAAGTCATCAGATTACATTAGTGAAGTGAATGAAAATTCAGTAGAAATAACCATTAACAAAATCTAAAAATAATGATTAATTGATGTAATGTAAAGATGAGACCATTGATTCCTAATATGAATATTTTTTCCTTCAATCCGGCTATAGGATTGTATCATCGTGGTATCCATATGTTACCACACTAGTGAATTAGACTCTTTACTAAGGTATCCTAAGCATATCCTGTTCGTTGAGAAAGTAATTTTGTATATTAGAAATAGTTACTTACTCATATTAAGATTTCAGTTTTCAAGAGTGATTAAGACATTTCAGAAACTGCATCTCAGTGGGCCTTCAGGATGAGGGCGACAGGCGCAATGGGTTTGTTCTATAATGCCTGTAAACCAAACTTTTGGGCCTCACAACCGCTTACCATAAGGTGGTGTGAGGTCATCGTGAAAGCTCGCTGAAAGAAAATGTAGGACCATTCAATAATGATGTCCATAATAATTTGATTATGATGTTCATGATTATTATAAGGTGTTTTAACCAATTGATACCTTGAGCTCGTTTTTACATCACTACCCTCAATTTTCATATTGTTATTCATTGTTCAAATATTACAATAATATTTAGGCTATGGAATAGGTGCTTTTGCTTTAGGTAGATATTCACGACAAAATAACTAGGTGACTCAATTACTAGATAGGTACAAAGGTTTGGCAAAGACTTTAGATAGAGATAGTGAACTGTTGAGAAGTTTGAGGAAGACCTTTGTCCAGCTGTGGGATGGCAAAGGTTAACAGAGAAGAAAGAAATTACTATGTGTCTGGACGTTATTATATTTGCTAAAAATATTGCTAAGCAAGCAAGATTCTATCTTTAATGTATTAGCACAAAAGACATTGCAAAGGCATTAATGATGCTTGATGCATACAAAAATTTAGTAATTTTTGTATGCATCAAGCATCATTGCCTATATTCTTGGCCTTAACTTTGTGTGCCTATATGTGTTATTATTACATTTCAATGCACCTTTCTGAGAGAGGATGAAAATCCTATAGGATGAAAGAAAGGTTATTTATAATTCAAGACTGCTGACCAGTACTTAGATAAAAAAATATCTATTCAGAACTTATCGATCAAGTAAATTACTGTCTATTTTATCAGGCACTTTATTAGTGAATATCTAGGTATTGTCTTCATTAGATATGTAACTTCATACTTAATTTCTGGGCTTTCATATGTGCTGTCATAGGTATATTGCAAATTCTAACTTTCAGGTACCTAACTGACCTTCAACACATAATTATGAGTTAGGCGCTTAACCTGTTTGACTGGTAATAATATTGCCATAATAGGCAGTATTCATTCCATTCAAATAAAACCAAAGTTTTTTGGTAGTTCTGTCAAGTGGAAACTGGTTTGTGTTGTGACAATTACGCACAAAGTGTGCCTTAGAAATTTGTTCTATAGCTAGCTATCTATATGTAGGTTCTTAGAAGTAAAGCGTGTCATTAGGATGATGACTTTTCATTCATTCATTTCCCATTACTTATTTTTCCTTATCATATATAGCTTACCTAGACTAGATACTTAAGATTTGTCTGGGAATGCTGTAGGTAATTAACATGAAGTGTTTATTATCCAAAACATTGTTCTTCCTTACACAAATCAGAATATCCACTAATATTGGCTCGTAGGTTCATCTCATCAGCCGTCGCCGCACTATGGTGCGTTGTGTACGCAATTACCTATATCCCATTATAATCCTATGTAAGGTAGCCACCATAGAGGATTGTATTTCGCATTAATGGCTTCCAATTACTTTCAAAAGCTCTTAAAGTTTGCCAATAGATTCAAGCAGCATTAGTGAGGCTTGTAGGTTGGCAAAGTCTCCCCAGGTACATTTAAAATAACGATGGCCAGCAGATTCGAGAAACAGGTGTGAGGCTTGTGGGTCCACAAGCCTCCCCGTGTACGTTTAAAAGTGCGCGCTATAAGTAGGCAACATATTTCCCCATTAACATTAATCTGGCGCTTATTCCAGTATTCCATTTGCCCGCTGGGCAATAAATCCCGTTCTGAATAAGCTTCTCGCATTCGTGCTCATCATGCAAATGCTTCGGCTGAATATCTTGAAATTCAATAGTGACGTTATCGCCCCTGCAGTGTCTCTGCATCCAGTAGCGGATTAGCCGTATAGCAAGAGTAGCAAATGCTACGACCCCGCGCATTGATGGCTCAAAATGTATGGGGACTGATTGTTCCCCTTTCCCGGAATTTAATTCTGAGAAGTTTCTTGGGAACAGATTTGTATAGTTCATAGCGTAAAGCAAACGATTGATCTGCTACACCTTATCCTGTACCCGACAGGGTTAGGTGTCGGATTAAGTCACTCGCGCTGACTTAATCCGACACCAACACCGCTAAAACCTTGATCCGCAAAAGGTAATTAAAAAAATCCCGACTTAATTACAGGCTTTATTAGACACTAGTCTTCACCGGCAACGCAATGAATAGGTACAGATTTTAGTAAATTCACAGGTTATTTCCAGAAACACAAGCTTGCACTTTTTAAATACACGGATACCTAAATCTAGTGATAGCCGAAAACTATCACATCAAAACATAAGGTTGTTTTCTATACTATTAATTTACCAGATAATCCCATTCTATTATTCCATTCCCCATTCTTCAAGTTCCGTGAAAAATTCCACTCGAAATTTTCCCGCACTGCGTGCTCGTCACGTAAATTCTCCGGATGAATATCTTGAAATCCAATAACCTATTTAGAATTTATCGTAAGTGCTCAACGCCTCGACATTGATTGACGGGTGGGACCCTTTGTCGAAGGAACGAGAGGCAGGCCCGCTAATGCAAGAAGGGATGCGGGTGATGTAAGATGTCTTGACATCTAAAGTGCTACTTTACACGTCTCATCCCGTTCGGAGATGATTCTGTCAAAACATAGTTCTCTTTTAGTATCGTGCGTGATATACGTGTTGTCGTTGATATAGGTTTTTCGCACGATATTTTCTGCTCGAAGAATTTTTCCTGCCGAGTCATTTGAACAACGTATACGCTGCTCAATTAAAACATATTCACAGAGTAGGGTGCGCTGCTTTTTCTATTATGCTATTTCCAATCGCTGAGTGTGGGTCTCTTTCATTTTATGCGCAAGAAATAGCAAGGGCGGATCGTAACTGCTCCAGAGTGACAAAATGATGGTACATTTACCGTAACAATGTAACTATTCTAAAGGTCCTGTGATACAGGCGCCTTTACTAAAATATATCCTTGCCTTGAACAAGGTTATATGCAAAAATTATTCCGCTGCGTAGATTTGTTTTTGAACAAACGTATACACGCACAATTTTGTTTTTACTGCGCTTTTTTGTTCGGACACGTGGCGCCACTGAACGCCATGTTTTGGTGTTTGTAAAGACATGTCCTTGTCTTGATAATAGCAGAGCATGAAATTGTTGTTCATATCTCAAGCCTCAAATTGAATAAAGATCCAAAATCAGTTGATTGTGTTGGTCTAAAGCAGTTCAATTTGGTGAACTCTGCTTGCACGTGATTATCTCCGGCAGCAATTGTTAATTTGGGCATACAGCGGTCAGGTTGCAGAAATTGGGACCGAATTTAATTAATTGCATGCCTGTTAATTGCAAATTGATTAGACGTTGACTAACCAAATTATCTGTTGAGTGCATAGTCTAGCTAGTCTATTAATTGAATGGCTTATTAAGCTAGTTAGCTTGGACGTTGACGTAAAGAGAGCTACGTAGGTATTATCAATAGTAAAAATACCTTCAAATAATGATTTATCTGCTTGGAAGTTTACTTTATCGTCTTCCTTGTAAATGGAAAGTACGCTTGGGGATTTTAGCTATTAGAGAGATAATTGTGCTTGTGCTATCATTTGCATTCGCCCTTTTAAATTTTCAACTTTGCACTTAGCATTGTTCTTCGTATTCTAGTATTTATACTAGTTTTATTGTTTTAGGCGTTTTTATAGCGTTGAAGGTCCATGGTTTTGGGTCTCATTATCGAGCGAATTAGTTTGGGATAAAACATTTAACCGTATTAGTAGTACGAGTGAAAACCTTGATTTGAGAGAAGATAATTTGTCAGGCGCATATAATTTGATACAATTCTAAAGTGGAAAATGTAACGCTCGATGTTACGGTTCCAAGCCACATAGCAAAGGCAACTGTGAGTTCACAGCAAATAGAATGCACACTGCCTCTAACACTTCATAATTGTCGTGCAATCTGCTGCGTCCCACATACGGCCACGTAAGCCGTATCGGGCTATTTATACTGATAGCGTATGGTGGCAGACGGCTTGTCGGGGCACTTCCTCCGTGGCGTGACAAGGCGCTTCTGTACGGCGGCGCTGACATTAGATCTAGATTACAATGTTGGAGGAAGCTCTGGACGGTGGAACCTTTTCCAGTTGAAAAGTTGACAGTGTCCATTCTGTAAAGTCCACGAAAAATGCAATATAAATGTGCCCATGCTTGCAAAGTCCATATACGGATGGTTGTGTAGTCAGCTAGGCAGTCAGTTTGTTTGTTATGCATTTCTGAATGAGTCAATTTAGATAAGAGGAAACTAATTAAAGCCGTTATCGCGACTTAGGCCTCTATACTTTGTTGCTAAGCACGTTGGCTTAACCTTAACATTACGCGATCTATTTATAATCCAGAGCTATCACGCTCAACCTATGACATATACATTCCCACCTAGGTGCGGTTGTGTGGTGTCATCCGGGCGCTGCACAGTCGGGCGCTCGAACCTGCAAGCGGGTGCACCCCTCCCCCCCCCCCCCCCCCCCACCCACGGCCGCTCCCCGATCGATAGCCATTTTGCTTCCAATTGCAGAATATTGTTATATCAGGTTACTCCTCTATTACAAAGTCTAGTGGCCGCTTATGTTTTCACGAGTTAGGTGCTCTCGACAGCAGTCTACTATGAATTGGAATTTGATAGCACTGCAGAGTTTGCCGCAGTATGTTGGTGCGAGATAATTTTCTGAAGCATGTACTTAATTCCTTCGTTGAAATTAGAATAGCGGCATTGTTCGTTACAAGTAAAGTGCAGTAAAGGCTGAATTTACTATATTTCTTATCGTACAAGAGAAATAATTGCCATGATGTGCATAAGATAGACTTTATTGCACACAAAGATTCAGATTGCATGTTATTTTTCTGGTATATTTGCAAATTGATCAATCTTGAGAGACCCTTATGAGACGCTCATCAAACCTCTGCATAGAATTAGGGCATCGTAACTAGGTAGCAAATAGGTCTGTTGCCGTAAAAATGTAATTAGTCCGTCTTTTAGATTGTTCAAAAATAAAAGACGCGTATTTTTCATTTGTAAATTAGACCAAAAATGACAAAGATATAGCCCGTTAAAATTACGCGTGACGTCAAAGAGTGGGAGTTTTTTCGCCACAGAGTCCACTCCTAAATTTTTATACTTTGTATCCTTGTTTATTTTTGTTTAAATGAAAAATACGTGTCCAATATACATATTTATATAATCTAAAATACGAACTAAATATAATGTAATTATTTTGACCCTGGAAACATCCCTATTGTCACTTGTGTTTAAACTGCTAAGTTCGGCTTTATCTGAATAGCCCATACATAATCTTGCTCCGGCGAATCAGACCCCGACTCCATAAATCCGCTCACGTGATCTGAATATACTCAGATAAAGTCTCTTTGTATGTATGGTCCACGCAGTATTTTAATAAAGTGCGAGCTATAGAGAATTTTCTATGAGGACCGGACGTCAAATAGCTGAAGTTCGCTTTTGCAATGTAAACACGTGGAAGCGTGACGTTTGTCCTGAGAACGCCAAAACATTTTGGTGAACAGGAGGTTTGTGAGAACCCATTTTCCATTTTTGAGCACGCTCTGTACAATAAACTATTTTATGAAGACTGCTACTACGTAGGTTTCAGATATGGACTTATCTTCAGGATATTAGTAGCCTTACGCCTTCCGTCCATAGCTTGCGATTTATGTAGTGCGACAGACGCAGCGGATGTGACGACGATAGACAGTGTACATAAATAAATATCAGACATCACATACATTGCTCCGATCCCAAAGTAAGTAGCTTATGCACTTGTGTTATGGGTATCAGAACAACGAAGGTACCACAAATAAATACTTAAATACAAATATATATTATTCATCACATGAATGTTTGTCCCGGGTGGGAATCGAACCCACGACCCTTGGTTCAGAAGGCAGGGGTCACTACCAATTGAGCCACCGAGCCAGTCGTATCGTACATAAATATTATGGCGCCGGTTTAGTTTGCGACAGATGTGTGCGAAGTACATATTTTAGTACATAGTTTTTGTTCTTTAAGCTCATATTTATGCTGAATACTCTCGAATTTAACCTGCTTAGCATACAATCTCAACCGAAAATCACAAATAATGTTATAGTCCTAAAGATTTTTAATGCACAAAGGTGAAATTAATTAGTAATCTATCTATTTCTGAACCCAAAGAACTGAACGTCAGAACTGTCAGACAGGAAATAACTCGAGTCAGTCAAAAAATACAAATCCAAACAACTAGATCATCCCAACAGGCTGCCATCGAACCTTGTTGCCACTGACTGCATACGGCGGCTCAAGAAGACTCCGCTTAGCCTGAAGAGGGAATAGCGTCAAATCCAATGTGTGAATGGATCACTGGATGCACACACTTAAAATCCCAATTCAACCCAGAAACATCGAGATAAATGGCTCACGAAAAGCCAGAATACTGGAAAAGAATGTATTAAAAAAAATGTACATATGTTTCTCATTTTTGCCAGTCTCCTTATTTCTTCCACTGCACCGTCGTATCGCTTGAGCCGCGGCAGATTCGCGAGGCGAGTGTTACGTCGCCGCGGTTGCCGAAACGTGTTGTTATATCATCAAGAGCGTTGAACTCACCTTTCTCGTCTAACACAAAGACCTCTTTCGCTCTAACAAGCACAGTGCTTGCGAAGAAAACGTTTGCTGCGATCTACCAAACTTGCGAACTACTTTCATTTGCAACTTAACCTATATATTAGTTAGTTTTACAGGCGGAACGTATGTCAGAATTCTCATTATTATTATGTATGTCATATTTACCTGTCGCCAAGTCAAAGCGCTATCGCAAGTTTTCATTTCTAACGACTGACTTATTAATTTTCGTAAATGGCAATTAGTATCCCCCCAACCAGACCTGAAATTATAATCGAACATGTAATTCATTAAATGTTAATGGGGTCATGTAGTCAGAACACGAACTCGTGATCTTTCCATCATCAGAGCTATTGCACAACACTTTGTTTTCCCTTTACCTTTTACATCGAGTAGAGATTGTCGAATGTTTGAAAAGGGTCGGGCGCGAGCCACGAAAATATTCGTAACAAAAGCCTATCTTCCTATGACAACTTGGACATTTACTGTTAAATATTCATAGCAAGAATTTCTATCGAAATTACTTTCGTGCATCGCAAAAGCACCAATTTTGCCTCGCATTGAAATATTCAAACGTTTGTGGAAGACGCAATGTGATCCGGGAAGCGAAATCGATGTAAATACCGCACTTGGATGCGAAGCGGCGGGCGCGACTTGCAAATCCCTCTGCGGATGTCGCAACGTGTCTTTAAAATTCAGATCCCCGCTCTAATCCGCTCATCCGTGCGACGACGCTGGCATTTGGAGAGTGACTGGATACATCATCAGATGTTTTGGCTTCTTACATTTTTGATGGCCATTTGCTACATGATATTGAAAATGGGAATTTAGAAAATTGCGGTTAACTTTAACTTATTAGAACACACAACTACACGTCATATTACTTTCTTCAAGGGCCGGCAACGCACCTGTGGCACCTCTGGTGTTGCGGTGTTTATGGGCTGAAGTGTTCATTTCCCATCAGGTGACCTTTTCAGGCCCATCTCTGTCATAAAACGTTTTTACAGATTCTCCTCTCTTTTTTTATTGCAGATTTTTTGACATTTCCTCAAATAATTTTACACCAAGTATCTAATGCTTAGATTAGGAAAATTTCGTCAAACGTAGCCGATTTAACAAGTGATTAAATAAAAAGCATTTTAGCATGGAGTATTTCAAGGGATCACTTCGGACCCATTTTTAATATGAAAATCTAATCTGACATTTGATAATTTCTGATGGCGGCATCAATGAGTAAGCTTCTAGGTTAGACGTTTCGGCGGCCCTGCAACAGACTAATTAAAATACTTAGATACACTCCGTTCCAATGTCGCCACAAATGTCAACTGGTGCACGTTGGACCTTTATTTGCGGATAGGGTTGAACGGCCGAGGCGCACGCACGCCGCATGGCTAATGCGCTATCGATCAACCACACCAGATGCAATCATCGGTGACGTCCCTTGCCCGATGTTCCTATTATGCGAGATTTGCAACTTTTAATTATCATCAGCCTATCACAGTCTACTGCTGGACATAGGCCTCCAGTTATTCGCCACTCGGAGAAAACATCTCGAGGCTTTATCCATAATCACAGCAATTTATAATGAGTTTTGCCAATGGGAACTATGAGGAATAAGATAAGTATTCAGAAGTCGGAATACTCTTCGTGTAATAGATTTGTTCCACAATGTTGTAGAGTGCTGAAGCAGTTACTGGACAAGATCGCACACGTCGAATCATAAATATCTCTTTGAATAAAGTTTCGTATCTCCTTGTTCATGGTGTCTCTGCACTAAAACAAACGCTGAGTAGCCACCATTTTGGTTGCTTGCATGCAATACCTAATAGTTAATTTAATTAGATTTAAGTTTGGGCTGCCTATTGCTCTGATAATATAATTATTAGTGATATAATGTGAACTGCACCAAAGAAATTGTTTTTTTTTTCTTTTTTACTAGAACCGTACAGAGTTCTATAGCAACAAATGTATAATACCAGCTCTCGAAGCACATCCATGAAGATGTGCTTCGAGATCATAAACATTTATCTTCATACATAACGTCACGCCTTACACATTATCTTCATACACGACTGAATCTAAGTCAGTTCCTTTATTCCAAAAATAAACTCGACCACTCAGAAGCACAGAGATCTCCCATTTACTAAAAACGCGATGATTTTTGCGCATACGTTTTCCGTAGCAGCGGTGATAAATTTATCACAAATCGCGTTACGTCGGCGGGCTTTATCTATCTTATCACGAGTGATTTTGATGTGCGGCCGTAAATTTGGCAGTAAAATTCTTTGCCGAAAACTTTTTATGTCCCTTAGCGTCAAAATGGCATTTAAAAATGGGCTTTATGAAGGCACTTAAAAGTTCGAGTGCAGCTAAAATGGAAATAAGGATATTGTGTTTGTTGCCAGGTATTAATTTTACAAAGTAGCTTTTGCTCTGTAGGGTTTTGCTAGGATAACTATCGGACGCTATTCTGTCATCATCAGCCTTTCGCAATCCACTGCTGGACATAAAGCCTCTCCATTTGTTCGCCCCTTTGATCGATCTTGGGCTTCTCGCATCCAGCACTGTAACAGCTTTTCTATATCTAATATTTCACTATGATAGCTCTTAAATAATGCTTTGTGCCTTTATGCAGTTAGAGTCATCAATAACAACTATTTTCGAATTAACTGAGGACTGCTGCTTATAGAGATAATTTAAAAAAATCAATTACCTCTGTCAAGCGCGGAGGGGTGAAAGTGAAGGAAAGATTTTCCCGTCCAATGACCCGGTTTGTCGAATTTCCGCCGGGGTCAATGGCTCATTTGAGTTGGAAGGTCGGACAAAATGCTCGCACCTGAGTTCTTGAGGTCTTTTGCGGGTAGTTGAGTAAATTGATTGTGTTAACCCACTTTGACGTGTGACGTCAATGGGCTTCATTGCGTGATGATATTATAGGGAGAAGAGGTTGCGGCCTGAATGGATGCCAAAGAGAGTGAATCATTTATTTATTTTATTGCTTGACGATTTTTTAGTGCTTGTTATGTTATATGCGCTTCTGTCGCAATTTTCTGCCGCGCACAACTAAGCTATGGAATGCTTTGTCGCCAGCGGTATTTCCGGACCATAACGACCCCCAAATCTTCAAGAAAAGAGCATACCTCTTCCTTAAAGGCCGGCAGCGCAGCTGTAACTCCTGATGTTGCAGATGTACATGGGCGGCCGTTATCACTTACCATCAGGTGAACCGCTTGCTCGTCTGCCCCCTATTCCATAAAAAAAATGTAAAGTCTACAATATGATCATCATCATGCATCAGCCTTTCACAGTCCACTGCTAGACATAGGCCTCTCTAATTGTTTGCCACTTTGATCGATCTTAGACTTCTCGCATCCACGGACTTGCCAGCCATCTTGCGCAATTCGTATGATCATCGTGAGTAATATCGTAAAATAAGTTACGGTAAGTCTTCAAAAACGGCAGAGACGTTATTATTAGATTTGGCAACATTGTCACGCGGAAATAATGCAACGATAAATGTATAGGAAGGATGTCGGGAGATAAGTTTGATATGAAATTTAACAGGCCGGATCTGTTAAATGAGTCTTTGTTAGTAAATGAAACAGGCCAATCTGTGGTCTGTCTTGATACAAAAGTCCTTTGTAATGCATTCAAATCATCAATTCTAGTAGACGCACGTACGAAATGTACGTTAAAGCCTCCGTAGTTAGTGTTCTCTTTTGTATGTCTCAAATTTTACGCAAACATTCTTCATAGCTATAGAATACATTATAATAATACTCTACACCTATAGTTCGGTATTATGCCGATATGTTTGTGATGCAAATTTTAAAGCTGTATTTAGGCTCTGAAAGGGACCTGGGGCTGTTACGTAATCGATCCGTTGACGGCGCATGCGCGCGCCTCCCGACGCCCCCCTCCTCCCCCCACGGTCCTGAAGCCTTCCAGGCCGCAGGCAATACGAATAGCGCTTGTGGAGGCGTAGATAGGGATGGCAGATGTACCGTTTTCGAGACCTAATCGCAACGCACCTGGTTGGTTCCTGTAGGATTTATGTTGCGTACAGACGCTGGGTTTGCAATTACAATTAACCTAGTTATTTGCTCCTTGGGTCGGTTCCACCAACATTAATTAAGTTAATGTTTTTAAAAATATCGTTAAACTTTTTACAATCGGCGAAGACTTTGACTTGTTTTGCTTTTTTCTAGTTCTGATTAAAACTTTTCTGGAAATCATTATTATTTTTTCATTGTTCGGTTATTTTCAAAACTCTTAGCATCAATTTCAAAGTCATTTCGACTCGAGTTTCTGCCTAATACTTGGTGGATCGTGAAAATTTGTTCAGTTCAATTAGGCGAATTTGATATGTTTGAGGGGTTGTCTCATCTTGCGTAAACTCTAGTTGTGATTCCTATCATATTGGATTATATTATAATCTCATGGCACAACGCAATTAAGCGTAATTTAACAGTCGAGCGCCCTCGAGGGCACACGACGGGCGCTTCGCTTAATATTGTAATGCGATTGGCGACTTCCTTCTGATTTCCGTAAATATTTATGAACGGCTCGCTATTGTTTAGTTTAGTTACTTCGTTGGTTCAGTACCTAGTCGCAAACGTTTACTAAAACCAAATGCAGAGTCGAAGTAAAAATATTGCTCGTCTTTCGAATAAAGTTACTCATATCGGTTTGAAATCATGTTCCCCACACTACCACCACGTCATTGTGCGTTTCCTCCTCCTTTCTTTAAGAGCTGTCTTCTCATCTGCTTAAGAACACAGCACATCTGTGTTTGCGAACACTTGTACACTTTAACATCTCCAACAACACAAATAAGTTCTTAGAGCATAGTTATCAAACTACTGTTAAGGGCTTCTACCTTGAGGAGTTCTTTAGTAAGAAAAATAGTTGTTACACTCGCCTATCCATTCGATTTATCGGTATTGGCACAATCAGAATGTACGTTGTCATATCATTTGTTTTATTAAGTATGTATCATGAAATGGTTTAAAAACTAAAACGACAGTTGGGACAAAAAGTATCAGTGATTGTATGTAACTGTCGTCAAGATTGTCCACTACATGCTGCAAGCCGCGCGTCAGCCGTCAAAAATACAGTATGAAACTGTGATTAGTTATTCTAAACTAACGTCATCGGCCTAATGGCCGGGTCGGGTGTCTCTATGGTCACAGAAGCCATGCGCGCAGCCAACTTCTTGGTGTCTACGGTAAGACCATAGACATAGAGTGTCTTATCAAGATTCCTCGGCTTGTGCTGAGTGGACACCGTTTAGACATTAACCAAATGAAATTTTTTAAGCACATGTATGGAATACGTTTTTCTATTCGTTATTCTCTTCCACATTTTATTAGTCTCTATCCGCGAGGAAGACAAGACTATATTTGACCACTTTTCCTGTCTGAGTAATATGCCACACCAAACATCCATTCCTTTTAAACAGTGAGTAGACTTTTGGAAGTCCTCTAGACGTCTGCGCCACGCACGTGCAGTGGCGTGTACTTAGCAACAAGCGAGTTAAAAATGTAGCTCCGCGTGGGTTGAATGTTGAGCGAACGGTGTCGAATTAGCGGGTCACAGCAGCAAACCCGCTCCCGGCGCCCGCCCCGACCTTGACTCTGGCGTGGCGGGTTGTGTTGTGTTGTGTCGGGTTGCGTCTGCGAATACGCCGGACGGGTACGTTCGCAATCTCGACTAAGACGCTAAAACGTCTTTTCTGATTTGACGCGAACTTCGAAATGACGTTTCGAAGTTCGCGTCAAATCAGAAAAGACGTTTTAGCGTCTTAGTCGACGATTCGAATTACGACTCGTTTGTAAAGATCTAAAGAACCCTTTCAGGAGGATCACTTCGCTGTCTTTCTCCCTTTTGTCTCGTAGCCAGGACTCGTAGTGCAAAAGTGTCCTTGAATTGAGAACATGGGACTGGAAAAGACCCGTTGGAAGAGGACAGATGTGATGAAATGAATATGGAAAAGTGAACATCGTGAGGTAGAAGAGGTAGGCGCGAACTAGAGCCAAAAAGGAGTAGACTGGAGAAGAGCTAAGGAGACAATATACCCTCATTCATTGTTGAAAATAGGTTGTGATGATGATGCAAACGTACAAAAATCTAAACATTTGTCACTACTCTGTCATCATCCCCTTAGCGTTGTCCCGGTTTGTGCCTCTAGGCCCAGGGTCCGCTTTGACCATGATCCTAGATTTAGCGAGTCTGGTTATTACATTAAAGCGACTGCCATCTGACCTTCGTAACCCTCAGAAAGGGGAACCAGACAAATTTGGATCATGGTTACACATTCAGAATTAAACTGGATGTGCAGGTTTCCTCACGATGTTTTCCTTCACCGCCAAGATAGTGGTATAATTCCGCACATAAATTTTTGCAAATCCAGAGGTCAAAATTCAAAAATTTTGAATTTTGAGGTGCGTGCCCCGCGCGGATACGAACCGACGACCTCACGTGTGTGAAGCAACGATCTTACCACTAGGCTACCACGGCTCTCGTATTTTTATTTTATTATATTTGTCACTACTCTGTAGTGATTGTAAATCGGAACGACGGGTCATAACAACAAAATACATACTACTGGGGGTAATAAACATAACGAATGCTCGAAAGCCATTCAATATCTATGGCGCATTGTTGGCCTCTGTCCACATTTCCATTTCATTATTAAAGCCGTTTTATTACTGCTAATGTTCACCTGAAGGACACTTGTGTTTGTGTCATTTGACGCACCTCGTGTATTCATTTTATTTTTATTCATTTATAAGCTAACTGAAATTGTTTATTGGTTTTGAACTCTTATTTCAAGCGGAAAGGGTTGTTAGGTATGGCAATATAAACTTCATTGTCCTAAAGGTTTAAATGTCTTTCAATAATGTTTCAACGTTTGTTAGCGAAATCAGTTGTTTTCTAAAATGTTATTGGAACTGAAACTTTCGTTATTGGAAACGTTTTCATTTTCCTGGTGTGTTTGTGTATTGATTTTAGCGGCATTCATAATATCTTCTGCGCAATGCATTAGCATTTTTCCTTCTTCTTCTGGAACTTGTTATGTCTCTTTATTTGATGATTTTTTCATAATAGTATTATTTCCAGTGTTTCCTAAAAAATTACTAGACTAGATAATGATGATTTACTATGCTGAATGCATCAGTTTTTTTTAGTTACGAGTAATAATGTGCCAACCTCGACAATTCACTCGTTCACTATCGATAATATAAATACCTTTAAATTTATCATACATTTTGGTCGACACTTGTATTTACTTGTGGAATTATTGTATCTTATCTCGGTAGCAAAAACTTTACTTTTATTAACTGCATGGATTATATAAACATTTGTATAACAATGAAATGCACATTCATGAAACTAAATATTATGTCCAAAAAGTACTATCAGTGTTTGTTAAAAATTTGTTGCTAAAATACGAAAAACGCATACCTATTTATTCCGATTTCTTACATTTTTTAACACTGCTTCAGTACAAATAGGTCAAGTGACGGATCTGGATCTCGTTAAAATCCTATTTACTCACCGACAAATTGTATATTAAGTGGATGTATTGAATTCGCTCTGCGGGTCTTGGGAACTGCGTTCGGGATGGTGCAAGCTTCAAACGCTCGGCGGTTTTATTTCGGTATCTATTTTGCCCTGTAGCGACTATACTGGACTACTCGATCTCTACAGAAATAAATAAGGTTGGTCAGGTATGCCTATGGGATGTAAAGGACGCGGACCTATTTTCTACCTATGAAGACGTAAATAGTCATCTGCATTGTATGAACTTTTTGAAAACTCCAGTGGCAGTTCGCGTATTTACAATAAGAAATGAGCTCGTGAATTAATGTTGGATCTCATTTAAATTGACAGGATCTATTTGTAAATGCATTAAGAAGTTATCAAAGTCTGAATCGACGAAGAATAAAGGTTTTAACGATCAAATAGACCAATCATGCTCCTTCTCATGAATATCTATCAGTAATCGGTGTAGTGCGTAACCGCGATATCTGGAGTAATACTGAATACGCCATCATTGTCGGCTAAGTCCTTTTATGGGCAAATAAACCCCACGAATATTACTAATCGAAAAGGGATTTAATTTTTATTCAATCTGCTATAGTCTTTTTCAGATAGGATGGGTACGCTGACACATCAGTGACACTTGTCAACGAATCCTTTTTACGCAATTTCTATGACAAAAGGATAAATGATCATCAAAATAAAAAGTGTTTTCACTTTGTTATAACGCATGATAACAGAGATTTACTTTAATTTGTATTTGAAACCATAAATAACATTATAATGTACATAACTAAAGAAATCTAATACATTAAATATTTTTTATCAGTAATGCTTGATGCGTAAATTGAAACGTATTTTCATAGGGATTGAAACATTGAAATCGTTATAATACCGATTTAATCGTAAAATCGCTTCACGATTTTTCAACTATTGTATAAATTTTATTAAATATTTAAATTTCTTAATAAAGGATAAGCAGTTATTGGTGTAAAATCGAAAATCTTGTATAACACGACTGAGATATTACATTTAAATGGGTAGTTTAATCGTAATTCAAATAATTATCTATGTAAAATGAAGAATGGAGAGATTCTTCAAACTCAGATTGATCTAATGATTAGTTTTACATAATTTTGGATGATAAATAAATATTTTTTTATTAAATCATGCAATTTTTAAATAAATAAATATAAATAATAAATAAAAAGTACTTTATTTCCAAAAAATCCATACATTATTAGTTGACGGGGCCTCCCGGTAAGTAGTCGGTAGACACTTGTGATGGGAGTGCCTCGCTCTATCCACAGGTTTGTTTCTAGGACTACGTAATAAAGTCTATGCAGCTAAGTACTTAAAGTAAAATTATGTATTAACAAATTTAGTTTATTTTTAGGAGTACAGTATGTATTTATTTATAAATTTACAATTTTATAACAGTGCCCAGTTATGAATTTTTAATTATCTCGAAATCGATTCTCTCTCCATATAAAATGAAATCGATAAATCATAAAATCGATTTTTTTACCTTCGATTTTCATTTTACCACATGACTATAAACTTCAAATTCCAAGTGTCAGCGTACCCATCCTATCTGAAAAAGACTACAATAAGCAATTGATCAGTGCGGGTTCTGGTTGTTAATTATGTTTCCAACGTCCGAGGATTATATCTCGTGTCACGTTAACGTCGCGTCAAGCCCAAATTACCTCCAAATCCCCGCAGCCGAGGCTTGTCACTTAAACCACATTGCGTCATACGGAGGGTGAAATTCGTCCCGTCTGCATGAATCCCTGGTGAAGCCACTCGCACGGATCTCATTTAATTGTCCTCATCCGCATGGGGCCTTATCCTCCCCGTCCCACGTGTTTTGCAAATTAACTTGGCCGAAATAACCTACACTAATATGGTAAGGAGGAACTTATTGTCGCCTCCGACGAAACAATTGGGCTGACTTTCATAATTCTTCCAACGAAAAGTAATGTATAAACTCAACTTTTATTTTGCATTGTTTAACTTTAAAATGCGAGATGGACTGACGACGTGGTAAATATAGCGAGGATCCTTTGGACCCAGACCGCTCAGGACCGGTCCATGTGGAGGTCATTGGGGGAGGCCTATGTCCAGCAGTGGACGTCTACGGGCTGATGATGATGATGAACTTTAAAATATTAAAAAATGTTGTAATACCAAAACATGTAACAATTGGCGATTTAAAAAGAGTAACTACCGAGTTTCTTGCCGTTTCTTCTCGGTAGAAATCTACTTTCCGAACACGGCGGTAGCTTCTTTTAAATTGCTTTTATTCACATTCTTACTTTACTTTTTATATTTTTACATTATTTTTTACTTGACGATTCATAAGTGCTTATTTTAAGTCTATGTGAATAAAGGTATTTTGACTTTGACTTTGAATGTTTTAGAAATACCAAAGGTTTTGTTTATTTCTGTATTGATAGCAAAAGTACAGGCTGAAATATTTTTAAAAAGGTTACGAAAAAAGGCTAGAGAATAAAATTCCAAAAATAAAGTGTGTTCCCAGCGACCAACGCGACGCACTACTTAAAAACTGATAGGCCGATATCGTCCCGAACATAGCTATCAAGGTAGTTATTAAGACATCATCAGATAATAATTTACGACAAACATAAATAAATAACCAAATATAGGTTCTTTAACGGAATCTCCAGAAAACTCAATCGGAAAAGATCTGAGAATGTTTCTAAATTATCACTACACTTGTAATCTATCGCTTTTTGTGAACACTTTAACAACACTTACCAATACACAAGAGTGGCGACAAAACCGTTCCCTCAAATTACCGGCCAATATCATTGCTACCTATTTTTTCAAAACTCCTGGAAAAAGTCGTAAATAAAAGAGTAACCGTGTTTCTTGAAAGTAATAACCTGATTCCCTCAAGACAGTTTGGTTTCAGACGAGGTAAATCCACAGAAGATGCTGTACTAACATTTAGCGAGATAGTGTCGAAGGCTTTGGACAGTAATAACCGATGCTTGGGAGTTTTCATTGACCTGGCCAAAGCTTTCGACACTATATCCATTCCGATTCTCCTACAAAAACTGTATGCGTTTGGTTTTAGAGGCTTGTCCCTCGAATGGTTCCGTACCTATTTATCAGGTCGTAGACAGTGTACTCGGGTGGGCTCTGAAATTAGTGATCAAATGCCAGTAGGATTTGGAGTGCCACAAGGTAGTATCCTTGGGCCTACTTTATTCATAATTTACATAAGCGATATACTACAACTTCCACTCTACGGGGCAGACATCATATGTTACGCAGACGACACAGTGATACTTTTTCAGAGCTCCACGTGGGACGCGGTTTATGATATGGCTGAGAAAGGAATGAATATCGTAAGTGACTGGTTAAGATCGAACTTACTCACAATCAATATAGAAAAAACTAAACACATAGCTTTTCATAAAACTCGCGCCTCCCAGCCTCCACTCACAAAACAACTGAAACTCCATACATGCCCCAACTATGTCTCAAATACTTCAGTCCTTTGCAATTGTAGTTTAATCACTCGTACTGACAGGATTAAATACCTTGGAGTGACATTAGACGAAAAATTAACATATAAACACCATATCTCTGTTTTATCAGGCCGAATAAGAAGAACCGCATACATTATCAAATCTCTCAGGAGCTCTGCACCCAAAAGTACACTGCTTTTAGTGTACAAAGCGCTTTGTCAGTCTCTTCTTATATACTGTAATAAGGCATGGGGCGCTGCCACAAAATCAATCATGATAGAAGTAGAACGAGCTCAACGGACCGTCCTAAAAATTATGCTAAGTAAGCCCCGTCGATTCAGTACTTATCTACTTTATAAAGAATCGAAAGTACTGAGCGTCAGACAATTATTTATTTCCCGCGCTGTAGCCCACATCCACAAGACCACCTTAAGATCGCCAGATTATGATAAGCTACTCAGGCTACGAATTTACAAAATTCCCATACCAGCATTACACAGTACCTTCGCAAAACGGCATCCTTACTTCGTACTGCCACGTTTATACAATATCGTAAATAGTTTAGTTAACATAAAAGAATCTACTCTGCGAGAAGCAAAATATGCAATAGAATCCTGGCTATTAGACTTAAATTATGCTCAAACTGAATGCCTCTTAAGTTGATTTCATACACGTAACAAAAACACAAGCACGCACACACACACACACACACACACACACACACTTACACACATATCCACACTTACACACGCATACTTCATCACCCGTAACTTTCCTCTAACTTACATAACATTATTTTTATTTTTTTCCTTTCTTTTATATTCCTTGTTTTTCTTTCTGTGATTGGAAAACTCCCACAAACCGAACCGTGACCAATAAATGCATCTGGTAATTTGTAAAGGTTACTGCGACACAAGCACTATGCTTAGTGCAGAGCCGTTAGATATAAGTTCTTCACTACTTGTTACATGGAAATAAAAACTTTATTATTATTATTAAACTTGTTAAGGGATTAACACGGTTAAAACAGATTCTGATGGAAATTTAGTACACCTACATAGTTCATATCGCTAGGTGCTAATTGTTTTCTTATCGTGTGGTCAACCAATAACTGGACTGGCTTCCATTGTAGCGTTTTTACTGTTTCGATGATTATTTCGTAAGGTCATTCAAATATATAGTTCTTGTTTCTGGTATTTTGTGATGGGTGTGCCCTTTACCACGCTCTTTATCATCAGCTAGGTACTCGCAGCCCACTGCTGGACGTAGGCCTCTTCAATTGGTCGCCACTTTGATAGATCCTGAGCTTCTCGCTACTTGCCAGCCAACCTGCGCTAATCGTCACTCCTCTTGATCTGAGGGCGTTTTTGATCATTAAATGATTTATTAACTGGAAATATAACAGACTTTGAGAATTAAGTGGTTGCATGTGTTTTCCCTATGAGCTCTTCGTAATTTGCGAGCCACTATCTCTGCGCTTTCGCCTTCATTGTTCTACGGTAGGTGAATGTTTTTCATGCCCTTATTATTACACTTTTCTCGGAACATATTCCCGGCTCGGCGAGCTCAATTATGCATGTAGTGAGAATCCCCATTATAGGAGTAATTAGAGCGACTCGACACGACGCAATTATGTCACTGCGCAGTGCTAGTGTGTCGTTGTCGATGCTGCAGGACCTATCGTATATATTAGATACTTGAAGTGACTTATCGTCATATAATTTCATTTGTAAAGACTTGGATTTGTCGCTGGTATTCAGGGTTGGAAAATTAATCCTGGAACGCATACAACGCCTCTTGACGGAAACCTACACGAAAAACCACTACAGCGGATGTTTGTCTCTCTGCAATCTTGCGCCGATATCAATGTTGGCCAGTTTGGTTATGCGGTTACCACAAACGTTTAATATGCTGACTTAATGTCCTGCGAATGTCTGATTGTTGAATGTGTCGGAAACATTTCTACGAAATTTTATTAGTTGTTTATCTCTAACGACATCAACCTATTTTATTTAAATCTGTTGTCGCCAAGTTATTGTTTCTTTTAGATTAATTGCTAACTCATTTTATTTTTTTACTCACTCAGTAATTGCCACTCATTGCTAAGTAGCAATGAGTGGCAATTACTGAGTTTAATAGGCATCAAGCTCACAGGTCTTCAATCAACAGCTCTGTGCCTTAGTCCTCATCATTATTAAATAGTGCTGTGCTGTCTGGCCGGTGTATCCTGTCTCACATACACATATTAAATTATCTCAAGGAGTCTCTACATGTTTGGCCTGTGCCTCCACGCAAGCCTTCCACAGAACCGGAAGGGGTACCACTCCAAATGAAGACTACGAAATAGTATTGTTTTTTATTAATCTGCCGAAAATGTGATCAACAAAATATACAATACTCGGTCAATTTGATTATATGAATAACTTGTTTTCAAATTGCCATCTCATATTGGGAATTTATCATGAAGTATAGAATTATTGTCCGAAGAGCACTAGTCGTGAAATGTGGCTCCACCAACGTGGTATTCTGAAGAGGGACTAAGCTAATTAAAAAAGTTTCCGAAATTTGCCAGACTTGGTTATCGAACCCGGAAGCCCTATGGATGCACATTAGCCGAAAGCATGACGCAATATACCGAGGTCAGGCAGTCATCAATCATCGGGTTTCTAAAGTTAATCTATCGAGTTTCAATTTACTATGCATCGTATTGTATGCGACATTATGTTCGGGCAATTTTACATTGAAATATGGTATCAGAGTGCTATACCTGACGCTTAGTGATGGTTATTTCCTATGAATGGTGATTGTTTCATATCGTTAGATGGGATTCCGCTACGCTGTTTAGTTGTTCTCTGAATTGCAAACGTATTACCTACTGCCATCATAAACTAATATTAACCTTCTCCGTTCCGTCAAATGTCCCCAATTTTCATTTAAAGAGTCCATTATTCATCTAGTTAATTTTGCCAGATTGGGTAAATTGATGCGTGTGTGCGCGTGTTTGTGTACATGAACCCCATGGCTTGTTCCGACCGATCTAACGATTGAATGAATGTCGGTCGATCGTCTGCCGGCGAGTCGCGTGAGCCCGTCTGTGTAAATAATAACATTGTCTGCATTCAATGGGTCGGGTTTGCAGCAAGGGGGGCGGGGGTGGGGGGACGCTTCCTGTCCGCTGCCGCGGTGTTATGGTTTCAGCTCGGCTAACAGCCTTGCCGGCGACGACGGTAATTATAACAAAGGAGGCTAAATTGTGCCTTGGAATAATGTCACTCGATACTTTGTGTCTTAATCAAGTGATTCATAGAAGGGAACTTGCTAGACGATTATGCAATCAATGTTTGAATGGATCGTCTACCGCTCTCTCTACGTCTGGATGCCTATATTGTGGTATATGAGGCTTTATTTTTCTAGTGCAATTTATTCCCGCAATCCTAGCTGTTTCAATATAGGATTTGGAATAAAATTGTCCTTTCCATTCCATCATTGCATCTCTGATGGATATTACAAAATACATGCAATAATAATTATGAAGTCTGTGAGAGGACTAAATGCAGATGTATGCAAATACATAATGCTGAAGCTTTTATAAGTATATTGAATTAGTGGTTTAAATTTAATGAATAAGCCCAACACCATCTCTATGAGACAGTCGGACTCTTCTTAAAAATTGTTAAAGATTCTCTTTTTTGTTTGTGACTGATGAAATCAATTTGCAAAGTGGTACGTCCAGTATTAAAGGCTGGGTTGTTGCTATTCTCTATTATAATTGTGTTATTTACAAGGTTCACTTGCCTTTTGTTCTTCATAATTTAGTTATTTACGACGTCCAGCCGCCCTTTGACAAACGTTACCAGCGTTGCCCTGTCGCGTTTGAGTTGTGAATGCCTGAGCGCTGGCCTTAAGTTTTGTTGACGTAACAATGTTTGAATAATTCGCCAGTATTGCTTTAGTGCTTATTATTTATGGCCCATAGTTGTAAATAGCTACCAAATAATCGGACTTCGCTCTTGTATCCCAGGATCAAAGAACGTTAATCTTTCCGCCACTGTTTATGCTTCGCAAGTGTAATTATCTCTTATTATCTTCTTGTATGTTCGTCAATTTCGTAATTCTATAGTAAAATTAAACTCTATTCTGAATTATGAGAATTTGTAAGTGTTGTTCTTGATTGAAGGAATTATTTTCGCGGACAGTTTTCAACCGGAACCATTCTGTGACAAAAGGTGGGTCGCCCTAGTGCCTAAGCCAGAGAGTTTACAAAGAGATGGCGCTGTTAGAACGTAACTAGGCTAAAGTAGATTTGCATAGATACAAATTATATTATCCATCTCGCCGGCCCTACTATACGGATACTGTAAATTGTGATACATGTGCGAAGTTGTTTAAATTAAGCGCGTGCGCCCACTTCGCTACTCTGCTATTTTTAATGAGCGGTTAGACGCGCAATGTGGATGCTGTAGAAATCTCGCTGGGTCTCAAGGATGGCAGTTCGAACTTATTTTCTTTTAATGCTTTAATTCTCAGACAACCTACACCTATAATTATCGACATCTGAGCTCAAGTTGTGTACTCGCTATATCGCGTGATGATGATGAGAAAGACTTTAAAATAAGTTTGACGTCGAAATTGGGGGCGTCATAGACGGACATAGCCTGTAGGCGTCAGGAAATTAGGATCACAAGTGAATATCTTCAGGCTTCAACGTTATATCAAATAATCTCTCCCATTACGGACCGAGGTTTCAGTAAAGTCTTTGCCTGACTCAAGTAACTGAGTTCCAGTTGTGGATAATGTAGGCTGGCTGACAATCAAATATTTAGGCCCTTTAACAAACCAACTAGTTGCTGTATTTCAGACTTCGTCTCATCATAGGAATAGACTGTTAGGGTGTATCTCAAAACGTGGTATGAGATTCAAATGCCAGAGCTCTAACTTAAGTTTACATTTTGTATGAAATGTAATGAAAAATTAAAAGCATCTTTATACTCGTATATTTCGCCACTCGCAAGGGTATCGAACTTCCTGTTTACCTACAACACAATATGATATAAAGTGCTACCCGGAAATCACATGATAATTACTATTTTGCAATTATAAACGATACTGCAGTTATAAATTGATCGACGCGGTTGTGGGAAAAACGGTTTTTGTATGGCAAAGTTTTAAGGCAACCGTAATTATTAGGTAAAAATGTTGAAACCTGATCCTGACTTCTGATCCTACTTATATCATGACGCGTGTAGTCTATGTACGTCTACTTCCACCAATTTCGACTGATAACTTCTCCTATAGTTTTATATTCAGGTCGTCAAACCTTCTCGGCTGACCCGTTCTACATCTTCCATCACGCGATATCGCGATGTAGCCTGCTCATTGCCACGTTAACTTACTAATCGTTTCATGCTGACTAACATTATTATATATTTTAACTTATAGGCTGGTAGGGCTGGCTGCTTTTATTGCAGAAGAGGCAGCCCTGCCAAGAGCCTCGCGCAGGTTTTAGCATTCCAAGAGCTAGACGCGGTGAAAGCAGTGGTTGCAATCGACCGGAATCTGAATTAATTCTATTATTGATTTTAATTGTGGCCTCGGAATGGTTTTTTTTTATAGCCTGGCGTTTAGGACATTCGCAAGTCTGTATCCCGATCAAAGAGTCCTTCTGCATCATCGTACCATCTTACATCTCAACATTTCAAGCTTGGATTTGACACACTCTACTCGTTACGCTTAATGTTATATGTTAACATTTCCTAGATTTAATTAGTGTCCATTTCTTAATGATGTTGTTCAATAATATTTCAAGGATGCAATTCGTAACTACTTTGCCTTTCCCCAATCAATGTCTGCACTGATTCTCCCTGCCGTAACATCGTTACAACTCTCCCTGCCAATTAATTGGCGTCATTGTTTTCGTACAGACTGTGGTTATTGTGTTGAACTGTGTGTGACCCCGTAGCGGCTTATCTCGCGATCACTCGCCGGTGCCGTGTTGCCGTCAATTTTGATGTCTGTCTGTCTGATCGACTGCACTGTTTCCGTCTGTGTCCATCTTAATCACTCATGGGGGACCATCTTTGGTTTTATCGTGTTATTTTGGTTGATCATCAACGAAAAATCCGTATCAATCTATTTGGATTGACAGGTCGATTGATCTTATGGCAGGCTCGGTGGCTCATTTGGTAGTGACCTCTGCCCTCTGAGCCAAGGGTCGTGGGTTCGATTCCCGCACAGTACAAACATTTGTGTTCATGAACATGTCTGTATTGGTCTGGGTGTTTTCTATGTATAATATGTATTTATTTACAAAAAAAATGTATCTAAGTAAGTTTATCAGTTGTCTAGTACAAGCTTCGGCTTAGTTTGGGGCTAGGTGGCGCTGTGTGGCCCAGCGTGGCATGTCTTGGGTTATTATTTATCTTATATTGATCCCCGAGTAGTAGGTGTTGTTGCAATTAGTTATCAGAATAACACTGTTACCAAGTCAGTCATCTGCTTCATCTTAGAGACCGGAGGGAGGAGACAGTATTGAAGTTATGTAACTACAAGAAGATATGTTTTAACGTAACCTGTATCAGCATTTTTAAGTGAAGTAAGTTGAATATGCCTAAGCACCTGAGACCAGAAAGTATTAAGCGGGTGATATTGCGCGGGTGGGGCGAGCAAAGTACCGCTTTCTGCTTCACAGTATGTATTAGGAAAGTTTAATGCGAAAAACACACAGAAATTTCATGTAACACTTGCTCACATATTCTGACAGGAAGCTGTAAACTTGTGAGACAAACCCTACGAGATCTTCAGGTATATAAATATGTTATAAAGGGAACCTAACTCACCAAGTGATTTGATAGTTTTAAACGTAAAGCATTGGAGATGCTATGACTCTTGGATTTTCGTCTCGCCATATTATTATGTTAAGATGTCCAAATGGCCTATAACTATGTAATGTTTGGTTGCAGTTTTGCAAGAAGTAGATATGTTCCTTCCCAAGTTTTTGTTGTTTCTTTTTTTTTTAATCATTCTAGTTTTAAGTCAATTGTTTGGTGTGCAATAAAGAATATCTATCTAATTTAAACCCAACAAAGTTTCAAATTCGTCCAGACTTGTCATGTGTTTCGTCGACTGTATGACACTTGTTCGGTGTAGAGACGAGGGCACGTCTAGTTACGTGTGTTGGAGCTCAAAGCCGCGGTCGTCGAGAGCAGTCGCGAGTGGCGCACTGCGGACGCGTAATTGGAGGCACATGTGCACAGCGCAGCAAGATGCAGCAGATTCGTTTGGTGGCTTGGCTAATTGTTGCACCATATTGCTAAAGTCGCTTAATGGGCTACGGCTATCTATGCTCGGCGTTTCTCTGCGGGATCGACTCTAAAATAAGATGATCCGCCAGAGAACTAAAGCCATCGACATTGCTCACTGGATTACCAAGCAGAAATGGTAGTGGGCTTATTACTTTTGGGGTAAACCAGTCTGAAATGGGGATCCAGATCCAGAGAGGCCAGGTGGAGCTAAATACAAGAATTCAAGTATCGAGCAAAATAATGAACAACTGAGGCGTTTCTGGCCTCTTTCTAGCAGTGGACTGCCATAGCCTTTGTAGATAACGATTGGTACCATAAGAAATGAAATTAATTTATTGGCTAACTTTACGTTTGGTTATAGATGATAAATGTCAGTTGTTTAGCAATTCAACCTATACCTCTCATTTCTGCAACTCTACATCAAGAATTGAAATACTTAAATCCTGATTACGAAAAAATATTAAAGTCATTAAGAGGTCTTGAGATCGAGTTTGGCGCATTGCAGCTCATGTAATTGGAGACACACGCTTTGCACACCGACCGGCAATACGCTTGTAATAATATGCAAGAGCTACGTTCGTGAGGGACTTGCGCCATCGTTGATACTAGAATTGACGTGTCTACCATTTCAGAAAAACTTGACTTGAAGTGGAGACACCAATAAACACTTTACTTTACAAGAGATTACCTAATTGAAAATGAACGCGAATAAATGCACCCTTAGCATTCTTCCCGTAGTTTTTTAACAAACAAAGAGTAACATTCTTATTTGTATAGGATTTCAAACTGCAATTTCAAATATCCAAGAAATAACAAGGACGGCATTAATTCTGCCCAATCCCTTAAGGTCCACCAAAGACATTGCCATTTGAGAGCAACACGTGTTGATGGCAAAAGGTTCTGCTAATTTTGAAAACTGGAGGTGGCCCACATTTGGTTGGTAACGAAAGATAAATTTTTCTTTGATTTGAAACCAACCTTTACTAAAATATAATAAACTCGACCACTGTGTCTAGCAGAATTAAGGTATTAATTTATGTATCGTGTTTCACGCTCAAGTGCGCTCGCCAGAAACTGTAGAATAATTGTAGGGGGCGGGTTATTTTGTCGGTTTCAATTTCCCGGGGAGGGCGCGGCCTGATGAGTACCGCACTGCGGACCTGCCTCTCGGCCACGCACGCGGTTATCATAACAGGTCATCTAATTAAATTGTTTTGCCCTCTTACGACCTTACTGGGGCTCTGAAGCTTTTGTTTACTATTTCTTTTGTCTGTTCGTTGTCAGAAAAGGTCAGTTTCCGTGTCGCTGTCTCTGTCAGCTGGAAATGATTGTGGTGGGGTGTTTTGAAAAGCAATTTTCAGTTCTGCACCTGCTCTCTCAGGTTATAACGAAATGTCGCCTCACAGGGAGTACGCCTGAGTTTACATTCCGTTCGCATTATATTTAGTATTATATTTATTTAAACCAAAATGGCGTAATGGTGAAAAATCTCAAATTCACTGGGTTTCCATATTATGATGTGTGATCATAGTTATATTCCTAGTTGACGTACTGTCAATATTTAGACTACGCGCAATGTCTACTGTTTGCGTTCTAGGGGATGCTACCATTCAAGCTGTCCTAGTTATCTTTTTCTTTAGTGTGTGGATTTGTGCGAGGAATGATTTTGAGAGTATAATTGAGGATAGATTTAACGAAATATTTGTGTTGTTCATTTCAAACAAACAATTCTTATTCAGGCATTTAATTGAATGCACAATACCCGACTATGAAGATTTACAACGGCAAATACAAATTTCAATTAAACCACAAATGCATTTTATATGCAACCGTGTCTGAACACTGACTATTGCTGGTTTTCAAGCGTGAACTTTAGGTAATTTGCTTGGTTCGTAGCATAAATTGCTGGTTTTGCTGACGTCCTCGCGGTGCCCAGTGACGCAAAGAGGCAATGAATTGTGCAAAGCGATGGACCGTCGCGTCGCGCTAATGTGGGTACAATATGTATTATGGAAGTTGTATAGGTCAGGCTTATATTAATTTTACACATGACTGATCCATGAGATTTTAACTGAATTTCAAATATGAAAAACATCACATACAATTTATTATTGTTTGGACCTACTATTGAAAATAAGGCATGTCTCCGTTTCGTTTAAAATTTGATTCCCTAAGTTTCAAGGCTTTGTAAACTCATATCGAGTTCTTGGGTCGCTGCCGGCCTTTTTAATAGGAGTACGCTCGTTCCTTGAAGGCTCCCAAGTCGTAGCTGTTCGGAAAGATTGTCCCAGAAAGTTGGTTCCACAAAACCAATGTGAGGCAAGAAGTTCCTCATAAAGCGTAAAGTGGAGGATCGCCAACCATCGAAATGATGAGGATAGAATTGCAATCGGTTGCGTGTGGCGCGGTGAAGAAACTCTGCTTCAGGCAGTTAACCAAACAATCCTTCAGAACATCCCCCCACGTCTCTTCGCAATGCCATCGAATGTTTTTGGGATGCCCGGAGGGATTCGACACAACCCCCACAGTGCGTTAGGGCTGAGCCGCCCAGCGTGGTCGGCACACATGCGTAGCCTAATCTAATAGAACACAATTAGCTGACGATAGGCGATCGTGTTATAAATTGGCCATATCAATGTTGCATTTAATTTATCTAAATATAAATAAATAAAAATTTTTAGCTAAAAGTAGTGAGAAGTTTCGCCATTCGACTAACGCGAATGCGATACGCACTTGACGTATGGTTTGCAATCGCGACGCGTCCTTGGGCCCGGTCGCGTGCGGTTGATAGCGCTCGAAACGTGCCCGCGACTAGTGCTGGGCTGACGGTTATGCTCGATACCAACATGTTTACTTAAACACCTGAAACATTTTAACACATCAACATCATCATCAGCAGGCCAGTGCTAGACATAGGCCTCGCCAAATGTTCGCCACTTTGGTCAAACATCTGAGGCTTTGCCTATGACCGTAACGCAAGCGGGTTGGCGATCACAGGGCTGCTGCCCGTCGTCGGCCTGTGATGTTTAGGTGTTTTGAAAAATGTTGACAGGTCACAGTCGTACATAAGCATATTTATATCATTAACATTTAATTAAATTTTTCACGACAATATTTCTTCTCAAATGACAAACGTTACTTCTTGGGGTTTCCCAACAAAAGGAGACCAAAACAATGGCTCGATTAATTTGGCCACTTCTCCCTGCCAAAAGTAAATGGGTGGCTTAGTTTACCTAATGATTGGGCAAATACAAGATAAGTGTAACGATATACGAGGAGCGGGATATACTTTTACCTTGTGTTTTGGGATTTGAACAATCAAATGTATTATTGTCGATAGTTCTACGTATCGTTGGTTATGTCATAACTGCATCAAGTATAGATATGCAGACTTGACTTGGTTGAAAGTAGCAATAGCTAAGTTCCCATCCCATGTTTACATGGGGCCGGCATGACGGTGGCAAATTGTCATTAACTGGTTAGTGTTTACATGTCTGTTGCCGCCGCGACTTACTCTTTCGCTTACCAACCAACAGGCGAGCAGGCACTATATGTATTATGTAAAAACATGAAACACGTCGCCTTCACTAGCTTATAATCATATAAACAGCCATTTCTCGACAAGCGGATTTTATGAGCAGCCTTCATGACTGGTAGCCGGGTGTGGTGTGATGTCGACGCCGCCCGCCGTCACCTTGGATCCTTTCGCGTCTCCGAAATGGCAAGCAGATAGCGTTACGTTCGTAAGTGGTCTTGTTTATTTACCGCCGACGGAGAAATGTAAACAATTTCCGACGGTGACGGGGCCGGGGCGTTCGCTTTTGACGTGTTATCGATCGAATGCGAGCTTGTTTTCGAATGGCGAGGAAATTTTTTGGCCAATTCTAGACGTATTTGTTCCAGAAAAATCCATGTGAGATGATATATCACACCTTTTTTGTCGAATCGATAAAACGTATATGTAGGTGCCATAGATATGATAATAAAGAGCAAGATTTGGACGTAGCATATCCACCGCTCTGACTTGCTCACGCAGCGTTTCTTATCGATAGGTCTCC
This sequence comes from Conogethes punctiferalis, assembly GCA_031163375.1. Taxonomy (NCBI): domain Eukaryota; kingdom Metazoa; phylum Arthropoda; class Insecta; order Lepidoptera; family Crambidae; genus Conogethes; species Conogethes punctiferalis. The sequence goes on from CM062088.1 coordinate 2,101,979, forward strand.
CAATAATTCATTACCATTAATAACTTGAGCTTATCAGCTGGTTTTTCCAGCGAAAGTAATCAAATTATTCTCTTTCAATACACTGACAGAACTCTGACGTCATACATATTATTTATGCTTCGTGATATTAATCCGTTCAGACAATGTTTGCTCTCGACGGTTGCGTATAAGTTGACTACAGCGTTAGTAGGCAACATTGTTATTTCAGTCGTAGACTGTATAATAACAAAATAATATTGTAAGTGAAGGAACGATTAATCAACAGCCCTGGTCTTTCCACTGCTGAACGTTGGCCTCCTGTAATTCGCGCCACATTTCTCCATCCCGTTCTTCCACCATCAAGCAAAACATACCCTGGACCAAAATTTGATCGGCAACCCATATGCATTATACATATTTATTAAACGTAGGTGGTGAAGGTCGTTGTATGGCGGGATCTTAGACCATAGGCTAAGTTTCTTCTGAGGCGGAGTGGAGCAGAGCGAAGACGAGTTAAAATCCATGTAATTTTGAAACCATTGTGAATTAAACGCGTCCCGCGGCAGAGCACGGCGAGGTGGGAGAAAATAAATGTAGAATTTCACCGCACAGATTAGAACACAATTTAAAAAAAAATCATTAGAATTTTTCTAATTGTATGTAATCAACGTCTTTAAGCACCTTTAGCACCAGACGGCTGATATGCCCTACTGACGCGTCATGTTTGCCAGCGCACACGTCAACATTTTTATTGATATTGGAATTATAATCTTTGTATGTAAAATGTTGGCGTACCTACATGTTTTGTGCAAATGTAATGTAAAATCGTTTTATATTGTATGTATAACCGGCTGTGTACATACATACATACATACGAGTATGTGCCGATGCATGCTGTTTAATTCTTGATATTGAAATGGTATTATTTGTGGAATTGAATGCCTGGGGCATTTTACAACGCCAAGGTTAAAATAGTAAAAGTAAAAGCGAATATAAATGCGAATAGTTTTTTTATATCGTACTGTTGACATATATTTTTACAATATGTAGTTCATAAGTTTTGTACGACATTTTACAGATGTATATTGACCTCTACAAATTGCGTAATTGGCATCATTGTCTGTTCCATTTACATACAAACCTGTTTGAACTAAATCAAATCTTATGGTTTGTGGTTTACGAACTAGATCAGTTACCTACGTCATCTTAGGATATTCATATTATGAAATGTAAACGATGATAGATTACGAAAAAGGAATATGAGAATCGACTTATCCGATGAAAATAACATTTGAATTCCATTTTATTTATTTAAATATACATTTGGACAATTGATTTGTTTTCTACCACTTTAGTTAATAAGATACTGAGTAAGAATTGCTTATAAACTTCTGATTGTAGAATTATTTGGACGGCAAGCTTGGGAGGTCTATAGAAGTAATAAATCGAGCGCTGTTGTATTTAGCTACGCCTTTAATCGTGATGGTTATACGGCCACCAGTCTTTTGCCAGTGCCACGTTTATTATTCGGGAGGATGCACCACGTGCAGTTGAGGGTGGCTAGAAACGAAGAGATGATAGGTCGCTCCCATCCTGACAGCTAATATGTATATTGACAGTTATTTTTTTATTGTTGCAGAGACATCAGTACAGTGCGAGGAGAGTGGTCGGTGTGTCGCATCGGAGACAGCGGCCGGCTGCCGTCGAGCGTGCATGACGCTGCACACAACAAGCAATACTGTCCGCAGGTACCCCCCACGACACGACAGGACGTGACGCGATAGACCACTGCACTTGCATATGGTTATATGGCCAAATTCTGACCGGAATGACGTGATAATGATACCAGCTTTCCTTATGCACTTCGGTGTTAACTGGACATAATGCTTATGCGAATTGTGTAATCCTTTGTTAATTTGTAAAAATGCTTAAGTCCACACTACGAGGTTTAACTGAATCGATTACATACAATGCTCCTTTGAGTGTCGAACAAACAAAAATGACCTTTATTTGAAATCTTTAGACCCAAAGAGGTTTTTTAGACTTATTAGTTTGGAATGTTAACAAGTTAGTACCATGTCGCCTTCACAAGCAAATCCGACAGGACTTTGACAGAAAACAAAGGGTCCATAAAAAAGTGGTGACCCAGCCGCCATTGATATGGAACGACAAGACTGTCGGAACACGAGCCAATCGCATTCGCGGCTCGTTCCTAACTACGAACTGGGAACGCGACGACCCACAATCGGGACCCCTACGACTAAAATCGAAACGATCGTTTGTTAAACGGATCGCGCACATTTGTCCCTCCCGTGCTCGAATATATGAATCAAAGTAATTAAAATCGACTTTGACGAATTTTAGTTCGTATATTCGAACACGGAAGGGACAAATGGGAGGGATTTATGGTGCAAAAGCGATCCGTTCAACGAACGCCCGTTTTCGATTTTTGTGGTACGGGTCCCGATTGTGGTTCGTCGCGTTCTCAGTTCGTAGTTAGGGGGGCGAACTACGAATGCGATTGACTTGTGTTCCGACAGTCTCTTGTCATTCCACTTCCAGGAAGTACTAACGGCACGGTGCTTGCTTGTCAACATGCTATTGAAGGTAGCGACCGTTCTGTTGCAGAACATCAAAATTTTGCAGTAACAGGCATCGGAAGCTGCTGCCGCTCCGACAGACGTGACTGGCGCGAGCCGCGGGAGCCGACCGCCCGCATGCCGCCCCGCTGACGCCCCTCCGCCGCCCCCCGCCCCCGCCCATGCGAGCGAGCGCATAGACCCCGCATACGTATCACAACCTACCGTACCTACTATAACTGGTGAGTCTTTCAGCCTACCAGCCCCTATTGGACATATCACCTTTTTTTTATCACGGAAAAATGCTTTTGTGCGCATCCCCGGCGTTCGGGGGAACGACGGGGTATGTGGGACTCACGTCGCCCTCAGAGCGGGAGGACGGCACCCGCATTCCCATTATCGAACAAAATCAGTCGTATAACCGACCACCATTGTGTAGCGGGCAGCGCTGGTGGTGTCGCAGAAGTTCTGGTTTGTGGGTCCCGTGACAACGCCCTCATAGGCGCTCGACGAAGGGATGAGAGTTTTTAGTGGTTATTCCCTGCCTCCTTTCCATCCTGAGGCAGGGTGCCAACCTCCCATTTTTGAGGGCAGCGTGAGTCCCACATACCCCGCTACTTACCGGGGATGCGTTAAATCATTATCCTAGAAGGAAAAATAAAGGTGGAGTGACTTGCAGGATTTGAGGAGGGTAGCCAGCCAGCCGGCTAGAAGGAACTAAATCCGGAGATACCCAGAATCGGGCAAAGTAACGAACAATTGGAGAGGTCTATATCCAACAGCAGACTGTGGGACGTTAATGATGATGACTATGATTGGTGAGCGTGTGACGTGAAACGTCCAGATCTCACTATCTCGTATAGGGATCAATTGGAAACCTCCGTTCACAAGGTCGATGGCGGTTTGGATAACTTATTATTATTAAAAATTATCCTGAAACTTAAATCTTTGTGACAGAGCAGTGATAGTTTAACAATACCCTCGCCATGGTTTTAATGTACCTGTGCATATAGTCTGCACATGGGTGTTGTTTCATCACAAATATGTGGTCGTAGAACCATGCATAATTATTTCGACCTATCGTTATTATGTATAATGTTTTTGGCTATTATTTCACTCGGATATTTCCTCTTATTAACCAACCATATTCGCCAAATTTTTCGGCATTATGACATCATTGTTAGGAATGATGAAATGTGTATAATGCAAGAAAGCACTTATATATTCTGTCAGCAATGTATTTGATTATCATGTGCATGCTGCAGTTTGATACCGTATATGAGACTGGCTCGATTTTTCATTTGGTAGCGAGCACTGCCCTCTGAGCCATGGGTCGTGGGTTCGATTCCCGCACAGTACAAATATTTGTGTTCGTGAACATGCCTGTTTGTATTGGTCTGGGTGTTTTCTATGTATAATATGTATTTATTTAGAAAAAAAAAGTATCTAAGTAAGTTAATCAGTTGTCTAGTACCCATAGTACAAGTTTCGGCTTAGCTTGGGGCTAGATGGCGATGAGTGGCCCAGCGTGGCAAGTCTTGAGTTATATTTAACGTTTGTTCCAGATCCAGTATCAAGAAAAAGCAAAAAAAAAAAACTCGATCAGCAGCCCCCCAATTATTAGTTAGTTTAGTGCATTAGTGAGACACCGTCGTCGAGATGGGGTCCGTGAACGTGAACCGCAATGTGGCGGACGCGTTCTACCGCTACAAGATGCCGCGCATCTGCGCGAAGGTCGAGGGCAAAGGCAACGGCATCAAGACCGTCATCGTCAACATGCCCGAGGTCGCCAAGGCGATCGGCCGCCCCGCCACCTGTGAGTATGCACCCTAACACCGCCGCCATCTTGGCATTTTGTGCTGTACACTAAAGCTGGAACGTTCACAGTACTCACATTTATGCAATTTAACTACACAGTAGCAAATGTCAAACTATAATTATCCCCTTCACACTCATAAGCTAAGTGAAGCTTCCAGAGCAGTGGCTCCCGAGAGAGTAAGGCAGACTTTTCATGATGCGCATGCAGTACGATGTCACGCAGCGCGCTTATTAACACAGACACTTATAGTAAATGTGTTGATCGTCTCAACTTTAATTAAGTGACCCGTAAAGGTGTTACTTAGACACCGTCAGGCTGACTCCCACATTGAGTGCAATTACGAGGTCCGCCCGGGACGCACTCAATTGCTCTCCGAAGCCGGGGGTAAGGGTAATGGCCCTTCCCGGGACAGGAGTGCAGGGCCGCTTTGTCACTTGCGGCTGGCCAGGGTAGGCAGGGACTCGGCCGCATACTTCTGTGTTACCCAAATTCCTGTAATTAGCTGCCCACTAGTGACAAGGGGGTTTAGTGGGTATGCACTCTTATTCTGCTGAGAGATGTAAGTCCCACACATCACGCTGACGCTCCGGATTCGGCGTTTCGACCCCCACATTGAACGCGTGTGTTAGCATAGTATCAGCAGGCCACACAGGGTTGACATAGAATGATGTAGGTTTGTTTGTGGTCATCAGTTCCGTCCACAGATCGTTATGTCTAAAATAAACGCCATCTATGTATATTAGTTGAAACGTTATATGCTTCTTGTAGACCCGACGAAGTACTTCGGCTGCGAACTGGGCGCTCAGACCCAGTTCGACTTCAAGAACGAGAGGTTCATCGTCAACGGCAGCCACGACTCTGCCAAGTTGCAAGATCTGCTTGACGGGTAAATGTTATACTTATTACCAATGATGATTTATGTATAAAGGGTTCTTGTGTTTTTAAATCTGTTACTTAGCTCTTACCCCGGCCCATCTTTGGCGAGAACGTCTTCTCGCTCACTTGGTCTACTTAATCGTTTTGTCAAGAAGGCGTTCCCACAGGATCAGGACGGGTATCACTGAAAGAACGTTGTTGCGCAGATCGGCCTGGGCGAGCTTCAGGCCAATGCCTGGCAAGTTGGGATGTAGAGATGTTGGCTCGCTGTGCCAAAGGTGTCAGTTAGCTCTTAACCCATCGCGTTGTATTTCCTCCTTGCTGAGGGTCATAAATTCATTTTATCTGACGAAATATTACCCATCTGTGCGTCATTTTTAAACAGGCCGAAACTTATTATGATACTTAAATCAGTGTAGGTATATAAGCATAGCTGGTGGCACATGCTTTTCGACAGTGACTGTTAGATTGACTGAAATAAGTCAAAGGGAGAAGCCACACGGTGCGCTGCGGCGCCGCAGCGGATCGACTGATTGATATTACATTGCCACTTCAACACACGAGTAGACACGGAACTTAAGAATGTGAAGTTGTCAGGGCCCCTACCACCGGGATCGAGAGCGATCGTTCGTTGAACGGATCGCGCGTATTTTTGCAAAATCAATCCCTCCCATTATTCCTTCCCATGTTTGAATATATGAATTAAATTAACGAAAAACGACTGACGAATTTTAGTTTGTATATTCGAACACGGGGGGGGGACAAATGAGAGGGATTCGTGGCTCAAGTGTACGCCATCCGTTCAGCGAGCGATCGTTTTCGTTTTTGGTGGTAGGGGCCCAGGTCCGGTGTTTCGTACTCTATCTAGCAATCTAGTCGCTGCTAGAAAGAGACGTTTTGTTCACTATTTTCCCTCTCACATGGTTACATTTTTATTTTGCGCGCAACAAGACTCTTGAGACCTTAACATAAGGTTTCATTTTCTTTATTTTAGCTGAAAGATGCATACATAGAGCGCATTCCTTTTGTACGTAGTACTTGATACTTCCATGTGCATACCGTACAGACATGACGGTGCGGCGCCGCACCGCACCGCACCGTGTGGCTTCTCCCTAAGAGTTTGACGAAACAAGCTTACAGGATAGCCTACTATACTGATGAGGGTGGTCTCCCGCTTCCAGTTTCATCCGCAAGTTCGTGCTGTGCCCGGAGTGCGACAACCCGGAGACGGAGCTGATCGTGTCCACCAAGCGCAACACCATCTCGCAGGGCTGCAAGGCGTGCGGCTACCACGGCCAGCTCGACTTCAACCACAAGCTCAACACGTTCATACTCAAGAACCCGCCCGCCGCCGACCCCGCCATGCAGGTCTGTACTGCACACAGCTGATGGGTGACCGCGTCACCAAGCGCAACACCATCTCGCAGGGCTGCAAGGCGTGCGGCTACCACGGCCAGCTCGACTTCAACCACAAGCTCAACACGTTCATACTCAAGAACCCGCCCGCCGCCGACCCCGCCATGCAGGTCTGTACTGCACACAGCTGATGGGTGACCGCGTCACCAAGCGCAACACCATCTCGCAGGGCTGCAAGGCGTGCGGCTACCACGGCCAGCTCGACTTCAACCACAAGCTCAACACGTTCATACTCAAGAACCCGCCCGCCGCCGACCCCGCCATGCAGGTCTGTACTGCACACAGCTGATGGGTGACCGCGTCACCAAGCGCAACACCATCTCGCAGGGCTGCAAGGCGTGCGGCTACCACGGCCAGCTCGACTTCAACCACAAGCTCAACACGTTCATACTCAAGAACCCGCCCGCCGCCGACCCCGCCATGCAGGTCTGTACTGCACACAGCTGATGGGTGACCGCGTCACCAAGCGCAACACCATCTCGCAGGGCTGCAAGGCGTGCGGCTACCACGGCCAGCTCGACTTCAACCACAAGCTCAACACGTTCATACTCAAGAACCCGCCCGCCGCCGACCCCGCCATGCAGGTCTGTACTGCACACAGCTGATGGGTGACCGCGTCACCAAGCGCAACACCATCTCGCAGGGCTGCAAGGCGTGCGGCTACCACGGCCAGCTCGACTTCAACCACAAGCTCAACACGTTCATACTCAAGAACCCGCCCGCCGCCGACCCCGCCATGCAGGTCTGTACTGCACACAGCTGATGGGTGACCGCGTCACCAAGCGCAACACCATCTCGCAGGGCTGCAAGGCGTGCGGCTACCACGGCCAGCTCGACTTCAACCACAAGCTCAACACGTTCATACTCAAGAACCCGCCCGCCGCCGACCCCGCCATGCAGGTCTGTACTGCACACAGCTGATGGGTGACCGCGTCACCAAGCGCAACACCATCTCGCAGGGCTGCAAGGCGTGCGGCTACCACGGCCAGCTCGACTTCAACCACAAGCTCAACACGTTCATACTCAAGAACCCGCCCGCCGCCGACCCCGCCATGCAGGTCTGTACTGCACACAGCTGATGGGTGACCGCGTCACCAAGCGCAACACCATCTCGCAGGGCTGCAAGGCGTGCGGCTACCACGGCCAGCTCGACTTCAACCACAAGCTCAACACGTTCATACTCAAGAACCCGCCCGCCGCCGACCCCGCCATGCAGGTCTGTACTGCACACGGCTGATGGTTGAACCACGCTGTGCAAGTATGTAGCTACGTAAATGCGACAGAGTGTATACTGCACGTCACCTTTCCTGTGAGGACTATTTACAATACCTTCAGATTTTTCTCTTATAAACGTGGTGGTCGATTTCGTTCCGTTGTCAGTTTTCGCCAGTTTCAGCTGTTGCAAAGTTTCCGATTAAATCCTGATAGTTGCTGAATCAAGAATATTGCCCGGTTGCTGCTGATCGCAAACTAGGGTAATTCATACTACGAGTGTCACTTATAACAAGTTTGGGGATGTAAGGGGAGTTTAGCCATCATCTGTTTGCTTTAAGGCACCCTCACCTGCCTCTACAGGGGTTGGCTCAAAGTTTTGCAGTCCACTGCTGGACATAGGCCTCTCCAATTGTTCGCCACTTAGGGCAAACATCTGGACGATATACCCATAAACGCCACGCTGGGCAGGCGGGTTGGCGATCAATATATATGATGTTGTCCGAAATTAATCTACATTGGTATCTGTTGTTGATTGATTCTGACTAGTCGTAAATAAAGTAAATGTGACATAAAGTGTTTTCCCTCGTAGGGCTCGTCGCTGACGGAGGGCAACCGCGGCAAGCGCTCCAAGCGCTCCGGGCCCGGCGCCGCCAACGGGAACCACGAGCCGCACGACGGAGACGCCAAGAACGTACGTATCCTTAGCTTAGATGGAAAGATCCGACGTGGTGGATGACGTCACGTACCGTGCGCACCATACACACTCTATTGAAAAATCTGTTTTCGTGAGAGAGACGGATATATTTACTTTCAACGACTGTATCTTGCCCATTTTCAGCCAATTATGATTTAGTTTTCACTGTTCGTAGTATATTTTATCTTTACGATAAATTAGTAAATACATGAGACTTATTTTTAATGCATATCTGTACGAGCTACGTCGTACATGATGCAGCCGTCAGCAGCGACCTAGATGCAGCGACCTGACCGATGGACCGAGCGCGTGCAGCGTCGGCACTTTACACCGACGAAACACAAACGAAGACCCTCGAAAGTGTGCATTTAATAAACCATAGTATATAAGACCAGCTAGAATTAACAATAAACAGATTTCAACCGTCTGTGTTGGGTCTCATTTCCCCCCGCTGCGGCCAAGACACCTTTAGCCGTCACTATGATCAGTCGCGTGAGTCTGCGCGGCTGGCAGCGGGTCCACACCACCTACCTACCGTCCCGTCTCTTCCCGCTCGCTACCCCGGGCATCCCGGGAGCGAGCGTCCTACATCTATTATTTATATAAGTATTTATTTTCACGGTTAGGTGGGGCTAGGGCTCTAGGGACTTAGCGTCTTAGGGGTAAAGGGACTCTAGGATCACTAGGGAGTTAGGTTCCCTTCCTAACCTCACATATTTCTGGCTGGCGGGACGCGGTGCCTTACAACCATCGCTCCTGCCCGTACATTTAGACCCTTGGCGGGTCGGGAGGAAACACTCCTGCCCGTACATTTTGGTCCTTCGAGGAAAACTTGAACCATGACCTAGGATATCAACCATTCCTGGGGGAAGCTAGATCTCATAAAGATTTCGGGATTCTAGATATTACCATTTCTTTGAATAATAACATAAAACCAATTATCAGCGGTGTATCTAAACAATAGCTCTGCACTCGCATAAATATCATACCATTACTTTGTTATTTGCAAGTTAATATAAACAAGTAGGTATCATGTTACGTAGTTAGAATCACTTTACCAGCAAATAGGTACATTTTATTAAACGATTTTACGAAACATTATGAAAGATTGGATTATTTTGCTAACTTTAGCATTTTAACTTCGGTAGTGTAGGAGACTAGGTGGGGAAATTAATTAGTATTTAGTTTACCAATTTGATCTGTACGCTTCACCATTGCGTCAGATTAAGCAAATACCATTAAGGAGTAAGCAAGGCTCCTAGTATACTCGTACCATTAACCATTTTATCTTAGTATTTAGTAGTTTGTTGGATTTACGTCCCAACAATTTGATCTGAACGCTTCACCATTGCGTCAGATCATGCAAACACCAGTATGGAGTAAGAAAGGCTCCTAGTAGACCATTAAGTAAAAACCAGTATGGAGTAAGAAAGACTCCTAGTAGACCATTAAGTAAAAACCAGTATGGAGTAAGAAAGACTCCTAGTAGACCATTAAGTAAAACCAGTATGGAGTAAGAAAGGCTCCGAGTAGACCATTAAGCAAAAACCAGTATGGAGTAAGGAAGACTCCTAGTAGACCATTAAGCATTATATCTTAGTAGTAAGTTATTGGATTTACGCTCCAACAAATTGATCTGAACGCTTTACCATTGCGTCAGATTAACCAACACCATTAAGGAGTACGCAAATCTCCTGGTCTGTCAACCAACCAGACCATTTAGCATTACCATCTTGGTCTGCCACCGTATACATCGGGGTAGACAAATCATTATCACACCAATTTAGGAGCAATCAAGTCTCCTGGTCCATCATGACCATTTACCATCACCATATTATCAGTCTGCCACCATAAACATCGGGGCAGACAAACCATTACACCAAATTAAGGAGCTATCAAGGCTCCTGGTCTAAGTGCACCATATTATGAATATATATTTTATTTTTCCAATTACCAGTAAAAAGAGCAAGCATGCTCTTGGTCTAATAAAGACTATATCAGTTTATACCATATGAATAATATTAAATTTATTTTTGGTTCGTTTAAGTTTCTTATAAAGTGGAAGATTCTCTACAGAGAATTATCTATGCTATCCAGAAAATACGGGAATAGCATGCGCCCGAATCACGGGACTATAATATCATAACCAATTTAAATTACCAAAATTAAATACGTACCATAACTTAATATACCAAAACAACAATACCAAAACAAATATAGTAACTTAACGTTTCCACTTTTATTAACTTTAACCATATCATCGGCAGGATGAACCATTTATCATCACCACATCCAAGTCACCACCAAGAAAACCAGAGAACTGACAGCAGCGGATCGGATGCTGGCCTTCCACAAGCGGATCTCACCAGTACTCTGAGAAGTCGCATATGCTGTTCAGTAAACACCTGCCCACCAACACCAACAACGCCGAACCAAAACAACCAGATGACATCAATACCAGCAGCACACTTCGATGGGACCTACCAGCAACCATTACACCAGCAGACGTGAAGCAGAACTTCGCTACAGACATACCATTCACCATGACACAGCGATTGGACCGGTCTCTGGCCTCCTACCAGCAGGACTCACCAGTGAACTGAGGAGCCATTAGTAGAGAGTCAGCCCGGTTCTGACACCTGTAGCGAAGATACCAGTAACCAGCAATCGTAACCAGTGGACATCGAGTCAGCGCGACTAAGCTAAGGGTCGTTGCAACACCAGCTACGGGTAACCGGCCCCCACCATACCAGGGCGCCGGCTACTCCCTCTTCTCCTGCATCTTCTTCTTCTTCGAGTGGGGAATATGTACGAGCTACGTCGTACATGATGCAGCCGTCAGCAGCGACCTAGATGCAGCGACCTGACCGATGGACCGAGCGCGTGCAGCGTCGGCACTTTACACCGACGAAACACAAACGAAGACCCTCGAAAGTGTGCATTTAATAAACCATAGTATATAAGACCAGCTAGAATTAACAATAAACAGATTTCAACCGTCTGTGTTGGGTCTCATTTCCCCCCGCTGCGGCCAAGACACCTTTAGCCGTCACTATGATCAGCCGCGTGAGTCTGCGCGGCTGGCAGCGGGTCCGCACCACCTACCTACCGTCCCGTCTCTTCCCGCTCGCTACCCCGGGCATCCCGGGAGCGAGCTCTCTACACCTATTATCTATATAAGTATATATTTTCACGGTTAGGCGGGGCTAGGGCTCTAGGGACTTAGCGTCTTAGGGGTAAAGGGACTCTAGGATCACTAGGGAGTTAGGTTCCCTTCCTAACCTTACATATTTCTGGCTGGCGGGACGCGGTGCCTTACAACCACCGCTCCTGCCCGTACAATATCCCTATTATGTATTCCAGGAGGGCGAAGCGCCCACCGCGCCGGCGGCGCCCCACGAGAGCAAGCGCAGCAGCCGCAAGGCCGCCGCCGACGACGACGACGACGGCCACTGGACCGTCGACGTCAGCGAGGCCGCCGTGCGCGCGCGCATGCAGGGTAGATAGATACTCTATATTGTACAAACAGACATTACAGCAAGCGCAGCAGCCGCAAGGCCGCCGCCGACGACGACGACGACGGCCACTGGACCGTCGACGTCAGCGAGGCCGCCGTGCGCGCGCGCATGCAGGGTAGATAGATACTCTATATTGTACAAACAGACATTACAGCAAGCGCAGCAGCCGCAAGGCCGCCGCCGACGACGACGACGACGGCCACTGGACCGTCGACGTCAGCGAGGCCGCCGTGCGCGCGCGCATGCAGGGTAGATAGATACTCTATATTGTACAAACAGACATTACAGCAAGCGCAGCAGCCGCAAGGCCGCCGCCGACGACGACGACGACGGCCACTGGACCGTCGACGTCAGCGAGGCCGCCGTGCGCGCGCGCATGCAGGGTAGATAGATACTCTATATTGTACAAACAGACATTACAGCAAGCGCAGCAGCCGCAAGGCCGCCGCCGACGACGACGACGACGGCCACTGGACCGTCGACGTCAGCGAGGCCGCCGTGCGCGCGCGCATGCAGGGTAGATAGATACTCTATATTGTACAAACAGACATTACAGCAAGCGCAGCAGCCGCAAGGCCGCCGCCGACGACGACGACGACGGCCACTGGACCGTCGACGTCAGCGAGGCCGCCGTGCGCGCGCGCATGCAGGGTAGATAGATACTCTATATTGTACAAACAGACATTACAGCAAGCGCAGCAGCCGCAAGGCCGCCGCCGACGACGACGACGACGGCCACTGGACCGTCGACGTCAGCGAGGCCGCCGTGCGCGCGCGCATGCAGGGTAGATAGATACTCTATATTGTACAAACAGACATTACAGCAAGCGCAGCAGCCGCAAGGCCGCCGCCGACGACGACGACGACGGCCACTGGACCGTCGACGTCAGCGAGGCCGCCGTGCGCGCGCGCATGCAGGGTAGATAGATACTCTATATTGTACAAACAGACATTACAGCAAGCGCAGCAGCCGCAAGGCCGCCGCCGACGACGACGACGACGGCCACTGGACCGTCGACGTCAGCGAGGCCGCCGTGCGCGCGCGCATGCAGGGTAGATAGATACTCTATATTGTACAAACAGACAGTACAGCAAACGCAATCGAGTAGTTTTTGTTTCTACATACAGACAGACAGACAAAAATTGTACCGATTGCATTTTTGGCAACATTATCGATCAGTAATCATCACTCCTGATAGTTATTTTGAAAATATATTTAATGTACAGAATTGACTTCCCTACAGATTTATTATAAGTATAGATTGCGCACCATACATTTGACTTAAAACTAGGTATAACAGACACTTGGTACACGATTTAGGCGGCCTTATCCGCTATAAGCGATCACTTCCAGACAATCTTAGGGTAGAGGATAGGGTGCAGGTAGATGATACGACGTAGGCATCCACTAAGAAAGGTTTTGGATCAATTCTACCCCCAAGGAGATGAAAAAGTTATTAATAGATGTCTTGTCTTTCGTTCAGATCTTACTGAGGGCGCCAAGAGCATGACCGTCTCGGAGGACAGCGAGAAGAACGAGAAGCAGCGCATGGACCTGTTCTACGCGTTCCTGAAGCAGCGCGCCGCCAGCGGCGACGTGGACGGCACGCGCGCCATCAACGACATCCTGCACGAGGCCGACAGGTGACACTTATTAGTCTGGGCCATGCCTGCCGACCTAACATTTGGACCTCACGACCGTTTACAGTCATCATCATGAACGCCCTTTTATTTAATAAATAAATAACCCAAGACATTCCACGCTGGGCCACACATCGCCATCTAGCCCCAAATTAAGCCGAAGCTTGTTCTAGGGGAGGTACTAGGCAACTGATAAACTTACTGACGACCCTTTTTTTTTTTGAAAATAATCCATATTGAACACCTTGGTCTGGACCAATATAAACAGACATATTCATGAACACAAATGTTTGTACTGTGCGGGAATCGAACCATGAAAACCCTTGGCTCAGGAGGTGGTACCAAATGAGCCATCGAACCAGTCAATTATTATAAGTCATTTATAAAAAAAAATATCAGCATCCTCGGTCGAGTATCCACTGCTGGACATATAATTTTAAAAAAAATATAACAAAAATAAAGAGGATGTTGGTATTTTTATTTAATACCTATATAAATTTATTAAGTCTCCTCTACTTAAAAAATTCAAATATTTCTTAATATGATCAGATCACAGTCCCCATTTTTTTTTTACTGGGGAGAGTCCATCTACGCATGTCCGGTAAGCATGTGGACGCGCGGGGGGCGGCGCTGCGGGACACCTGCGCCTGCGCCGGACCGCGCCCGTCCGCGGCCAGCGGCCGGCGTCGCTCCACACTATTAACCGTGCGCTGCGATGCGCGTTCCAGGCTCGAGGTGAAGTCCAAGGCGCCGCTGGTGATGTTCGAGGTGCTGGTGCGGCCCAACCAGATCGCGGCCGACGTCAAGAAGCACCGCGTGCTGTTACTGCGCTGCACCCGCGCCGACCCACGAGCGCAGCGGGCCGCGCTGCACGCGCTCACCGCCCTCTGCGGACACCACCCCGCGCTGCTGCCCAAGGTGCCCGCCATCCTCAAGGTGAGCAACTAGCTGTTAGAATTATAATTTAATATTTAAAAAAAATCCACACAATGCGTGCTGTGTTCACTGTTTTTTAGAATGAACATGTTTCTTTTCTTTTTATATGTATGAAAATATGTCTGAACTTTAAATAAAAGAGAATATATATCTGATGGGCATATTGTCGGCAGCTGCTGTACGACATGGACATCGTGGAGGAGAAGGCCATCATGGAGTGGGCGGCCAAGCCGTCGCGCAAGTACGCCAGCAAGGAGGTCGTGGCCGACGTGCACAAGCGCGCCGCGCCCTTCCTGGACTGGCTCAAGGAGGCCGACGAGGAGGACAGCGACAGCGGCGGCAGCGAGGAGGACTTCGAGGTCAGGCGTCACGCACACGATCGGACACTGTCACAATTATACCGGCATACTATCACAATAACACTCGTCATTTTTTTTTCATCTTTCATGTCTCCTCACCTTTCAATAACACCTGATCGAGCACTGTCTCAATCACGCTCGGACACTGTCACAATCACGCTGGCATAATATCACAATAACACTCGGACTCTATCACAATCACATCCGCATACTATCACAATCACATCCGCATACTATCACTATCACAATCGATCAATGTCACACCCGCATACTATCAATCACACCCACACACTAAAATAATAAAAAAAAATCAACAGGATGCTATGTTATCTTATCATCAATATCTAACTCACTTAGTCAATCATCATCATGCATCATCATACTGTAACAATCACGCTCGGACACTATCATAATCACACTTCCATATTATCACAATCACACCCGATCAACCACTATCACAATCACGCAAGCACTGTCACGATCACACACTATCATATTCACATTTACACGTTATCACAATCATTTGCGCATATTATGACAAGGTTCGCCCTTTGTCACGTCATTCGATTTTGGTTTTCATTTGTTCACTTTCTATTCATGTGTCCGCACTAGTGTTGCCAAACTATCGATAGTTTTTATCTAGATAAGACAAATCTATCGTTAGGATATCGATATACTATACTATTGATATGATGGCAACTATTGATAGATTATTATTGATCGGCAACACTAGTCCGCACGTACAATGCGCAATGAACGTTTGTATGGACTATTTAGTAACAAGTGATTCGTCAAAAGTATAGATAGATATTCTTTATTGCACAAAAACAAACATTACAGACAAGGTATTACAATCAACTAGTGGTACAATTTAGGCGGTCTTATCGCTAGTAAGCGATCTCTTCCAGACAACAAAACAAGTATGTATTAACACGATTATTTTCCCCACCAGATTCAATACGACGACCGCGCGAAGGCGACGCCCATCAAGGCTGTGACGACGCCCGTCGCCAAGCCCAAGCCGCAGCCCGACGACGACGACGAGAACGACGTCGACATCGACGCCATCTAGGCCTCTGTCGCCGGTCACCTGTCGCCCGCACCACCTACTACCGAGGCTGGTTTTGTAGCAGTGTTGCCAGATCTCAATTTCGACTTACGCTTCCGTAAGTCCCAGATTTTTATTGTAACACCTTCGTGTTACTATAAAAATTTGGGTTATATATGACAATACATTGTGGAAAAATCGGGAGATGTTCTTTTTGCTAGGAATGATGATTACTATTTTTTACCAGTCAGTCGCTTGGTGATCCACAAAAAAAATGGTCATCCTCCTATGAAAACCGTTGAGGTTTTGGTTTCGTACTCCGTTTGTCATATTTAAAAAAAATCGAGGGTCCTGGACGGGAATCCAGGACATCGGGAGATATTGATTAAAATAGGAAGATCTCCTGGAAAATTTGGAGATCTGGCAACACTGTTTTATAGTCGCGCGTACGCTGGCGCGGTTGGTCAGTGCGGCTCGTCACCGGACGTAGTCGGAGACGCTAAGCTCGTGGCCCGATGCTGACCGACCGCGCGGGCGTAACCTGACCGTGAAGCCACCCTGAAGTCGCACCGACAATCTGTTAGCGCATCCTTTGCTGTTTTTTACCTCTAAAAGTATCTGGGATACTGTAAAAGAGTCGTCATAAACATCCTCTTTCGCTTCTACCTTCATAGTGTGAATGGATAAAGCATGGAACTCTTTGCCGGGCTCCTTGTACCCCCAGAGATAAAATGTTCCGATTTTTACTTCAGAAGTAAAGCGGTTTATGCTGGGTGGGCTCATTCCACCGTAGACTGCGATGTTCCTTACTATATCAGGCGGATTGCCATGCTTGACAGCTAAAAATTTTGAATGCAACGCTAAAAGATTGTCGATTTAACTTCATTGCACCCATTTTGCAGTACTATTGGTTTAACTGCCTTTGTAATTTCGCTTTGTTTCCAAACAAACGTTTGTGATAGTGTATCCTAAAAGATTAGTAGCGTTTAACTACAGGATTTACTATCAAGCACATTTATTGGCGACAGAGACTTTGAAAATGCATTTATTTTCTGTAGGTATCGGACATTCGATTTGTACTTTACCAAGATTATAGTAATGAATTTACAGTATGTATTATACCCATGCTGTAGGTTTAACTAATAGTACTGTAGTAAAAACCTCCTAACTGCAGCAGGCGGTTGAAATAGTGTTAGTATTGTCGGGTAGATAAAATTGTCATGTCAATATTACCGTTCGAAATAGCATGCTGGGTAAAGTTTGAAAATATCGGTCACATCATACGATGCACGATTATGAAAGTGATGAACTCGAAAGAACAGTGTATCTAAAAATATGCACCTGGTGTGCTGACGTGCTAGTGATGTTTTGCGCGGATACGCATTTTTGTCGATGCGGGCACATCACCATTGCGTACGTTAGTCCTATTTGTTGGTCAGCGGAAAGTATCCTTTTGACTAAACGCTTTACTACAATGACTTCGATCGAAATAATTTCAAACTATGTTTATTTTGGATTAATACAATATAGGTATAAAACCATCGGAATTTTCCTTAGCTACAACTAATTCTAGTATCTCATTATATTCGATGTATAGAAGTAATGACGATTTTCTACCCGTCTTTTGAATATGAAACTCGATGTCATAACACAGTAGATTGTAATAGCCCGTGAGTGTCGTGTCGACGTGCTCACGTAGGGTAGACAGCGGTCTTGAGGCTGTTCAACGAGTGTCATATTAATTATGTGTATGCAAGCGCCAAACGCACTCGACTGCGGAACAGACGCATCGTGACTGATGCATCGACTGTTATATCGATATAATCTGAAGTAGTTATATTCAAATTCACTGTAACTTTTTCTCTTCTGAACTTAAATTTTGTGGAGCACTGGCTTCAAGGACTATTTTTAAGTAGATACTTCACTGCTACTTTGAATACCATTCTAAATTAAACTTTTTCTATTAATCTTACTAAAGGCGTTCGTCCCTCATCGATATAATAGCCGAGCTGAACTCGGAACGTCTCTAGTTCGCGATCACTTTGCGTGTGTTTCTGTAAAGTTATCGAGTTAACTAAAATCGCATGTGTATGATATGTAACAAGTAGGTACGTTATTCCTGCGACACGGTCGGTCTGTCAATGCAAAGGCGGCTTCAGAGCTCGCCCGTGGTCAGTCAAGTTCCCCGCACAGAGTCCAATGGCGCAGCTTCTTCGATCCAGGGCGGTTATCAGAGGACGAATTATTTTATACTATCTATCCCTAACAATATTTTGTTCCTATTCATTATATAGATTTTTAATCGTATTTTTAATCAATTTTTCCGATATTTATTTTGGGATGGTTTATACGCACCGGAGCTCACGGGATCTCAGTAAGTCGTTTCCAAGTATGACATAATTACTAATTAGTCACAAAATGTAGAAAAAAAATACGTATGCGGTGAAAAGCGATGCGGGATGCCACAATCAGCGTGCCGCACTCGAGGGCAATGTACGTTTGTATGGAATATTTAATATGAAATAGAAATTGATTTAGTATTTAAAATGGTAAAATCTGGTTACTGCCGCGGCGTCCAGGGCGGCGGCGTCGCCACAATGGCCGCCGCGCAGCTATGTATTTGTAATTTAGGTTAGTTTATTTGCTACGAGCCCCAGGTATGCGTGGACGCAGATTATTTGTAATATATAGGCATATTACCACCGCCTCGGCGACGCGCCACGGCGGGAGATTTTCCTCTTACTATTAACTATTATTAAAATAGAATATTTTGAAATTGCCACCTGACAATTTATTAGATTTGTTTTGTATTCAATACATTTGGATTCTGAAAATGTTGTTGTTTTATTTTTGCACCTACTCCTTATGAATTGTTCAATGATAATTCACCTGCGTTTAATTACTTAGGTAACTTCAGTGTAGGGCAGTGGTCCTCCTAGTTAGACCATGGGACTTCACTAGGGGCAGTTGTCCAACTTTAAAAAGTGGGGACCCTACGTACTTTCGAACGCCGTTGTTGCGAAGTTCATTGTTTCGAATTTTTTTCGACTGCCTCATTCGTTCGAAAGCTTATGGATTCGAATGATGTAGGCGCGAAAGACGCTGATTCGAAAAACATCTTCACTGCCTCATGTCGAATGCTTGTGACTTTGATATAGTACTGTATAAGTACTACCTATTGTGTGTAAAAAAAATTAATCTAGTAATTAAAAAAACAACATTTCAAGTAAATCAACATATTTTATTAGTAGGTGTTAACAAAAAATATGAAAAAAAACTACCTATTTAAGAAATAAAAATACATGAAATACAATTTTTCTAAAATGTTACTTAGGTCACCGGAAATAAATTATAAACTAACAATGGAACGTGAAGACAAATTGTAATAAAATAAATAAAGGGAACAGTTACAGTTTTACTCTGCCGCGTTTGTTTATGGGATAAAAAGCAAAGATGGGTTAAATAAATAAGATTTTTATTACAACTCAGTTTTATCCAACAAAAAGACTACCTAAATAAAAGATGTTTCTTTTTAATTTAATTTTTTTTGCTCTTACGTAATAGGTGCCTAACTTCACATCGTTAGCTACATTAGGGGAAAATTTAATGTAGGTAGTTCTACAGTTTCAATTTGGAGAAAGTATCCTTCTTGTCTTTGACCAGCCAAAACGAGTCTGTCACTCTGCCCATTAGATCTATGGATACCTGTAAAAATTTAAAGGCAATAAATATTTTTATTAATTACTAGCTGTGCCGGCGGCGTCACACGCGTGGATATCGGGTTTCAAAAATAACGGACTAATTGGTGCCTAAATTTAAGTTAGACCTCTAGCAATACATTATTGAATACAACATTCAATTTCATGCAGTAGTTTCCCGTGATGCGCGTGCGCGTATGTTTATACAGATAAAAACTTGTCCCATGATGATGCCGACTTTGAATGATCCTTATAGAATGGGGCATTAAAATATTAAATCCCGGCAACTTCCTCCAAATAATCTCTAAAACAAGTCGACTTTAACATTACCTGTTCCACATTGATGTGGGTCTTATTGTACGCCTTGAACTTAGTGTAGCCGAAGTCCTGCGACCGGAATGCTGACCAGTGTTTTGGATTACCTGAAAAATGTTATATATTCTAAATTAATTGTCTAAATATTCTTACGAGAAAGTAGAGTGTGGTAATAATATAAGAAAGAAGGTCCATAGCTCATTAGACCCACCCGACAACGGTATCGTCGACTTATTGTCTACTAGCTGACTGTGCCAGCGGCGTCGCACGCGTGGATATCGGGTTTAAAAAATAACAGATTTCCTAATGCCTAAATTTTAAGTTAGACCTCTAGCAATACATTGGTAAAACAGCATTCAATGCCATGCAGTAGTTTTCGCGTGATGCGCGGTTAAACATACAGATAAACATTTCTCCCGTTTTCCCAACACTTTCCTCCCTTCACTGCTCCTATTGATTGTGGCGTGATGAAATGTATACTATAACCTGCCCAGGAGTATTATGAAGAATTAATTGTACCAAGTTTCGTTAAAATCAGTCGAGTAGTTTTTATGAACTTGTATAACAGACAATAATAGGTATATTGTCATCATAACCTACAGGGGCAGCGCAGACGACAGACTATCCCTGACGCACTTTTTAGTCTAACCTACGTAATTATATGCAGTAACGCACACGACGCGCAAAGATCTGTCGCGGATATTTTCGATCATTCTGTCGGCAGAGCTGTAGGCTAGTAGTAGACGCTCTTTTTAAATGTCTCGGACGCAAACTCTATGGTACAAAAAGTCTGTCGTCTGCGTAGCCCCATATTGTTTTATGCAAGATTTCATGAGCTGTGATCATATTTCGATGATACATTCCTGTGCTTCGGAGTAGCTTCTTCTTCTTGATTAAAGGTTAATTAATACGAGAGATAATGATGACAACTCACTGGTGAAGTGGTCGCGGCCCTCGCGGCAGCCGGCGGAGCCCGTCACCACGTGCACCGGAGCCCTGCGGCGACGACATTCGTTAACAGATCGGGCCTATGCTAATGCTTCGAAAACCTAATCGAATTCGGTAACATTTTAGAGAACAATGTGTAATTTTATTTTTGAAATAGACAAAAGTTATTAGATATATAAATATGTATTATTTATTGCACAAGAATAGATTTTTTTTTATAGTAGCTCGACATAATGGCTTCCCTACACCTGATGGAAAGCGAAAGAGAAGCCCAAGTCGCTGTGACAACTGGCTAGTAACTGGTCAGTTGCCACTGCCATGCCGGCCCCAACCCTAACCCCCCACGAGCTCCGGAAATCCTACTCACCAGCAGAAACACGACCCGGAGGTCATTTGGCTGCGGTATTCTATAGGGTGGAGGTACTTCCCCGGACGTGCAGCTCAATTCACTCTCAATTATAATAATAAATCATTTATTCGCCAGAATATGGTTACACAAGGTTCTTAAATATCTTCATCAGCCTATCGTCTTCACTGCTGGACATAGGCCTCTTTAGTTACTCTGCAAACTGTTTCGTGTAAAGTTTTATAAAAGTACAATATACATTAACATTGATCTGTTAACTTTGATCTATACCTAAAGTCTCTACGTACGTATCTTTGGTTATAAGCTTTGTCAATTATTGTAAAAAAAATTGGCATTGAAAAGAGCAACTGTCGAGTTTCTTGCCGGTTCTTCTCGATAGAAGCTGCATTTCGAATCCGGTGGTAGTTTACTTCCTTTAAATTTACATACTTTATTCAATATTGACGATTTATAAGTGATTGTAAAAGCCTATATGAATAAAGAAATTTTTGATTTTGTCCATTTCGACAAATAATTGTAATCTGCCATAAATTGTGGCTTGAAAACACAAAAATGGAAGGAATATTTACAACAAAATGTAAAGTAGGAAAAGATTCAGTACAGTAGATATCCTTCAGATGACTCTTGCAAAAGCTTTTAATAGTGTGCGTCTCTTAATGTATCACATTAACGAGGATAAAACATTTAATTCCGTCTTAAAATTAAAAGAAAAAAAAAACAATTAAAAATGTATTATTTTTAATCTCATTTAAAAATCACATAGAACTTATATAGGTTAAGTAATCTAACCTAATTAATAACCGAGATTCTATAAAATATCACTTTAGAATTGAGCCAATTAAGTTACAGTTAAAGTTTTATTAATAAAAATTCCCGAGGTCTTTGGTGTAAGTTAACCCATTCATCGCCGTTCCCGTCCGTATTCGGTCACGTGCCAAAACGTCGTTCTTTATGGCCGCACAGGAGCGAGGTTGTTAGACATTATTGTGGCATTGAATGGTTTTTCCCTAAATGAATACGACAACTGCTAAGGCCTTTTCATCATGACTGAAGTGCGTTGGAAGGCTATCACCACTAAGGGTCGGTTCATATATCACGGAAAATACGTTGAGAGTAACATCCGTCGCGTCTATTTGGTTAAAAGAGACCTGCCACATTCACACACGATCTGTATGTGCACAACGCAGACACTGACTAAAGTTGAATTACTAATAGGCTATTATGGCTTAAAATTGTAATTAGTCCGTCTTTTAGCTTATTCAAAAATAAAAGACACGTATTTTTTTATTTGTAAATTAGACTATTAATTACAAAGTTACAGCCCGTTGAAATTACGCGTGACGTCACTCGGTGAGGCATTTTAACGGGAGCGAGTGACGTCAATGACTCCCACTCCTAACTTTTGGCTATTGTTTATAGGAATGAAAAAAGGAAAAATACGTGACCTTTATTTTTTAATAAACTAAAAGACGGACTAATTACAATTTTTAACCATAATAGCCTATTTCAGTCAGTATTACAAGTGCTACTGTCTCTGAGAGAACATCAGGGAGTCCATGGTGTCCAAGGAGTCCGCGAAGGGGATAGAACACCCGATTGTATTGTTATTTTTGTCAAATATACATTCAACATAGGAAAAAATAGAATTTAAGAGTCTGCAGACCACTGGTGGTCCCTGGAAGCATTTCCAGTGGTCCACTAAGCCATCATATACAGATAGATATGAACAACCTTTCATTTATTTACACTAAGATAATGTATAATTACCTACTTCAAAACGAATAAACCAACTAGACCAGGTGGTCCGTAAAAAGAGAGAAATTTTGACAAATGCTCCCTGATGTGAAAGGTTAAGTGTGAAAGGTTAAGAACCACTGATTTAGAGGTTGGCTTCTATCAAACGTGTAACACTGGTAGCTTCGACGAGTTTTTTTGAAACCTATACAAATAAAGATAATTTGACTTTGACACTGGAAATGTCATTTTACTACCTGAAACAACAATGACTAAGCATGGAACCCGTGCTAAAATTAAAACTGAGTTACACTACATCTTATTCATATTGTCAATTTATTTTACACAAGTGTGAGTGAAACAAAACGACGCTATTTGTTCTTATTATTTCTGAACGTGTCACAAGAACGAAAAAAATATACGTCAAATGGTCACCTTTGGTCACCATAAAATATTGAGCGAGTCACATCACTGGCCTGAAACGAAACTAGTGACAACCTTCGAAATTTCAGAGTGAACCAAATATATTGAGTTATGTTGTTATTTAAGCCCGGGTTCCATGCTTAGTCATTGTTCCTAGGCCTGAAAGAAATAATTCAAGTTTAGTCAGTGTCAGCGTCGAGTATGACTGTATAGTGTGACGTCACAGTCTAGGTCCGCTGATGTATGCGGAAGGGCCTCAGCCGCTGCTTCTGTATCCACACGGAGTCCACGACGACGCCCTCGGAGCCGCCCGCCTTCACCGACACCTGCACACAAACAGAACCGTTGGATCCTCGTCACATAAATACCACCTATAGAATACCGCAGCCAAATGACCTCCGGTTTCTGCCGGTGAGTAGGGTCTCCGGAGCTCGTGGGGGGTTAGGGTTGGGCCGGCATGGCAGTGGCAACTGACAGGTAACTAACCAGCTACTTGCCAGTTGTCACAGCGACTTGGGCTTCTCTTTAGCTTTCCATCAGGCGTAGAGAAGCCGTTATGTCGAGCTACTATAAAAAAAAAACCACAGACGGATGACGGGCAGCAGCGTCACCGAAGCGAGAAGCTACGCCCTGCGATCGCCAACCCTGTCCAGCGTGTCGATTATGGGTATATCCTCCAGATGTTTGTCCTAAGTAGCGAACAACTGGAGAGGCCTATGTCCAGCAGTGGACTGTAATAGGTTGATGATGATGATGGATCCTCGTCTGGTAAGCCGTATCACGCTGTCATAATAATCAGATTGAACGTCAGTCGTATCTAGAGAGGCAAGTAACATCATGACCATATGACGGGCAGCAGTGTACTGGAGCGATAAGTTGCGCCCTGCGATCGCCAACCCGCCTGCCCAGCGGCGATTATGGGTAAGCCCTGCCGTTTTGGGCAAACAGCTGGAGAAGCCTCCAGCTGTGGATTGCGATAGGCCACTGTTGACCCACTAAACTCGCCACTGGGCAGCAACTTGCAGGGGCAGGTAGCGCCGAAGCACGAGTGTTGCGGACAGAACGACACGTATATAAAAAGGTCGTTCTGTCCGCAACAACAAGGTCGCATCGCTTCCTGCCTCCTGGTCGGCCAAACACCCCACACACAGACTATGCAATGGTCCCGCCGGACCTCGTGCGGCGGGGTGGCTGTACCCCGCACACCGTCACAGCCTTCTGTCGCAGAATGGGAGACATTCTTGTAGCACACATTATCACTCTCACCTAATTGCAATTTTGTTCAAAAGTTTCTACGTAAATCAAAAAATGTAAGTCGAATATGTAGGTCATTATGTTTATTATTAATCAATGGCTTGGTTTGACTTGAAATTTTTGATTTTCATAGAACATTTTTATCAAAATTGCAAGTAGGTAGGTGAGTAGGTGATAGTGATATTGTGCTACAAGGGGGGACATTTTGCGAAAGGGACGTATTGGGAAAGGGACATTTTGCCAAAGGAATGCTTTGCGACTAGGGGACATTTAGCGAAGGGGATGCTTTGCGACCAGGAGACATTTTGCGAAAGGGATACTTTGCGACCAGGGGACATTTTGCGAAAGGGATGCTTTGCGACCAGGGGACATTTTGCGAAAGGGATGCTTTGCGACCAGGGGACATTTTGCGAAAGGGATGCTTTGCGACCAGGGGACATTTTGCGAAAGGGATACTTTGCGACCAGGGGACATTTTGCGAAAGGGATGCTTTGCGACCAGGGGACATTTTGCGAAAGGGATGCTTTGCGACCAGGGGACATTTTGCGAAAAGGACAGTCCGCGACGGAGCCCCGTCACGCCCCCTCTTCTCCCCTAAGGTGGAGTCCTAAGTGATGGTATAGTCCATGGAGTGGTGACCTGTTCGATGTGCAGGTGCGAGCGGTTGTGCGCGGCGAAGCGCGTGTAGCCGTAGTCGCTGGAGCGGAACGCCGACCACGGCATCGGGTGCTCTGCGGGGAAACGGGAAATCACTTTTTATTTTTAAATATTCTATAGGGTGGACGTCCTTCCCCGGACGGGCAGCTCTAATCGAGCGAGCATACTAACAAATGAGTCTTTTGGTAGGCAATTTCTAACAGAACTGCGGCTCAACGAAATGCAAATCGTTTTCTACGTGGGCACAGTTACCAATTCTTTTTGAATACAATCGCTATTAATATAGATAAAGACAGTATAATTAATTTTTAGGTCATTGCTACAATATGATGTCATATACATTGTATTATGATGTGATATACCTACATTATAACATCATTATTATAATTAGACTTACTTTTAAAATGATCTGTCCCCTCTCGACACCCGGCCGAACCGGTCACTACATGGACCGGAGCGCTGAAATTTAAAAATTTTAACATAAAAACTACATATTTCTAAATACAGCGTACCAAGATTAGGCGCGAATAATAGCGATATTTAAACATAGATAGAAAATAAATTAGTAAAGCGAATTAATTATAAAAATGAGTGCATAGGTTACAATCTTGAGTGCCAGTAAAAAGCTTCTTTGTGCCTTAATGTTTTTCATATAATTTAGTTCATATCAAAGCTGTACAAATTAGGCAAAGGACAGTGTAAACTCTTTATTAATAACGAATTTCAAGGGACCGAGCATTTTCTTTCGTTATTTGAAGGGAATAAATCCTCCATATAACGAAAGAAAATGCTTGGTCCTTTGAAATTCATTATAAAGAGTATAATAAAAGAGGACACACGCATTAAGGAAGAAATATAACAAGACATCAGTAAAAAAACCACTAAACTTGGGCCAGCCAATGGTTCAGTTAATTAGCATAAAAAACAAATATAATAATGTTAAAATATGTACATCCATACCGTAATCTAAGCATAAGACGCGAAGCAAGTCCCAAGCGGTAAATGTTATAGCAGTAAAAATACTATAGGTATAACACACAAATATCGCACCCGACCGACATACTTATTAACAAAAATCATGTTAATTAATTATGTAATTTGTTATCAATCTTTTTTTAAATTACAAATGAAAAAATAATTAAGTACCCACTTTGAAATATTAGGGTTTTTTATTTATTCCTAACATTTAGTAATAAATAAGAATACATAGATATTTTCTTGCCCTCATAGCTCAATTTGTTGAGTGATTGAGGGTATGCCAAGTTATGCGAAAAATTTAAGTATCAAACATAACTTATAGACATCTAATAAAATATAACAGTATTTTTACATTAATCGAATTATTTTTTTTTTATCATTTCAACTGGAGAGGCCTATGTCCAGTAGTGGACTGCAATAGGCTGATGATGATGGTTTTGTTAACTACCAATAGTTATTATTTAAAGCCAATATTTGTATTTTATTATTTTCGCCGGGTGGAATGTAAGGGAGCGAACTTTCACCTTCGCTCCAAGCCACCCTCACCTGCCCGTGGTGCAACCTGCTGAATAATGACCGACTGGTGGTGGTATAACCATCACCATTAAAGGCGCAGCGCGAACCACAGGCCGATGACGGGCAGCAGCGTCACCGGAGCGAGGAGCTACACCCTTACACCCTGCGATCGCCAACCCGCCTGCCCAGCGTGGCGATTATGGGTATATCCTCAGATGTTTGCAAAACCGCTTACCATCAGGTGGAGTGAGGTCATCCTGAACGCTCTTTTTATAATAAAAAAAAACATGAGAAGAGTGCATCAGTTCGCTTAAAAATTGTATGTGTAATCTGCCCCACTGCTACGATTTAGTGGGGCACCGTACAGACTTTTATTCATGTGTTCTGCCCCACTAGGGCCATCACCTTAGCCTGTGTCCAGCAGTGGACTACAATAGACTGTTGATGATGATGACGATAAAAGGGAGCAGGGTCGCATAAGTGGCCTATAGTCCTGTAGTCTAGATTTTTTTAATTATTTTTTTATAGTAGCTCGACATAATGGCTTCCCTACGCCTGATGGAAAGCGAAAGAGAAGCCCATGTCGCTGTGACAACGGGCAAGTAACTGGTCAGTTACCTGTCAAACGCCACCGCCTAATCCCAACCCCCCACGAGCTCCGGAGACCCTACTCACCAGCAGAAACACGACCCGGACGTCATTTGGCTGCGGTATCCTATAGGGTGGAGGTCCTTCCCCGGACGGGCAGTTCAATTCATGTCAAGATTCGCTATGCCCTACCTTTCTGAAATTGTCATGTGTATTCTGCCCCACTAGGGCCATCACCTTAGCCTGTGTCCAGCAGTGGACTGCAATTGATGATGATGACGATTGCCGGGTGGGAGCAGGCTCGCATAAGCGGCCTATAGTCCTGTGGTCATTGATCGGCTCACCCCGGGTTGCGGTAGGGCTCCCGCCGCGTCCCGTTGTAGACGCGGTTGTCGTACAGCGGCCACGTGCGCTCGTACGAGTGCTAAGTGTCTATAGTCCTGTGGTCATTGATCGGCTCACCCCGGGTTGCGGTAGGGCTCCCGCCGCGTCCCGTTGTAGACGCGGTTGTCGTACAGCGGCCACGTGCGCTCGTACGAGTGCTAAGTGTCTATAGTCCTGTGGTCATTGATCGGCTCACCCCGGGTTGCGGTAGGGCTCCCGCCGCGTCCCGTTGTAGACGCGGTTGTCGTACAGCGGCCACGTGCGCTCGTACGAGTGCTAAGTGTCTATAGTCCTGTGGTCATTGATCGGCTCACCCCGGGTTGCGGTAGGGCTCCCGCCGCGTCCCGTTGTAGACGCGGTTGTCGTACAGCGGCCACGTGCGCTCGTACGAGTGCTAAGTGTCTATAGTCCTGTGGTCATTGATCGGCTCACCCCGGGTTGCGGTAGGGCTCCCGCCGCGTCCCGTTGTAGACGCGGTTGTCGTACAGCGGCCACGTGCGCTCGTACGAGTGCTAAGTGTCTATAGTCCTGTGGTCATTGATCGGCTCACCCCGGGTTGCGGTAGGGCTCCCGCCGCGTCCCGTTGTAGACGCGGTTGTCGTACAGCGGCCACGTGCGCTCGTACGAGTGCTAAGTGTCTATAGTCCTGTGGTCATTGATCGGCTCACCCCGGGTTGCGGTAGGGCTCCCGCCGCGTCCCGTTGTAGACGCGGTTGTCGTACAGCGGCCACGTGCGCTCGTACGAGTGCTAAGTGTCTATAGTCCTGTGGTCATTGATCGGCTCACCCCGGGTTGCGGTAGGGCTCCCGCCGCGTCCCGTTGTAGACGCGGTTGTCGTACAGCGGCCACGTGCGCTCGTACGAGTGCTAAGTGCTAAGTGTCTATAGTCCTGTGGTCATTGATCGGCTCACCCCGGGTTGCGGTAGGGCTCCCGCCGCGTCCCGTTGTAGACGCGGTTGTCGTACAGCGGCCACGTGCGCTCGTACGAGTGCTAAGTGCTAAGTGTCTATAGTCCTGTGGTCATTGATCGGCTCACCCCGGGTTGCGGTAGGGCTCCCGCCGCGTCCCGTTGTAGACGCGGTTGTCGTACAGCGGCCACGTGCGCTCGTACGAGTGCTAAGTGCTAAGTGTCTATAGTCCTGTGGTCATTGATCGGCTCACCCCGGGTTGCGGTAGGGCTCCCGCCGCGTCCCGTTGTAGACGCGGTTGTCGTACAGCGGCCACGTGCGCTCGTACGAGTGCTAAGTGTCTATAGTCCTGTGGTCATTGATCGGCTCACCCCGGGTTGCGGTAGGGCTCCCGCCGCGTCCCGTTGTAGACGCGGTTGTCGTACAGCGGCCACGTGCGCTCGTACGAGTGCTAAGTGTCTATAGTCCTGTGGTCATTGATCGGCTCACCCCGGGTTGCGGTAGGGCTCCCGCCGCGTCCCGTTGTAGACGCGGTTGTCGTACAGCGGCCACGTGCGCTCGTACGAGTGCTAAGTGTCTATAGTCCTGTGGTCATTGATCGGCTCACCCCGGGTTGCGGTAGGGCTCCCGCCGCGTCCCGTTGTAGACGCGGTTGTCGTACAGCGGCCACGTGCGCTCGTACGAGTGCTAAGTGTCTATAGTCCTGTGGTCATTGATCGGCTCACCCCGGGTTGCGGTAGGGCTCCCGCCGCGTCCCGTTGTAGACGCGGTTGTCGTACAGCGGCCACGTGCGCTCGTACGAGTGCTAAGTGTCTATAGTCCTGTGGTCATTGATCGGCTCACCCCGGGTTGCGGTAGGGCTCCCGCCGCGTCCCGTTGTAGACGCGGTTGTCGTACAGCGGCCACGTGCGCTCGTACGAGTGCTAAGTGCTAAGTGTCTATAGTCCTGTGGTCATTGATCGGCTCACCCCGGGTTGCGGTAGGGCTCCCGCCGCGTCCCGTTGTAGACGCGGTTGTCGTACAGCGGCCACGTGCGCTCGTACGAGTGCTAAGTGTCTATAGTCCTGTGGTCATTGATCGGCTCACCCCGGGTTGCGGTAGGGCTCCCGCCGCGTCCCGTTGTAGACGCGGTTGTCGTACAGCGGCCACGTGCGCTCGTACGAGTGCTAAGTGTCTATAGTCCTGTGGTCATTGATCGGCTCACCCCGGGTTGCGGTAGGGCTCCCGCCGCGTCCCGTTGTAGACGCGGTTGTCGTACAGCGGCCACGTGCGCTCGTACGAGTGCTAAGTGTCTATAGTCCTGTGGTCATTGATCGGCTCACCCCGGGTTGCGGTAGGGCTCCCGCCGCGTCCCGTTGTAGACGCGGTTGTCGTACAGCGGCCACGTGCGCTCGTACGAGTGCTAAGTGCTAAGTGTCTATAGTCCTGTGGTCATTGATCGGCTCACCCCGGGTTGCGGTAGGGCTCCCGCCGCGTCCCGTTGTAGACGCGGTTGTCGTACAGCGGCCACGTGCGCTCGTACGAGTGCTAAGTGCTAAGTGTCTATAGTCCTGTGGTCATTGATCGGCTCACCCCGGGTTGCGGTAGGGCTCCCGCCGCGTCCCGTTGTAGACGCGGTTGTCGTACAGCGGCCACGTGCGCTCGTACGAGTGCTAAGTGCTAAGTGTCTATAGTCCTGTGGTCATTGATCGGCTCACCCCGGGTTGCGGTAGGGCTCCCGCCGCGTCCCGTTGTAGACGCGGTTGTCGTACAGCGGCCACGTGCGCTCGTACGAGTGCTAAGTGTCTATAGTCCTGTGGTCAT
>CM062088.1:2135131-2294837 GCA_031163375.1 Conogethes punctiferalis
CATTTAGTTTTTGCTTAGATAATATTGTAAATTTACCCATTTCTGTCAAACTAACTCAAATTGTTAAGTATCAGTTTGATCGCTTTATATCCTAAGACACTGGAAGGATGCTGGTGCTTATAGCTCAGGTTTACCTTTTTTAAGCACCAGCCGCTATACTATAACAATGAATGTTTAAAGCTAATCTTGTATACAGATGATACTTTTTAAATTAAATTGTTCCGTAGCCAAAATGGCAAAAACGGGACCCTTATAGATTCGTCATGTCTGTCTGTCTGTCCGTCCGTATGTCACAGCCAGTTTATTCCGAAACTATAAGAGCTACATTATTAAAATTTGGTACGTAGATGTATTCTGTTAACCGCATTAAGATTTTAAAGTAAAATCAGAAAAAAAATCCAAAATTTTTGGGGTTCCCCATACATGGAAATGAAACTCAAAAATTTTTTTTCATCAAACCCATACGTGTGGGGTATCTATGGATAGGTATTTAAAAATGATGTTGAGGTTTCTAACATCATTTTTTTTTCAGATGAATAGTTTGCGCGAGAGACTCTTCCAAAGTGGTAAAATGTGTCCCCCCCCCAAGTAACTTCTAAAATAGTTTTGTAAAGGATTGTGTATCTAGAAGCGACAACTTTTAATAAATTTCATTACTTTATTCCAGAGAAACAAATCGAAGTTTTAATTTTGCCTTTTGGGACTGAGTCACTAATTATTGTTTTATAAAACGACAATAAATAAAAATAAATCTATACTAATAATTAATCTGTTGAGAGATCAATGGAGATGGGGAAGTAAGGGAGCGGCCTGTCATCATTTCGCTCCAAGCCAACCTCACCTGCCCGTGGTGCATCCTGCCGAATAACAAACGAGGCTCTGGCAACCGACTGGTGGCGGTATAGCCATCACAAATGAAGGCGTAGCTAAATACCACAGACCGATGACGGGCAGCAGCGTCACCGGAGCGAGAAGCTACGCCCTGCGATCGCCAACCAGCGTGGCGATTATGGGTATATCCTCCAGACGTTTGCACTAAGTGGCGAACAAGTGGAGAGGCCTGTGTACAGCAGTGGACTGCAATAGGCTGACGATGATGATGACTATAAAAGGAAAGAAACCACTGCGCTACGTATAATATAGGGTTGGGCGCCGAGTACTGACCGAAGAGGCCCAGCAGGCCGGTGCGCGTGTACTCGAGGCTGCAGTCGATGTCGTCGTTGTTGCTGCAGTACATCGGCCGGTGACCGAACAGCACCAGCCAGGGACGCCGCGCCCTGCGCACAAACGTTGGATCTACACTCTACACTTGGATTAGGATCATAGGATCGTGCTGGATGCGAGAAGCCCAAGGTCGATTGATGTGGCGAACATTGGGAAAGGTCTAAGTCCAGCAGGGATGTAAGGGAGCGGCCAAGCCAACCTCACCTGCCCGTGGTGCATCCTGCCGAATAACAAACGAGGCGCTGGTCACCAACTGGTGGCGGTATAACCATCACAAATTTAAGGCGTAGCTCGGGGTCGTCTTAAAACTATTTGAGGCCCTGGGCACATTAGAATCATGGGGCCCCTTCCATCACGGGGCCCTGGACACGTGCCCATAGTGCCCAGTGGGAAAGAGGGGCCTGGCGTAGCTAAATACCACAGGCCGATGACGGGCAACAGCGTAACCGGATCGAACCCTGCGATCACCAACCCGCCTGCCCAGCGTGGCGATTATGGGTATATCCTCCAGATGTTTGCCCCAAGTAGTGAACAACTGGAGAGGAAAGATGTAAGGGTGCGACCTATCACCTTTTCGCTCCAAGCCATCCTCACCTGCCCGTGGTGCAACCTGTTGATGCCGAACAACAAACGAGGCTCAGGCAGACCGACTGGTGGCGGTAAAACCATCACGACAGAAGGCGTAGCTAAATACCACGGGCGGCAGCGTCACCAGAGCAAGAAGCCTGCGATCGCCAACCCACCTGCCCAGCGTGACGATTACGGGTATTATGGAGAGGACAACTGGAGAGGCCTACGTCCAGCAGTGGACTGCAATAGGCTGATGATGAAATGAGCCATCGGGCCTGTCGAAAACGTTTTTTTTTTATAGTAGCTCGACATAATAGCTTCCCTACGCCTGATGGAAAGTGAAAGAGAAGCCCAAGTCGGTGTGACAACTGGCAAGTAACTGGTAACTGACCAGTCTAACTGGTCAAGTGGTAAGCCATTATGTCAAGCTACTATAAAAAAAAAAGTTGCCACTGCCATGCCGGCCCAACCCTAACCCCCCACGAGATAATGATCATATCATTTATAGTTACCGGTTCTCAGGCAAATTGGCTTTCTGCAGATCGTTTATGAGCCAGTCGTACTGGTTGGCGATCAGCTTGAGCCCATACTCCGTGAAGTAGTACACCTCGGTGGATATGGACACGAAGTGGACGGGGCCCACGTCGAAGCTGTAGTACAGGTTCGACTCCGGCCCGGGCATCGTGAAGCGCGACGAGTAGTGCGTGAAGTTGCTGCGGAGAAGAGATTTACATGATAGATAGATATTCTTTATTGCACAATACTAAACATTTACAGGAAGGAGCGCAGACATAGTAGGTACAATGCATCTCTCGTGGTTGCCGGGCAGGGCCTTGTCACTTACTAGGCGCTCTCGTGGTTGCCGGGCAGGGCCTGGTCACTTAATAGTTGCTTTTGTGGTTGCCGGGCAGGGCCTGGTCACTTACTAGGCGCTCTCGTGGTCATCGGGCAGGGCCTGGTCACCGGGCAGGGCCTGGTCACTTACTAGGCGCTCTCGTGGTCGCCGGGCAGGGCCTGGTCACTTACTAGGCGCTCTCGTGGTCGCCGGGCAGGGCCTGGTCACTTACTAGGCGCTCTCGTGGTCGCCGGGCAGGGCCTGGTCACTTACTAGGCGCTCTCGTGGTCGCCGGGCAGGGCCTGGTCACTTACTAGGCGCTCTCGTGGTTGCCGGGCAGGGCCTGGTCACTTACTAGGCGCTCTCGTGGTCGCCGGGCAGGGCCTGGTCACTTACTAGGCGCTCTCGTGGTCGCCGGGCAGGGCCTGGTCACTTACTAGGCGCTCTCGTGGTCGCCGGGCAGGGCCTGGTCACTTACTAGGCGCTCTCGTGGTCATCGGGCAGGGCCTGGTCACCGGGCAGGGCCTGGTCACTTACTAGGCGCTCTCGTGGTTGCCGGGCAGGGCCTGGTCACTTACTAGGCGCTCTCGTGGTTGCCGGGCAGAGCCTGGTCACTTACTAGGCGCTCTCGTGGTTGCCGGGCAGAGCCTGGTCACTTACTAGGCGCTCTCGTGGTTCCCGGGGCAGGTCATGTAGGGCAGGCGCGAGGCGAGCGGCTGCAGCATGTTCATGAAGCGGTCCCCGACGCGGCCCTCCTGCTCGTTCATGTCGTACGCGAAGTCGCCCACGTGCAGGATCAGGTCGTACTTGTCCTCGGCCACGTCGCGCTTCAGGTACGGCAGCGACTGGAGGCACAGTACCAATTAGCTATATACAGGGACATTTTGTCCGTTTGTAGGCAACCTAACCTATCATCATTTCGCTCCAAGCCAACCTCTCCTGCCTGTGGTGCATCCTGCCGAATAACAAACAAGGCGCTGGCAAACCGACTGGTGGCGGTATAACCATCACGATAGAAGGCGTAGCTAAATACACAGGCCGATGACGGGTAGCAGCGTCACCAGAGCAAAAGCAGGAAGCTACGCCCTGTGATCGCCAAACCGCCTGCCCAGCGTGGCGATTATGGGTATATCCTCCAGATATTTGCCCTAAGTGGCGAACAACTGGAGAGGCCTATGTCCAGCAGTGGACTGCAATAGGCTGATGATGATGATGATGATTATGTAGGCAACTGATTAAGAAGCCCGCCACCTTCAGGGGCAAAAAAATTAAAAAGGGCAATGTTTCTTAAACACAGGGCCGGTAACCGGTTCTACCTAAGGGCAGTTTGGGCTGCATTTCTCCTAAACGCAATAGTCAGACGACTTAGCAAGCGGCATAATATCGCAGCTGGATCCCTATGTCACAGTAAAATTGTAAATGCCGTTAGGTTATAATTTATCTCGCGAGATTGTAAACTGTCGAAATATTGTTAACTGTAACATAATGCTTACAGTTGTAAACTTAAACTTAACTATCATTTTTCGGTAGACTATAATCGATCGATGTGAAATTTATCAACAGCTGCAATTTGATGGATCACAATCTACGAAAATGAATACGGTAAATTGTAAGCAGTTGCTACGAACTGTAAGATAATTTATCTGACGGTAACGGTAACAGGAAGGTCAAGACGGACATACTCGTATACCCAACAATTGATGAAAAGAGTTGATGTCTCGCTCGACGTACAGGGAGTTGAAGGTGCTGGCGGAGTCTAGGGAAAAATGGTAATAATAAGAATTTATTATTGTCTTTACAGTTCTGTCATATACAGGCAGACAATAGGACAAAGCTCAGCTGATGCTGTCGCGGGAGTGCGTTCCCGGCAGCGCTGGTTTTCAGCTTTCCCCTGCCCTCTGAGGTGTTAGTGGAGGGCTGAGTGTGTATGGCTGAGTGTGTATGGCTGAGTCGTGACACTAACTAACTAGCCGTAAATATTATTTTGTAGGCACTATATGTCATGAGTACAAAAGAAAAAAGGAATGAAAAAAATAAAAACAAACAAGCAAAGAATTAATCAATGGTCTCAGACCTTAGCCGGTTCCATTAGGAACGAATTTATATATATGCAAAGAATTAATCAGACACGAACCATAGGTGTGTATGGTATTTGGCTGTGTGCATGTGTAATTGCTCCACCGACAAGAGAACTTAAACTTTGAATGAATGAATGGTAACGGAAGACATTTAAAATTTCACAGTGACACATACTGCTTACGATAGTAGGTCTAGTGGCGCCTCAGGTGCAATATTAGCATAGTGATGAGTAGAGCGAGTGACACCAACTTACGAAGGAGTCGTTGACGCCCATGTCGCCGTAGATGGCGATGCGCACCACCCAGTCCTCGCCCTCCGGAGGCGTGAGGAAGGATATCTCATCCGACCAGCCGTGCGACCGCGAACCCACTTTGTACACTGCAACACCACACATTCATTAAACTAGATCACCATCAGCGTTTTACAGTCCACTGGTGGATACAGGCCTCTCCAGCTGTTCGGCACTTAGGGCAAACACCTGGAGGATATGCCCATAATCGCCACGCTGGGCAGGCGGGTTGGCGATCGCAGTGCGTAGTTTCTCGCTTCGGTGACGCTGCTGCCCGTCATCGATAGATAGATAGATAGATATTCTTTATTGCGCACCATACAATTGACTTAAATCTAGGTATAACAGACACTCGTTGCACAATTATTTAGGCGGCCTTATCGCTATAAGCGATCTCTTCCAGACAACCTTAGGGTAGAGGATACTTGAAATATAAAGGGGGTGAGGTGAGCTACATACAAAACTGGAATTGAGGCTAAACGATATATATAAATACATAAATAATAATATATATGTCACCGGAAAATAGCAAGAATCGTAAGTTGATCAATTTCCTAGGTAGTTGATTAACTTCCGGAAAATAATAAACGGCAGTTGAAATGTATTATTTAACGTATTTATTTTAGTAAATTGATCATTTTACGGGGTCTTGCCGTAAAATCATCCGACGAAGGTGAGGTGAACGTTGATTGGTTCAATGGCTCACGTGGCGTTATCCCGGCAACCAATCAGGGAACAGTGTATTAATTTACGGGTAATAGTGCACCGTTAAATAGAACATTGAGCAACGATTGGCCCATTTGAGGACGATTTTACTGGTATCAAAATCGTAAATTATTAAGTGACTGTCAGGCTACCGTAAATTGATCAACTAACTGAAATCCATTGCGTAAAATAATACATTTCAACTACCGTTTGTTATATTCCGAAAGTTAATCAACTACCTAGGAAATTGATCAACTTACGATTCTTGCTATTTTCCGGTGACATATACATAATTAATAATATATACATAAATAATAATATATACATAACTAATATACCTACTATATGGAATTGAAGAGGAATCGATCTGTGGTACTTAGCTACGTCTTTAATTGTGATGGTTATACCGCCACCAGCCGGTTGCCAGAGCGTTTGTTATTTGGCAGGATGCATTACGTGCAGGTGAGGTTGGCTTGGAGCGAAAAGATGATAGGTGGCTCCCTTACATCCCCTTAGACTAGATGTCGCCTGTTGAATGGTGTCATGCCTGTGGGATGTAAGCGAGAGACCCATCATCTTTTCGCCCCAAGCCACCAATACCGGCCCATGGAGCGTCCTGCTGAAAAACAGACGAGGCTACGGCAACCGACTAGTGGCGGTATTACCATCACAATTGTAGGCGTATCTAAATACCACAGGCCGATGACGGGCAGCAGCGTCACCGGAAAGATCGCCAACCCGCCTGCCCAGCGTGGCGATTACGGGTAAAGCCTCTGATGATGTTTGACAATGGTGAACAATTAGAGAGGACCATGTCCAGCAGTGAATTGCGACTGGCTAATGTTGTTGAATGTTGTCAAAACACTTCAGAAGTTCATTATAAATGTTGTAAAACAAATATTTTTAAAATATTGACAGTGAAAAAGAGTAACTGTTGAGTTTTTTGCAGATTCTTCTTGATCGAAAACACTTTACAATTTATTTATAAATTCTTACATTATGATTAATAATACAATAATGTAAATAATATAATAAAAAGATAATAATAAGTATTATGTGCCTACATCATAACAATATTTATCAAGCAGCCTTTGACCTCACAGGTCTTATCTCATATCCGTTATTGAGCGACCTAATCTAATTCACTGACACTTATTTATTAGAGTTTACCAGATTTCACTTTTTGTAAATCCTCACATATAATGTGCTAAATATGGCTTATAAAGTATTAGTAGATGCCGTATTTACTGGTAGAGAAAGCCTACATGGCATTAAGTAAATTTTTTATGTGCAATAAAGGTTAAATAAATAAATACATAAAAAATAAACACATCATACACACAACGAAAATGATAGTAAAACAATATCAGCGTTTGTAGAACCAAAGCAACCATCCATCAACTAATTGTGTTGAAAGTTCCAACTACTACACATCTGTAGTTAACATCCACAGCACTTAGTATCTGATGTGTACCTGTCTTTGGCTTCCATTTCAAACAGTTAAGTGCTAGAAAATTATGACTTTCTCAACAAATCATTAAATAAAATAACATTATTATTTTTTAGGGTACCTGCCTCCCCAATACTTAAATAATGGTTGAGTCTTTTCTCTCGCTTCAGCACATAGTCTGAGGTATAATGATACCTAATGAGACAGGTCTATATGAGTCATTTATCCACATTCCCACCAGTCCAGTAGTAGGGCATAACAATGCTCTAGCCATTATATATCAGACAACATCACATACATTGGTCAGATCCCAAAGTAAGTAGCTTAAGCACTTGCTGGGTAGGGATCCATTATCATAATCATTTAGAAAAAAAATTACAGGTCTTTTAAAAGCATTGAGACATTGCTTAAGACAGTATTTTCATTTATGAATATTTGAGAGATAGTAAACATTAATTCTACGTTCAGCAGTGGACGGACCAAGGCTGTTGATTGATTTGATTGAAACATTAATTCTATCAAACTTCATACAAAAATTACTTCTCCATTAGTTTGATTTTATTCCTAAAATGCTACTTACCATACCGTGTGTTGAACTTAAGATCTTTAAGTGTGGTCCGATGTATCCACTGCTTCCGTTTGAGCTTCCCTCCATCAACAAACACCTTGCTGGAACCCACTGCCTTCCTTTGTACAACATCATCGGTAGCTCTGTAGTAGACCACTGATTCAGTGTCATTGAATGTTGACCATGTCACCACTATGTCATTGGTTTTCTCTGAAACATGGAATATGTGGGGTATAATAAAGCGTCAGAGTGTAGAAGTATGGAATCCTTATGAACTCAGTGTACTTTTTTGGCCAATGTCAAAGCATCAAACCTGAAAAATGGGTGTAATGATTAAGGTTGTAAGACTGAATGTTCTTTTAAACCAGCTTCTTGGCAGTTCACTGCTGGACATAATGCTTGTACAATCTCCAAATCCCAATCATATTGTTAAAACTGTTGTCTGGAGTCACATGTATTTGATTGAATGAACAAATATAAACCTTAGTACTGCATATTCTTGGTCTTCTAATTAAATAAATGTTAATGTACTCAAAATTATCAACCAATATTCCTCAAAAGTATTACAGAGTTACTACCTCCACATTTTAAATAGGTAAGTGTAATTTTTTCCATTGTAATAATCAGTAGCTTTTCAACTTTGTAATAATTTACAAAGCTGCTGATATAATTCCCGACATTAGGTACCTACCTAATCTTGAAAAATACTTACAACAAGTAAATTACTGTGACTATAAGCAGTAAACACCTTTTCTGTGCTATGCAATCTGCGTTCGTAGGAAATAGGTGTAACACATTTGTAGGTGCGTAATTATTGGATTATTTAATCAAATATAGTGATTAAACTCACCACCAAAAGACAAGTGAATTTGCTCTGGAAGTCCGTATTCGGAGCTGGAATCTTCATTTTGGGCGCATGTAAACCCAATTAAAAACAATAACAAATACAAATTCATGTTTTTCACTGCGCAAAATAATGAGCGAGTAGCACTGTGCTAGCGTGACCGGCGGCCGCCGCGCCAATCAAACAAATGCGATAACTAGTGTAAACGTACACTGTGTTTGAATTGAACATGAATTTAATAACATCCGAGGGCGGCTTCAAGGAGGATGTGGGTTAATTTGTTTCGATAATAATAAAATTTTGCCGTTTTGCGGCACACAGCACAGAGCGTAGAATGTCAAAACAAAACATTTTTTTTAATATGAGCTATTAATAAGGTTACAGCTTTGGAATCTGACCATCAAGCCAACCAAAACATTTTAGAAGTCACCCAAAGCTGTAAAAATATAGCTGAACACTTTATCTAAGACTTTTCGATGAAAAACAATTTTACTGATCCGCCTGCTTAAGTATAAACTTTACAACACAAGCGGCAAGTAGCTTGCGCTTTTCCGACCATAGCTATTATGGTCGGAAAAGCGCAAGCTACTTGCCTACTGAACTGAACCTAGGTACCATACCTATCGGATATGAGTGCACTTACTACTTCCACGTCAGGTAAGCGAAGATTCATTCTTTCAAGGTGAAAATCCAATGAGACTATAAAGTAGGTAGATAGGTACCTAGCTACAATGTGTAACATTGTGAGCTGAATCATGTTTAGTAAATATCTATCTAACTGTGATATGTAGCAACCATGAGCCACGATCCATTAGGACCTAAACGTACCTACCACTATAACCAATCAAAACAATGTAGATAAGTACCTATAAACCTATGCGTCCAACATTATGTGAAGCAAATATTGATAATGAATGAATAATAAACTAAGTTTTTTTATTGTCAGAGGGGGCAAGCGAGCCTGTAGGTCACCTGATGGTAAGTGATCACTTCTGCCCATAGACACCGCAACACCAGGGGAGTCACAGTGCGTTGCCGGCCCTTGAAGAATTTGCAGGCTCGCTTTTTACAAGAAAAATCGCAGCTGGAAGCTGTTTCCAAAGAACCGTTGCACGGGGCAGAAAAATGTGCTTCTGCCAACTATCAATATGGATGAAATCTGGAATTGGTGAGAGATGTACGATGATCAAATATCGCAGGTGGAATAAGATTAAATCATTCATTCGAGCACTTGCCGTGATAATATAAATCAAATAATCCCCAGCTAAGCCAGACTGGTCTGCATTCCACAGCGGCGACCGAGGATACATCAGGATTACTGTACACAATCATTCCCATCTTTACATTACATAGATAAGGTAGGATAATTTCTCGAATGACTTTACACATAAATTCTAGCTGCTTTTAGGGGTCAATAGATAAGTAGGTAAATTTATATGTGTATGTATCTTCCAAACCGGCATGGTGGTGGCAGCTGACAAGTGACCGATCTGGTTACTTGTCCATTGCCGCAATCACATGGGCTTATCTTTCAGATGAGTACGGAGGACGGAGAAATTGTCATCGACGCATCTGGGCCGAGCAGGAGGATTATCCAATCAAAAAAGTACTCAGAACATAAAAAGATCTAAAAATACATGTTGCGCGTTTATTATTAGTTGTAATCGAAAATTTATCTATCGCCTCCTATGTATGAAATAAGTATCCCCACCCTATTTAAAATCAATGATAACTTTTCCATGACATTTCGTTTGTTTGGAAAGAAAAATACATAGAACTCCAACCAGCCGGGGATTTTTAGGTAAATCTTAAAAAAACTAAGTGTTATACTTAATTAAATAAAACAAAACCGTTCCTTCAAGTCAATTTAACTGTTTAATTCAGTCACTTGCAAAAAATATCCTTAAAGTTACAGTAAAAAATATACTAACATACATTATTTGTACACTTAAAACAAAATTAAATAAATATCACAAATTATATTGCGATAACCGATTTGTACTTTAGGTGAGTAAACAACAAATGTAGGCAAACACGAACTTTGAAACAAGCATTCAACACATCATATACTTACTACATTCAAGGCACTGAGGGAATCAGATAATAATGGTTACAATAAAATACACTTGCAAATACAACGTAAGTAAATCAAGGAGCCATTTCGCCGTCACTCTCCTTGCGCCTGCGTCTGCCCGGTCTCCTCACTACCTGGCCGAAGCTAACCTCGCCCTCACTCTTCAAAGGCAAGATCTCACCAGAAACTAAACCTGAACTATAAAGAGAAAGCGCCGACGAAGAACTCGACTCGGAAGCAATCCTACTTTTCCTAAGGCTCTTTTTAATTTTCATCTTCACCTCACCTAAGCTACTTATTTCTGAGTCATCAGCATCTACGGAGCTGGAACTACTAACTGCTTGCTTTCTAATAGCTTTTGAACCCTGACTAAGTCTCTGGTCGTTTTTGGACAGACTGTGGTCTTCAAGATTGGACAAAACCTCTCGGGAATTTTGAGGGAGACGAAGACTAAACCGCGGCGATGATAGATTAATTGATATGCCCAGGTCTTCCGCTTCATTGTCTATTTCTATCCTGAATTCTTGATCTTGAGTAACGTGAATGAACGGGCTGGTCTGGCGATCGACGGTAAGAGACATGGAAAAGGGAGACGTGGTTCTCGTTTTAGTGCGAGTGGGTGACGTCATGACACTCTTCACGTGCGCTGGAGATGTCTGCGTGTTCTTCTGGAACGCTGCCGCATTGTTCTTTCTGTCCTCTTTATCTTTCTCTTTAGACGTCGAAGGTTTAGTAACATTTTTCTCCAATATCTCACCGTATTCTTCCAAAATTAACTTTTTTATGAACTCTTTTTCTAATTCAAACATACGCTCGACTTCTCCTTTAGGATCAATCGACGGCCATAAGTCATTGTGTATGGGTTGAATAGCAGCTGAAGTTGAAGGTTTCCCATTTCTCGGAGACGTTTGTGTTTCTTTGAGAGATATTTTACTTGTGGAATTGCTCTGGGTACCAGTTTCTTGCGTGTCAATGGAATGAACAAATTCAAACACGTCAACAGAATTTTTAAATGAAAGATTCAGTACTTTTGTGTACGT
Source organism: Conogethes punctiferalis (assembly GCA_031163375.1). NCBI lineage: Eukaryota > Metazoa > Arthropoda > Insecta > Lepidoptera > Crambidae > Conogethes > Conogethes punctiferalis. Next base: position 2,146,810 of record CM062088.1, read on the forward strand.
TGTGTTTTGTACATTCTGTTCAGAGGTATTTAAATTTGATTTTCCTTCGTTACTCTCTTTACCATCATCGGAAGATACATCACTATTGATGTTGCTTGATTTGTTAGACTTAGAATTATTACTCGCCGTATGCTCCGAAGGATCAGTTTGGTCCGACTTTACATCCTCAAAATCATCAGCATAGCTGTTCCCTTCGCTATTGTTGCTATTAACGTTTTCATGGTCAGATTTATCTAGAGTGGGCTTTTCGGTTTCCTTCATTGTTTTTGAAAGCGTTTTACTAACAGTTTTTTCTATATCTAGAACTTCTTGAAGTAAATTTTCATCTGAAGTTGTAAGAACTTTAGGACTATCATTCCTTGCCTTACCTCGCCTTGGACTATCATTTTGAAAGGAATTTTCTCGACTGCTCAGAATTTTATCTAAAATCGGGCTAAGTGGAATATCTTTTTTGTTAGAAAAATCTGATATTTCCTTTTCAATATCACTGACTCTTACACCACCAAGAGTAAGCTGCGAGTAAGGTATGTAGTCAGCGTTATTTAAAAGGTTTGATTTGGGTTTAGTACGAGGAAGAAGATTGGATTTCTTAGGTGACATCTTTTTAGGTTTCGAAGGACCCACTTTTTTAGAATTACTAGTAGATGGTTGTCCATACACAGCATTCAGTTTCTTTTTCCATTCATCTAAGCTCGAATGAGGACGTCTTGGTTGTTCCTTTTTTATTTTATCTTGTGCTTTTTTATTTTTGTTATCCACACGTGACGAACTTTTAGGAGAATTTCTTAACACAAGCTTTAAATGTTTCTGCATTTCTAATTTGTGTTGAGCATCAGAACTGATGTTATTACAAGTCGATTCACTACTGTCATACGTAGATAATTTAGTTGTTCTTCTGACAGGTTGTTTATTCTTTTCATGAATAATCATGGGATATTGGTTTGTGACTTTGGAAGGGACCTGTTGGGGAGAGATATTGGGTTCGTGTTGCACTGCAATTACCCCTATATTCGATTTGGAAGTAGAAGCAGCCGCTTCACTACTAGCTACTGGCATTATATCTAATTGTAAAACTTTTTGCTCCTTCAACTCACTTCTTATATTAACATCCGGTAGTTTTTGTACTTGTAACAATTTCTTAGAAGCTGTGTCACTCTCTGGTTTATCATACTGATGTGAAAACTCATCATAATGAACAGTCGGTGCATCTTTTCTCAATTGTCCATTATTTAACACATTATCCTTAGACTTTATTCGATCGGTCTCTTTGATATGCACCACTTTAGTTTGCGATATTTGCAAATTATTTCTAGTCGTCCTTTTCAATGTAGATACGGGATTTACCTGGGTACCTGCGTTTACAACCTTGGTCCTACGGAGTTTACTGGCTAGCGGTTCATTTTTTGGTTTAGACTCAGGAGAGAACGGCAACGTGTTGTCGATAATCTTGTATCCGTGAAATTTGGCGTTGACGACTTCCTCGATGTGGACTTTTTCGTTGAACTCGTCGTCGAGGGGCGCGGGCGCGGCGCGGGGTCGGTCTGCGGGCGGCCGCCGCGCTAGCTCTCCGGAGAGCAGCTTGAGGTCCTCGGCGGTGGCGCGCAGCACGTCATGCAGCCTCCGCAGCGCGACCTCGTCCTCCGGCCGCAGCGCCGGCTCCGGGTTCCAAATCTCGTCATCTATGATGTTAACCATTTCAATCTTTTTGCTGCTCTCAACCTGGAATGTTATTGAATGAACAACATGAGTCCAAAAATTGTCATCATCGCAGACTAAACAACATTAAGATTTAAGTAATAAATACCTATTTTAGAAGGGACTAACATACTTAAAATGTGTATGAAATAAACAAGTTTTTAATGGTATGTGGTTTTATGAGGTGAACAAATACTCGTATTGTAAAATGGAGGAGATTGAGCAAGAAAGCGGACCCTGGCACTAGGCCGGGCACACGCTAGGATGAAGGAGAAGATTAACTCACCAAAATGACTGCACGAAGAAGCTTTTAAGGAATGTACGCCGATACACGTCTCAATACCTACCTATAGTATAAATTATGATATCTTGAGTTTCATTGCCTGTATGGTGAGACAGAGAAATATATTCCTGGCTGCACATAATACAGATGGTTTCTCAAACCAATCTTTGTGTTTTTTTATTATGGAAAGGAGAGAGATCAAAAGGATCTCGAGCGTTCACGGGACAGGCCAAAAGGTGGCAAAAGGAGCTTGTTCATCATCATCATCCCTATTGCAGCCCACTGCTGGACATAGGTCTCTCCAGTTGTTCGCCACTTAGGGCAAACATTTGGAGGGTATACCCACGCTGGGTAGGCGGGTTGGCGATCGCAGGGCGTAGCTGCTTGTCATCGGTCAGTGGTATTTAGCTACGCCTTCAATTGTGACGGTTATACCGCCACCAGTCGGTTGCCAGCGCCTCGTTTGCTTTTCGGCAGGATGCACCAAGGGCAGGTGAGGTTGGCTTGGAGCGAAACGATAATGGGCCGCTCCCTCGCGTTCATGGGATGGGCCAAGAGGTGGTAAAAGGATCTATTGTATGAATACTAACCAAATATCTATCGACTGGGTACCGGGGACGGGCAGGCCTCATCTGTTGGTCAGACACAGGGGCTCGGGCATCCTCTCCGCCGCTGTGTTCCGATCTGTGGAAGATAGAAATGAAGTGTAAGACTTTTGCCATTAGCAAACCTAAGGTATGGAGTATACCCGAAAACGATATTAAACAATATTAAAATTAACGACTCCACCTCTAAGAGGCCTACCTACTTTACATAGCTTTCTAATTCAGATAGCTCGGGATAGGGAGTTGTGAATGTTGTGATAGGAAACAGGGAAAGGGAATGCCATCTAATGCAAAGTATACGTGCTTGCTTGCTTCACTGCAGCGTAGGTACCTAAGGAATCATATATTGTACTAGCTGTGCTCGCGACGCGACTTCGTCCGCGTGGAATAGTTATTTTTTCCCCGTTTTTTACATTTTCCATTTTTTCTTCGCTCCTAATAGTTGTAGCGTGATGTTATATAGCCTAAAGCCTTCCTGGATAAATGGTCTATTCAACACAAAAAGATTTTTTCAATTCGGACCAGTAGTTCCTGAGATTGGCGCGTTCAAACAAACTAACTCTTCAGCTTTATAATATTAATAAAGTATAGATTAAATTAAAATAATGTTTGTACTGAGCGGGAACCGAACCCACGACCCTTGGCTGAGAGGGCAGAGGTCACTACCAAATGAGCCATCGAGCCAGTCAACTGTAGGTGTGTTTTATGATATACCTAATGAATTTATAAATCTTTTTAATTGTCTGGGTTGATCGTTCACGTCATGCTGTCTTGCTGTGAACAGAACAGTTTTCTTAATATACCTATAATGGTTACATCACATCAGTGACGAGTGATTTGGAGATAGCCCGGTAGCCAAGAACGGGAGGATGGGATAAAATGGATGGACCTTAGTCATATTTTGTTTTTCGTAAAATACTAAAATAGTCAGCAACGAGAATTGTATTAAATTGGTTTTTACTAATAGCCTAGTCAAATTAGCCTCATAAATAAGGGTAGGTATAGTTACATTAATTCGCACAAGATTGAAATTTGGCATGAATGGTGGGGACTCAATTTGTGATAAGTCACCATCAAATCAGATGCACGCAAAAAAAAAATTCAAGGTCAAATGTTTCTCTCCCTTTCAAAGTACGCTAAATGGAGATATCCTATTTTATTAATATTATAAAATGCGTTGAAATGAGATGTCTCATGGACAAGAAAAATATCGAAAACTTGATTTAAATTATTTATTTTAGAGCACAGAAGCACTCAGGTACAAAGTATAAAAGGTGCTGGAAGCAGCAGTAAAATAAAGTAGTTCAAACCAGTTTGAAGGGTATTTTCTCATTTGCGTGTAACGAGGAATTCAGGTAAAGAGCCATTTTAATTGTAATAAAATTGGGATGACTACAATATAATATCCACTCATATTTATCCTCAAGTGTGTATCATAATCGAAAATACTATGAAAATAATTGTATTACCTCAACCTGGTGATGTAAGTCATTAATTAAGAATTCAGTCATCATTAAACTGTAATAATATAGGTTAGCTATTACCGAATTGGAAATTTCGAGCAAGTAGGTAGTTTTGAGGAAAGTTAAAATAATTCGCATTTGGGTAAACAGGTAAAATGAAAGGACACAGTTACAAAATCACATCAATTGTATTTCACCAACATGTACATTTAACGTCTTATACGAAGCATTTCACTGCTGCTTACAGTAAGAAAGAGACAAGTCTCAAATTATACACCTCGGTGTCGACTCCATCGACATCAACTAACAAGCCTATGGGTAAAGGCGGACTATGACAATTTGACATATTAAATGTACGTCTGAGAAAATTAAGTAAACACAGCTAAGAGTTTTCGCTTCGTTATCACCAATCATTTTGTAAAACTGGGCTCAAAACTCACCCTTGAGGTGTACCAATTCTTAAAATTCTAGTTAATCCATTGTGGCAATCAAAAATTCAAGTAAAAATCCAGTAAATATAACATTACAAATATGGATCAGCCATATAAAATTATTGCCACAATGACAAATCACAGAATCAAGGTTATTTACAGTGATACGACCAGAAAAATCATAATCAATTCAAAAATGTTTTGAACTCCCTTTCACTTCAATATAATTATAATTACAACATATGAGCCCACTAGTCGTATCACTGCAAGTAAAAGAAATTGATGACTTAAAAACACTTTAGCCATGTTACATGTTCAAAATACAAAATCACGTACATTTAATGTACCAAAGGAAAAAATGCACACTTTGTGCTTACAATATTTACCTTTGCCATTTCGGCGAGAACTAATTTATTTGACAAACCCGAGACGGGTGCTTCCACTGATAATACTAATTATCAATTTCGAATCTATCAGAAATAACGATGTAGCTTCAACAACAAATGATCCGGCGAGCTCCCCGGCCTCGCGCGCGCTCAACAAACGACAGCACCCACAGAACATAATCATACGCGATTAATTAGTGATTAAATATATCGATAGTTCATAGAAAAGACTTACTTAAACATTCAAAATAAGTAAGATTACTTTTATTCACAATGAATACAATTTAAAGAATTTAAAGTGTTACAATCAACTACATAAGGCTCAAAGTCTCCACTAATACTGAATAAGAAGTCATCGAGAATCTTAGTGGTCGTTCCTTGCTACCTAAAATATTTACAACAAGTTTATACAACGTACGTATATGTACACAAAGATATATCTAAAATAAATAATGGACATGTCAATTTAATTGAATGTTCTAATATGTACCGTTTAAAGACACAAGTCTCGACTTATAGATATCAAACGCTATTCGAAGATATATCGTAGAAGACTCAAATCATTCTCATAAATCAAATGCGCACGCCGAGTGTGCGCAGGAGTCGGTCCGACGACGAGTGCGACTGTCCCATCGACTCCCGCGCACCACTCCAGACTCAAAACACTTTCGGAATAAAACAAAGATATAATTAAAAATGCGAAAACAAAACCCAAGCTTCGGCCGTCCTCTGATAGCCTTCGAAATTGACACACACTACGAACTGTTTAATATTATGACATATATAATGATAATTATATAATGATAATTACTTCACTTTATACAAATATAGCAGCGAGTTTTAAGAGTTCCTATAACGGCCGCGTGGTCGCGGTTCTGACAATTTGACATTTCACAAAATGACTAGGTACGCTCCCAGCGTATGCGCACGCGCACGCAAGGCGGTCCGCTAATACTGCAGCCGAGCTGCGCGGCCTCGGCTCGTCGCTTACAGATTCACTTATCCTTACAAAATAATCAACTCAAATCAACTCCATATAGTTAAAATTATCAAAAATATAAATTTTGAACGATTTCCAATCTCAACAGAACGCGTCGCGTCTCTCCGAATAAATAAAAGTAAACATATAGAAAGGCCGAATTTTGTCATCGAATGCAAGACGGTAACGGAACTCGAGCCACTCTGAACAAATCGCTTGTAAAATAACAATATTTAGTACTCGTCGTATGCAATAAATACAAATATACACCGAGCTAAAATCTGTACACGAGCGACGCTCTTCGCGTCGGAGAAACTAAGTATTTTACAATCAGTACCCTCGACTACATAATATGTCATGATCGTATATCGTATAATACTCGTACAGTATATAAGAATCACATAAATAAATGCCAAGTTCACTATGGTTCGGGACCTAAAGGTAACTAAGAAAATGGCATCCGAAGAAATCCTGCGCTAGGCAGCATACCGTCCTCGAAAGTGGACGACTCCCGACGAGAGATCGGAGCTGAGTCGCCCGTCAGGGCTATTTACAAGTATGTACAGTCGGTCGGTCGGCGGGCGGGGCCCGGGCCGGCCTACGCCGCGGAGCCGCACGTGCGGCCGCGTGCCGCGGCTTCGCTCCCGCGCTCTTCACAGCGAGAGGGACAAGAGGTAGAGTCGGGGCGGCGCCGCGCTGCCCTAGGTCTCGCGCTCCTTCTTCGGCTTGAACTCCTCGCCGAGGATGGTCGCGATCTCGCCCTGCATGAACGCCCACGGGACCGTCGAATTAGCCAGCGGGCACTTCTCCCCGCTCGGACAGTACACCTGAAAGAGACGCCATCGTTTCAATCTCGGGGCCTACGCTCGTTATCTGAGTAACGAATGAATTTAAGCAAAAGTGGATTTGTAAGAGTAACACATAGAAACTAACCTCGGATCCTTGCTGTCGCTTGATGGAGTCCCGAGAGCAGGGGAAGCAGAACTTGTGGTGCGGCTGGCTGGGGCACTGCACGAAGTGCGTGTCCTCGAGGCGCTCCTGGCAGAGCGTGCACTTGAGCAGCGGCGCAGGGGCCGGCGCGGCCGCGTCGCCGCCGTCGCCGGCCTCCGTCGACGACACCGACGTCGTCGACGACACGTGCCGCGAGCCCGACGACCGCCGCCCGCCGTTCGACCCTGCGACCGGAGGACATGGTTAGCTACCGTCTGCCGGACCTGCTTGCTCCTACGCGTCTAGATCGTTCGCGATCGAACCGAGCAGACCGTAACTGAGAGGCGGTCGTCGGGCGCACGCCGACGTCCCGGGCGGAACACAACACGATCCCGAACAACCTCACTCGCAGAGCATCATTTTTGAGTTAAGTCCAATCGAGGGACTAAATTGGTGGAAACAGTGTTAACTTTAAGTTCTTTGGAACAACTTCGTGGCCGTCATTCTTTGAATTCAAATGGGGAACAACTTCAGTATCAACATGTTCATCGGAGCTGAATCGTCCGCTGTCGACCATGTGTCGAGTGTAACGTGAAGCGTCGGACGAGGAGGACGAGATTAGTCGCGCACCTGAGGAGTTGGGCGAGTGCTGGCTGGAGCGGCTGTTGGAGCGCTGCGGCGGCGGCTGCGGCGGAGAGCCGCCGGCCGAGCGCGGCGAGCCCGGCGGCAGCGTGTCGGCTACGGACATGAGCGCCGCCATGGGCGACGGGCCGGCGCCCGCGGGGCCCACGGCGCCCGTCACCGGCGGCGAGCCCGCCGCGCGGCCCAGCGGCGAGTTGGCGGACCCGTTCGTTAGCGGCGTGCTGTTACCGTAACCTGAAAACATTCCCCTATCTTTAAAATGAAGTCCGGAGGCTACAACCAGGTATATACGTATAATGAAGTCAATATAAAAGAGGATAAAACATCACCAGCATTTCCATTTGTAATGTATCGTTCGATAACTGTAGTGGAGGACGTGAGAATCCCGACATCGATCAAATTGGCGAAGAATTGGGGAGGTCTATATTCAGCAGTGGACTGCGAAAGGTTAATGACGAGTGATGGATATGTCAGTCATTTTAAGGGCGTCAGCGTAACATAAACCTATCACATTCTAAAATACGACATAGGATCGTTTCACTTTCGACGCTACCTCGAGTAGAAAAACAAAAGTGAAAATTAGTTCAAGTTAACGTATCTATATTTGCTGGCATGCGCGAGCCGTTGTTCTGGCCGCGAGTGCTGCATCGGACGATATCGTTTTAATTTGTTCGAATAATCTCACATTCAATGTTGGATGACACATCGTTTGCGGTGGACCGTCGGATAGTAAACACACGTTCACACACGCATATAATGTCTTATAAATAGCATTGTGTGTTAATACGCGCTTACGTAGCGAACGCCAATGTGTCACCGGGTGGTCAGTTGACGTGGCGCTGGCGCTAGCTCGCCCAACCCGTCCACTAGACGGGTAGGTAAGTATATTAGAGTTGATACGAATGTGTAACCAGTCGTACTCGTATCGCGATCAGCCCGCTGCGACGTTGCCAAACGTCCGTATGTGGGCTCCGAGCGTGTGCTGATAATCGGCCGTTGCTATGTTATGAAATATGTTGCTAAATTACAACTTTTGTGCAATTCAATTATTGGACAAGATTTTGACAAATATAAATGAAGCCTAAGATATGGTCTTTTAGAAGGTTTTCGTTGATTTGAGTTAGTAAAACGTTTAATATGTGCGTATTATGGACATAAAAACACCCCACTATCAATATAATCACAAAATATAGGAAAAGTATAAGCAACTTGCCTACACAGACGATATTGCGAGTATTATGCGCGTTTTGTTGTGTTGGCATTGTCATTCAAAAGCGGCTATGATACGCTCGTAATATTCATTAGATTCAAATAATCGTGTAAAAGGGCGTCGGGTGTCGATCAGAAGGCACGGCCCATATGTCGGTGGTGACGTCACGCCCGGTGACCTTTTTGGCCGGCAGCTCGTGGCGGCCGCGCGCTCCCTCTACACACGCCAGCGGAATGTGGTTGAGCGACTCTGCCAAGCGTAGGCAGGCGCTATATTTTTTCGCCCGACGGCCTACCTACATACGTACGCGAGCGAAAATGTCGTCACGCGGCGTTGCCACACCGCGTGTCGTGCATGCATTCACGGCGCGGTGCCGCGTTTACATTACGTGGGTGTATGTACGTAGCGAGGTTGTGTGCGAGAGGCCGCGGGCGCGGGCTCGCTTTCGAGAACGCTCAACCAGTTGGACCGGTTTCATATTTATGGACTGAGTTAATGCACCTACCTAGATATGAATCCCGTGGCGGACGCTTGCGCAAAACATACACGATTATCCGCCAGAGCACGTTCGCGCCGCCCGGCTATCGCTCATGTTATCGCTGCGCGTGATTCTAAATATTCAACTGTTTTTGAAATATTAACCTACATTGTTATTGGTAAACAACAAAATGTCGACTGCGTTACATCATACATAGAGCGAATATGTTTCAGCCATTCAGATGGAATTGTAGCTATAAAATATATAGCACAATACTTATCGAATGAATATGAGCGAGCGTTGAGTTATTTGGCCAAGCTGCAGACCTACATTCGTTTTAATCTTTATTTTACTGGAATTCCAACATATTATGTGAAGTTTTTGACATTTAAATCATGTTCATTTATCCATCTGCTACCAACTCTTTTCGTTATAATATTGCAGCTTTTTTATCATCTTCAATCATTGTCATGCCAATGTTGGAAATAGGTGGTTCTAGCCACTCTCAAGAAATTTTGCTTTCCTGATGCAGTCCTTCTCCAGAATTTTCAGTATTTGCTATTTGTATTTCGATATTAATTTAATGACATCTCAGATCAGATATAAGAGAACTAAACTGTGTGCTTTGCATACCTGCAACTACGATTTGTAAAAAATATATAATAAAATTTTTAATTTCAATACAATTTCCTTGTTATTGGCTATCGTGGAATGCCGAAACATATGGACCCATTCTTTATACATTTGCACCACCTTTGTTTATCGTGTAATCTATTGGAATCAAGCGAAAGAATAAAAGAGCAGTCTCAATTTGTAAGGGTCTGAAACCAGCTAACACTATGTATGGAAAATTACCGATTTATAATTTGCCCACTTTTTCTAGAATCACATCATTAGCTTTGAGTTCAAAAGTCCTCTACAAACTACCTTGGTATTTATGTATTTCTGGATTTCAGGGGGAATCATTATTACTTTCTTTTTGGTGCATAACAACCTGTTTTGAAATATTTGTTTTATATTATAGTGATTTCATCATCATCATTATCAGCCTATATCATAATCAGTCCACAGCTGGACATAGGCCTCTCCATATGATCATAGTGATTTGTTTCTTTTTAATTTTATGATTACCTATTTAGATTTCAGCAGAATTCTTGTCTCGGAAAATTAAAATATCCTATAACATTTAATTTGTGTACATCACACACGCAACAAAATGGGAGAACTTTAAAAATTTCTATGTTAACAAATAGAGGGTACTTTCAACACCAATTTTAGGAAACTTACAAATGCTGATGACGAGTTATTAAGATTTATACCGACTCCTTGCATAGATATTGGCAGATACGTCGCAGACAAAGTGCAAAATGGGCTTACCATTAGATTTGAACGATGATGCATCAAAAGACGGAGTGCGCATCGGGTGCTTCTCCTGTTTGAAGACGCGGTCGGGCGCGAACGTGGTGTTGCCCATCGACACCGCGGGCAGCGAGTCGCCGCGCGTCAGCGGCGGCCGCGGGTGCTCCTCCAGCAGCCTCTTGGCCGGCTCGTGGTGGCCCTGGTGGTCGTCGTCGTCCAGCGGCCGCTTCAGCGCGATGCCGGGCCCGAGCCGGGCGCCGCCGTGGGCGGGCAGGTGGTGCGTCGGCAGGTGCGTCAGCCGGCGGCCCTCGTGCTCGTCCCGGCGGCCGCCGTACTCCGCCAGCAGGCCGGCGCCGGCCGCGGGCCGCGCGTGGTGCAGCGTGAAGCCGGCGGCGGGCGCGTGGTGCGCGGGCGGCGCGGGCTGCGCGCGCGCGGCGTCGGCGCCGTTCTGGTGCGCGTCCAGCGGCGCGCGGTGCGTGCTCTTGGCGTGCGGCGCGCGGCCCTCCTGGAAGCCGTGCGCGCGCTTCAGCTGCCGCGCCGTGTCGAGCACCACCTCGATGCGGTCGGCGCCCTCGTAGTTGACGCACCCGCGACAGACCGCCTCCGAGAACTCGTGCAACATCGCCCACGGCATGCGGGGCAAGTCGCACAGGTAGCAGTGCTGCCGCTTCTGCATCACCGACATCTCGCCGCCGGACGTAGTGCGGAGCGCGAGAGATCGGCCTTCCTCGTTCCTCTTGTAAATTGTCACAGATTTATTTAACCGGTAACGAAAAACACCATCACCATGTCACACGGGATCACTGAACAGTTTCACATCGGCTTCGTGATCGTCGAGCACCGGAGTCGCGGAAGCGGCGGGGCATTCGCTTCGGACGCGGGTCGGAGAGAGACTGAGCGCCGGGCGCGGCGGGCGGCGGCAGGCGCGGGGCGGGGCGGCGGCGGCCATTATCGAGCGGTGACGTCAGCGCGCGCACCGCGACCCGCGCCCGACGCGCGAGCCGTTAGCCGCGAGCCGCGCGACGCGACGCGGATGCGCACCCGACACCGACCGCCATCCACCAGGCCCGCCTCGACCATCGACGCTCGATGGGACACGGCGCGTATCGCAAGATAACCATACGTGGGCACTTGGTGCATGTCTTGCCAGATGCATCGCAAACAAACTGACAACAATAATTACAATGACAATTGCATTATCGAATGTGTACTTACATACTTCAACAAAACATTGATAACAATATCAATACTAATTTTGAAAAGATAAATATTATTTCATAGGATAGGTACCTATATTTCAAAGTGCATTAAGGATTACAGAAAAGTTAAAAGTACTAGGTATTTTCTTTTTCTAAGTCACGATGTCAGTCAAAAGTACGCACCGTACACCGGGCTGGATCTTTTCATAGTACGTATGAGTACTATTTATTCAACGAAAGTAAACTGCCCGTGATGTAGAATACCAATTATTTAGCGCGTACATTACACTGGTCGTGTTCGATGCATTAAATTTCGATCTATTCTCGCTCGGTTTCCTTTCGGCCGGCTGCATTCTAAATTATTATTACAGAGTAACGAGAACGGATCCGGTTGGGAGACGGGAGCGGGGGGACGCGACCGGTGCGGCGGCCATCTTGAGACGTGACGTCACGCGACGAGTCAGCCGAGCGTGCGGCGCGGCAACGTCGCTTCGGCCCGCTGCGCCATGTTGCCGCTCATTTTTGTTGTGCTTTAATAATGATGAGGCGGCTCATCGCTTTTTGTATGCGACCGAGGATCGGAGAAAAAACAGTTATGCGGCCAGGTAAACGTGGATGACGAGGCGCTGCCGCTGCGACAAATAAGTACGTGACGCTGGATTTTGATAATGCTCTTTTTGTGTAGGTACAAAAAAAGATGGATAGGTAGGCAAACGGAACGATAAATATTGAAGATATGACATTTATGAAAGAGATAACAGTATAGGACCAAAATAAACAAAGATTGAGAAAATAGTCGTAAACTTTGTTGCAGTACAATAATGTGTCATCTAAAAACATCAAAACACATGATAAATAATATGAGGAAGATAATAATAATTATAGTTAAGGAGATGATAATGAAAATATGGAGGTTAATTCAGTGAAATCGCCCTATAACGAATTCGGTCTTTTGGGATTGGAAATAGGAAATAATACTTAGAACAGTGGTTACCTACTGATTATGCGAGTACGAGTATAGTATGTGATCATAAAATCATAGTATGTACATACAAGAGAATATGCTATTTTGATTTACATAGGCTAGTTGATTTGCATGTGCATTGTGTGGCGCTCTTAGTAGGTAGGTATTATCTTTATTTTAAATCTCATTATTAACATTACAAAAGACTAAACGACGGTGCTCATTTCAAAGTGAAATGGGCAAATTCTTTTAAACTTAGTTTACCCAATTTAAATGGCGACAAAATTCGCAATCAAGTAATCAAATTCTCTTTTACCTCATCACGGACAAATGAAGGTGGTAATCCGATTCAGCCGTGCTGAGTCAATTACGAGAAGTCACTTCGAATTTGGAAGCAGTTATTTTTAGCTAGTTCTGTACGTTTGAGACTGTTTTACATAGCCAAATTGTGGCACTTTTGCAATTTCGAAGCAGCTGGATATTACGCTCTTATCTTCTTCCTTTAAACAAGAAAAAAGTTTTTTTTTTTTATTTTTTTTTTTTTTTATATTGGCTCGACATAATGGCTTCCCTACACCTGATGGAAAGCGAAAGAGAAGCCCAAGTCGCTGTGACAACGGGCAAGTAACTGGTCAGTTATCTGTCAGTTGCCACCGCCATGCCGGCCCAACCCTAACCCCCCACGAGCTCCGGAAACCCTACTCACCGGCAGAAACACGATCCAGAGGTCATTTGACTGCGGTATTCTATAGGGTGGAGGTCCTTCCCCGGACGGGCGGCTCAATTCGAGCGAAGATTCGCTATGCCCTACCTCTCTTAAAAAGTAAAATTTATAGTCTATAATAATCAGCCTTAAGACGTCCACTGCTGGATATAGGCATCCCCCAAAGGCCATTTGTCATTTGGGGGACAGGTATGCCTTAGTCACCAAACTAGGCAGGCGGGTTGGTGACCGCAGTAGGTTTCACTTGTACCAAATGGCAAATGCTGCTGCCAGAGTCCTGATATACCCTTAGTCGTCTTTTACAACACTCACGGGATTAGATGGGGTGGTCCTATTCTATATAAATCCGGAAACCAAACGGTTATTAAAGGATTGATAAAGGGTTTCCGGATTAGTAAGCTGAAGTGGCAGTGGGCTGGCCATTTTAGCCGCAGAACCAATAACCGTTGGGGTAAACGAGTTCTGGAGTGGAGACTGCGTCTCGGCAAACGTAATGTAGGACGCCCTCAGGCCAGGTGGAGTGACGATTTGCGCAGGACGGCTGGCAAGTGCTGGATGCGAGAGGCCCAAAATCGATCATGGTGGCGAACATTAGGAGAGGCCTATGTCCAGCAGTGGACTGACACGGGCTGATGATGATGATGATGATGATGATGAAAGGGTTTCCGTACTATACAAAACATTCAAAAGAAAAAGCACCACACATTTTGAAGTATACCTACTCATAATTTATTAAATCGGTTGCGCGAAATTGTTACATATCAATATGATTTGAATATATCAATATGACTGCGATAAAGAAATTCTGCTAAATTACAGAGCACATTGAATTATCAGAGCAAATATTGCTTATTACCATAAAAATATCGTAACGTAAAGATCCGCGGCGACTAGCAAACAATTGCAATGTAATTACAAAGTAAACTGTAACTATCTGCGAGAGAGTAAGTAAGTAATTAAAGTGTCTTGTAGAGCATGACGTGGTCCGTAATGGTATGTCAAGGGCGCCCATATGAGGACACAAAGAAATTTCATTTCGGTTTATCGATGGACCAATTAGATGGCATGGCGCCTGCGCGGGATGGGAGGGCTCCCCAAGGAGGCGTACTGGGCACGTGCGGTCCATGTTTATTTACATCTAGCTTATGCACTACACGCACGTAAACTGCTGTGATTGCAACCATTTCGTATTCAACGCTGCTTTTATTAACACATTAACATGCAAATCGATTGGGGGGCTGTAATGGTATTGCTTCGTGCTATCCAACGTCGACGAGGGTTCTGGTTCCGATATTGATTTCTTCATCAAACTATTTCGTCATCATATGTAGGTACGAGATGTAGACTTCGTCGTTTTTTGAAATTTTATAACTTTTAATACATTTTAGCAAGATTGTTGTATTTTTTAAAACTTTTGCATACCGTCAAAATGAAAAATGTACCTGTACCATACTCAAGAAAATAAATTTATTGGTATTGAAACTACTATTTGTAAGAAAAATAGCAAGAATAATAACTATACTTGTAACAAATATGATTTATTTCTTTTCGTTTCGCACGAAATTTTATCAGGATTTATCTCTATTAGAGATGCGCCGAATAGTGGTTTCACCGAATAACCGAATACCGAATACTATTCGGTTCAATCTTTACCGAACCGGATATTCGGCCGAATTATTCGGTTCACCAATTTTACTGCTTTGCCACGTAAAACAGGTTCAAACATGCACGCCGTCTGTCGTTGGTGGCAAGTTGCGCGAGAGCCGTTTAATTGCTTTCATTTCATCATCATCAGCCTATCGCAGTGCACACAATGGACATAATAAGCCTCTCCAAGTGTTCGCCACTTTGGGCAAACACCTGGAGGTTGCACCCATTATCACCAAGCTGGGCAGGCGGGTTGACGATCGCAGGGCGTAGCTTCTCGCTCCGGTGACGCTGCACGCTGCTGCCCACCGTCGGCCTGTGGTATTTAGCTACGCCGTCAAGCTCGATGGTTATATCGCCACCAGTCGGTTGCCTCATTCGTTATTCAGCAGGATGCACCACGGGCAGGTAAGAACGGCTTGCAGCGAGAAGATGATAAAGATGTAAAGGGGCGAGGCAATCGACTGGTGGTGGGAAGAGCTTTAATTTATTAGCTTTTTAACACGTTCTTCGCAAGTTTCATTAACTTACTAGCTGTGCCGGCGGCGTCGCACGCGTGAATATCGGGTTTCAAAAACAACGGACTTCTATAAAACTTCCATAAATTTTAAGTTAGACCTCTAGAAATACATTGGTGAAAACCACATTTAATTCCATGCAGTAGTTTCCGCGTGATGCGCGATCAAACATGCAGATAAAAATTTCTCCCGTTTTCCCAACACTTCACGTCACTGTATTGATTGTAGCGTAATGAATAGTATAATATAAATAATAATATATATATAAAATAAAATTTATTTCAGAACATAGTCCCATATTCATCCAGTATAACCATCCAATACCTGTCCAGGAGTATGAAGAATAATCGTACCAAGTTTCGTTAAAATCCGTCCAGTAGTTTTTTTTTCTATAACGAACATACAGACAGACAGACAAAAGTTTTACTGATTGCGTTTTTGGCATCAGTATCGATCACTAATCACTCCCTGATAGTTATTTTGAAAATATATTTCATGTACAGAATTGACCTCTCTACAGATTTATTATAAGTAGGTTAGATTAAAAACAATCCTACATAAGAAAAAAGCTTGTCTTCAGTTTTATTCCATGTCATGTAGCCAAGAATATAGAAATACTCAAACCGAATATATTCGGCACTAAAACCGAATAATTCGGCCGAATACAAATAGTGGAAAAGATGCCGAATACGCCGAATACCGAATACCAACCGAATATTCGGCGCATCTCTAATCTCTATGCATGCATAACTCAGTGATTGTTGTCCAAACTTATTTCGTTTCATTGTATCTTATCAGTTATCTGTATAATTCTAAACAATCCTTGGTTTTATCGAAATTGGTTACTAGTGCAACATCGGCGACGAGTTTTAAAACCGGGATACCTAGGCTAGCCTGGATGGGTGTAGTATTATCACGTACGCCGTCCGAGGGGTGGTGAATCGATGCGTCTGGGGGCAGGGCGCATGCGCGAGCCCGCACCCATAACACGTGTCAATGTTTATTTACGTTTCGTGCACCTATTATTAACAAGAGCAGCTCGCATTAGCAGCACCTTTCCAATGAACGCTTCACAACATTTATTCTACAGAATTTTCGTGGACACAAAAAAAAAACTCACGTCCGAGTCCAAGCCAATTTGCCGCAAAATACAGATGAATCGCTGAATTCGTACGGAATACCGTAGCCAAACATTTGAACCTCATTAATAAACTCTTGACGTCATCGCATCGCGTCATGTTTTTCTTTATATCAATTTCGAACGATACATTAAATATTTATACAAGTAAAGCTTGCGAGTACGTCTCGCTGCCAGAACCCGAATTTAAATCAAGAATTTTTTCCACAGCACAAATAAACTTTGACATTTAGGAGGACCGTGTAACAAACGTTAGTGTTTGCTATTTCGAATGTACTTTAGACCTGCAAAAGATTTACGCTGCTGATTAATCTATAAATGTCGAGTCATAAAGTTATAATTTTAACCGTGCCGTTGTTTATTTCGCAAAGTATTTATTTAGCTTGTTTATTAACTGCTATCGAGTTGAGTACATACTTTTTTCCCTGACATTTTCGTGATTGAGAATAGATCGCGTGATTTTTCTTTGTTTTTTCTCTCTTAACACCTACTTCCTTAAAGTGACAACTACTACCATCAGACCACTTCGATTACAGTGGATTATATCAAATTATATTCAGTTGTGCCTTTGCTTATTGGCTTGCTACGTCGAAGTGGAATTTCGAAACTTGTTTGCCGATTTTTTCCTTTTAGCATCCTTGAAACACCGTTCTCGCACACAAGCTGGATTTTAAATGGCAAAGAATTATTTATAAACATCGCGAACTTTACACGTGTGGGTTTTTTGTGAACTACGTATACATCGCATAAATTAGTAATTAGTAATAATAATAAATCTCTTAAGCAGAAAAAAGCTTTTTGTAACGTACAATTATATTTAAACATACACAGTTCTAATTACGAACACATCAAAGCGGAGTTTAAAAGTTAACCAGTTTTATCTTGGTACAAAAACGCAATCTAAATATAAACAGTTATTTATATGTTAGTGACCCAGGAAGCAACACGCTTAGTTTTAAAGTGAAGCCCGAATTAGCGTCATTATGATCAGATGAAATATTTATAATGGTTACTAGCCTCTAGCTTGTAGCTTCGCTTCCGTAAACATTTGATTACTCATGACAAAACGATTGAAGTATACTTTGAATTTTCCTTTTTTTATAGTAGCTCGACATAATGGCTTCCCTACGTCTGATGGAAAGCGGAAGAGGAGCCCAAGTCCCTGTGACAACTGGCAAGTAACTGGTCAGCTACCTGTCAGTTGCCACTGCGATGTCGGCCCAACCCTAACCCAGTCCCAGTCCCAGACCCAGTCCTTCCCCGGACGGGCAGCTCAATTCGAGCGAAGATTCGCTATGCCCTACCTCTGTTACTTTCTAGAGAGTTAAGTCCATATTTATGGTGCGCAATAATGAGTATATCTATCTATCTATTAGCCGCAGGACCGACAGCTTTCCGATTCCGATGTACAGATTATACAGGTGTATTACCACCAACTTTCTTACTGAGTAATTTAATGACTGAAAATCCTACTATAATTTTTTGAACCATCCTGGGGCCTCTTAGACCAACACGATAATAATACAGGCATTGCGCAAGTGTGTATTTATACTATTGTGGAATAGGGTACAAAGGACGTTATTCCTTAGTATAAGGAAGAAGAAATCGATTCAAATTTGTGGCTATGTGCCA
This sequence comes from Conogethes punctiferalis, assembly GCA_031163375.1. Taxonomy (NCBI): domain Eukaryota; kingdom Metazoa; phylum Arthropoda; class Insecta; order Lepidoptera; family Crambidae; genus Conogethes; species Conogethes punctiferalis. The sequence goes on from CM062088.1 coordinate 2,165,093, forward strand.
CCAGAGAGAGGCAGTCAAAAGGCTATTTCGCTCGAATGCAATTATAGTACTAAGTAGTAGTTATAAGTATAACGGTTTGTTTAGTCGTTGTTAACCTTAGACACCCTTGAGTCGCTTCAGGCCGGGGCAGACGATATCTGTAGTATGGGGCGTTACATCACCCGCGCGGTATCGATCGGTGACGTCACGGCACCCGGCCGAACCTATCTGGGGGGATTCAGCAAACGAATTATAAGTATTCTACGCAGCTTAAGAGACAATTTGGAAAGCGCAAAAGCCTTCTTGGTGAAAATGGACATTATAATAATCGCAAGCAATCAAATTGAAATACACTATTTTCTACCCTGCATGTTCTTTCCGTCTATATAAATGAAACTTGGCTTTGGTTAGGTAAACGTCGCATGGAAGAACTCAATTGTATGAAATTACATACGTAGGACACAAATTTTTGTTTGCGCACAGACTTGTCGAGTATAATATTTCTTGCTATCTACTATTGGTCATTATAGTGCCCGAAATTCCATCAGGTTCAGTATTATTGCTAATTGTAGGCTACCTTTATATCATCACATAATCTAGATCTTTTTTTTTTCTCCAAACTGCGCCATTTTTTGTATCAGCGCATATACCAACACACATTGATTGCATCACCTCCCGGTGGCCCGGGATTGGCGGGGCGGCATCGATCGGTGACGTCACGCCATCCCGGGCCACTCCGATCAAACGGCGGTAGTAACTCCGGCTATTGTCTTAGCGGCCATCGATTCGCCATGGGCGGTACCGCCTACGCCCGGTCAATACTATCTACTGGCTGGATGTCCAAAAAACCTATGTAAGGTATGTCTTTTTAAAAGCTGTTAATGTGAGGACAATGAAAGTAGATAAACAATTGTACTGCAAGCCTTAGCTTTTGCAGAAAATTAAAAAAAGAAATGCGAGAAGCCCAAGATTGATGAAAGTGGTGAACAATGGCAGAGGCCAATGTCCAGCAGTGGACTGTGAGAGTGAGAGTGGCAGCGGGCCACAAAGCAAGAAGATAACTTAGAGGCCATTAGAGCAAAAAAGTTACAGTCTGGGGACCTTTTGTAAAGAAACGTGTCTCGACGTAGATCTGAAGCAAGGTGGACTCACATTATATAAACGTCGCAGGATGAGGCTGAATGTAGGATCCTTGCAACTGGCCATTGTTGTTGACGAAAACCACTCACTCCTAAGGTCTTACGTCGTGATGCTGCATTAATAGAAGTCGTCATTGCATATAATTTTGAATTATGTCATCGGCTAAAAGAAGCAACCTTTAATGAACACGGGTCGAAATCGAAACAGCTGTGAATTACGAATGTTTATTATCATTATCACCTTTCGGAGTCACCCAACGTAAACATCCGGGCGATTTGAAAACTCCGAGGTGATAAATGGAGTTTAATTTAAAGTCTCAAGTTTTGCTTTGTTAAGAATTCAAGAAATTCCAAGAGCTGAAAAGTTGGAGACGAATTGAATTATAATAAACCTGCCCGTGGTGCATTCAGCTAAACAACAAATAAAGCCTGGCAACCGACGGTATAACCATTACAATAGTAGGCGTAGCTAAATACCACAGGCCGATGACGGGGAGCAGCGTCACCGGAGCGAGAAGCTACACCCTGCGATCGCCAACCCGCCTGCCCAGCGTGGCGATTATGGATAAATCCTCCAGGTGTTTGCCTAAAGTGACGAACAACTGGAGAGGCCTATGTCCAGCAGTGGACTGCGATGGGCTTATGATGATTAAATATCAAAGACCAAGAAGAAGCCTTTCAGAAAAAATAGCCTTCTACTAAGGAAAAGAAGAATGTTATTTGCCAAATTAAAATGTAAATGTTGTGAAACGAATAGATAGGCAAAGTATTATCTTATCGATCAAAGTACGTCAATGTGATAATAAACACTACGAATTTACTTTTGCAAGTCATTTTTGATTTCAAAGAAATGAAGAGATACATAAAAAGATATGGACGTAATGACGTTAAAGAAAAGAATTATGAACCTATGCTTAACATTTTTAACTCTTGTTATGAAGAAACCGAAATAAAAGGTGTGAACAGCTGCGAACAATCCTACGATGTCCAAGATATAGTTACACATCTTCTGTTACCTACAACAGGAAAGATATTTGTGAAATGATAAAAGCGAACGTGAAGCAGATGTTTCGTATGGACTAAAAATAAACTGCCGATCGCAATATTTTCAAAACATAATGACGAAAACTCTTAGCTTATAATAAACACCACATATTTTGTTGTTACATCTTAATATATAAACATTGAATGAAACATTGATTCATTGACGCTCTGAACAAAGGTCGTTGGTATTTATCCGATTTGAACTTTATCCACAACCCCGTTCGTTACAAATGCAAAAACTGGAACGTTAATATTTGAACTTATTTTGTAAAGTTATTCCGTAGCACGTGTATTAAAACTGCGAATGATTTGCAATGATCGTATCTACGGATCATAAAGTTAGTAAACATAAGGGGTCGTAAGAAATTTGGGCAGAAATTTACGGAGCATTCAAGACCTATGATAACGTCGGCGAGTCGTTTACCCCAGACGATGCGAGGCGGGGTGACGTGTAATCTGCGTTTTATTGAGCGGCGGTGTGCGCAGGCGCGCCGGGATCGACCCGGCGAGTGTAGTCACCCCAGCAGTCAGGAGTGTCAGGACGCCGGAGGGACAGCGAGGCGGAGGGATGCGCGGTAATGATGACCAATATGACGCTATGGTTGCATCAACTAATATAGCAGCGTCGGTGCTCTTGCGAAGCTGTGACTTCATCGCGAAATTGTGTGACCCTTTTTACTGTTATGCCGAAACGTGTTCAGCCACAATCGAATAAATGCAAAAGGCTGAGTCTTGTTCGATTAAGACGGAACTAAAGGGTAATTTGCAAGACATATTTTAACAAAAAATAGGATAGTAGTCATATTCTTTTTTCACCAAAGAATTTAAAGAACTTTCAGATTGCTACTGCTAATCTGCAGGCTGCGTCTTCAGCTAGTACAATAACTATTTAATTTTTTAGGTTTAGTTTTATGTCACTGATCGATAACTGACTATGGCAACTAACAGATATAACTGGTTCGTAAGTAAGTATAGTTTCCTAGTTCTTACTATGAGTACTTACTCTGTATTTTTTTTTGTTGTAGCATAACATTCAGAATAGCACACTTCCTCTACCTGAAGGTTGTCTGGAAGAGATCGCTTACTAGCGATAAGACCGCCTAAATTGTACCACTTGTTGTCTGTAATACCTTGTCTATAAATGTTTGTATTTTGTGCAATAAAGAATATCTATCTATCTAACATTGATTCCTTTTATGTACCTAGTGATAAACCAGAATAGAATAAGGACCCCAAGAGGCGCTGTGGAGTAGGGCAGGTCTCAAAACTATTATCCTACTATTTTATTGACACATAAAAATGATCCGGGTCCCAAAGTATAGAACCAGAAAAGCGAAGCAAATATCACTCCAAGCAGCAAACTACCAAATGAGTCAGGCCAGTCAAACCGGCTTACTTTTTCATCCAAGTCTTTTAACCCCAAAAGCCTTATACAATGTGTCTGGTACATTTTTCGCCGTATCAATCCGCTTTTCCTTGCGACCGGTCGCGCTGGTGTCGCCGCCGCTATCGACCGCTCGCGCCGCTGATGCACTCCCAGCCCAACAGACCCAACGCGGGGATTACATTTGCCGCACACTAATACCTATCACCAACAAAGGCAACAATTTTGGCAACTTGGATTTCTGAATACACGATGTATATCCCACAAAGGAGAAAAGTGATTCTTTTGGAATGTTGTGTACCTGTGGTAAAACAAATAGGTTCATTTATAATTATTACTACCTTCTCTAAGAAGGATGAAATTAAAACATCAGCTGCGAATTAAGTCAACCCCGAGATTGAGAAGCTTTAGTGTAATATAATTAGTGAAGGTAAAACAATTGAATATTCAGATACAAATACAGACTATGCACACATTTTAGAGTTTCAGGAAAATATACAATTGCAGTATAATTACCTTCCAACCGTCTTATCAAGGGCCCAAGGTGGGTGCTAGGGAGCAATTGGATCACTCAGACTGATACGGGAACGGATATTACAGACTGGGGCATCTGTTCAGGGGTAACGTTAAATATATCTCAATTATAGAAACCCAGACCAGAAATGGTCCCCGATATCACGATTTTTCTCTAGAAATCCAGAAAGCAGTACCACTGAGACGGTTAGAAACCAAATCAGACCAACCTTGTTAATAACAAAACACCTATAAAAGAGAGGTAGGGCATAGCGAATCTTCGCTCGAATTGAGCAGCCCGTCCGGGGAAGGACCTCCACCCTATAGAATACAACGCAGCCAAATGACCTCCGGGTCGTGTTTCTGCCGGTGAGTAGGGTTTCCGGAGCTTGTGGGGGGTTAGGGTTGGGCCGGCATGGCAGTGGCAACTGACAGGTAACTAACCAGTTACTCGCCAGTTGTCACAGCGACTTGGGCTTTCTTTTCGTTTTCCATCAGGCGTAGGAAAGCCATTATGTCGAGCCAGTATAAAAAAAAAACCTGCACAATCTTTTACCATTTACTACAGGCGTGCATTACAGGAAGGCCAGTCGCGAGTGGAGGTGCTGCGGGGAGCTCGCCCCGTCAGCTATCGACCGTGCACACAAGGCTGCACCGCTCCATAAGCCGGGTTCATTAAACCTATCACTGTTTCCTAGAATCGACTACCGATGAATATCGATGCGAGATTTCTGATCTAATGCAATACAGAGCACAACTCAGAATATTTATTCTGATAGGGACGATGCGTTAAATAAAAGTAACATCGTATAAGAAGTTATTATGTACCTTCCATGTGAGTTTTGAAAACGGTCATCTACAAGTAGTACGCATAGTGCATAAGATATAGTTTGAGATCAGGCGATTAGAAATAATCATTTGCACGTAATGTATGTAATATTTCTTAATATAATTGTTTTGACTGGCTGGCCCGTTTTGCCCGGCTCATTTGGTAGTAACCCCAGCTTTCTGAACCAAGGTTTGATTTCTCTGGACAAACATTCGTGTGACGAACATTTAAGTACCTTCGTTCCGATATCCATAACATAAGATGTACTGAAACTTTGGGTTACAAAATATATTGAGTTTTAATTTCCTGTACTGACTATTTATAAGTGCTTGTCTCAAGCCTATTTGAATAAAGAGATTTTTGATTTGATTTGTTTAATCCGCATGATTCTGACTTCATTGGTGAATTTAGTGTGATCTTTAATCTTTAGTTTAATATCTGCCTCATTCTTGTAGTAGGTACCTACGGCTATACAGCTACCGCAAGCTTGTTGTGCAATGCTTAAGGAAAAATCAGGAAAACAAAATTAAAATTAAATGTACCTACCTAATTAATTTCCTTTTTTTATCAATTTTGTATGAGTGATCATCTTTTTCGCAGTCCACTGCTGGACATAGGCTCCTTCAATTGTTCGCCAATTTGCATTGGACTTCTCGCATTATGCTGATATCAGCATTTAATGGATAATCTAAATTAGGTACGTTGACTCAACCAAATGTTGCTAGATACAGAGTAATTCGTAAGCACTTGTACGTGAGATAAGCATTATCATGGTCTACAAATATCTGTAAGATAAAGGTTTACTGAGCATTGATAATGATAATACTGATAAACGTTTACTTTTTAAAAATAACATTCAATGTCCTCATATCTGATTTTATCGCCGCACCTATGTAATAAATGTTTTGTTCACTTAGCTATAGTAGGTATTAGGCCTTCTTATCAGCAACTTTTCCATACTTTTACCGAAAATCTTCTTTGCATTGTTTTTGTAATGTCTACATTTCATGAACTTTGTAGTGTGAAGGATACCGGATGATAAAATTATGTAGTACAAGTAGTTTATATAGACCTATGCCCATTTCCACTTACCACCCTAAGCCATGCAGCATTAGGAGCCTCTATGTTCAGGACTGACCGAGATTACATTGTATCAAATGGACTGGGGGTCTAATGGTCAAGAACCACGTAAACTGAGATGGGGCAAAATTTCAATCAACGCTGATGCCACTCGTTTTCTCAGAAATTAATGAATTAGTTAAACTATTGTGGTCAAAACAGAGGCAGCAGATTTTAAAGTGCTTATACTGACCAATCGCTTCAAACAGCTACACCACAACCAGTCTAAATGTTTATAATTAGACACCTTAACTAATAGACTAGTGATAAGACATTTACGTATTTTACTACAAATTTTGTTTTGCAGTCGACGTCACATTCATTGATCTGATCCCAATATTGTTGAAATATTTGTGTGAGTAGAGTTAATAATCTTCCTTAGATACTTTTTTTTTTGTAAATAAATACTTATTATACACAGCAAACACCCAGATACAAACAGACATTCATGCACACAAATGTTTGTTCTGTGCATGTATGTGTGCCACCTGTGCCATGTGCCTGGGATCAAACCCGCGACCTTTGTATCAGAGGAAGCGTTCACTACCACTGAGTCGTCAAAGAAGATATAAGTATAAGATATACTTAGGCATAGTGGACAATTAGGGAGGATGCGCACAAAGAGAGCGGCCGGTCAGCGGGCCAAGGGTAGGCCGCGCCCTGGAGTAACCGCCTGGAAGAGTGGGAGAATACTCATCGTACACCCGACGCAGGGATGACGCTCGTACCCTTAGTCGTATAGTCGTTCAGTTAACTTTGTAGGGACGATCAGGTTACGAAATACCAGCGCTGCTCCGTAGCAAACGCCGTAGTAGCATTATTCTGAGGCAAAAGCACGTTATGAAGTGGTTATTGAAGCTGAGTGCCCATTTTTCAATTTATTTCAATGATGCATGCAGCGTAATGACCTAAGACCGATGTACTGGATTTTGAAGAAAATCTGGACGATTCAAAGATGGTGCCGTGGGTCCTAAGAATATGTCCACCACGACAATTATCAGCTTGCCTTGCCCTCTGAGGTGTTAGTTAGGCGGACAGTCGTGACACTATTGTACAGCTACAACACAAGTTACAACTGGTATATTTTTAAAATATGCATAAAATATAGTTGTTATGTGAGGTCGTGAATCATTGAAACATAATGACCCAATGATTCATGGAGACTTGATAAATATGTGTACGTTGTATTCGCTTGTGTGTGTATTATATGTGACATTGTTATTGTGTAATAGGGATGTCGACACCATACGTAATGAATTTTCTGGGTGCAGATATTGTGGGAGAAACCACGAGTACGAACCATTGACCGGCTCGGCTCATTTGGTAGTGACTCCTGCCTTCTGTGCCAAGGGTTGTGGGTTCGATTCGACTTACTTTGGAATTGGGTCAATGTATGTAATGTTGTCTGTCTGGCTGTTGTTGTTGAACTCATAATATGAGGGAAAACATTAGGAGGCTAGGAGCCGAGTGTGTTCTAAAAAAGCAGTAGACTATGTATACCAACCACTTGACAACAAACTAAGGCTTTCTTTTGTACGTTAAAGTTTGTTTGGATGGATGAATTGATAGTTGATTGATGATACTTTTACCACTTTGTAGGTATAGAGCATACATCAGATCAACATAATAGAGGTTACAAAATTTATAAGATTAACAGTTTACATATCACCGATATTCACGCCGGCAAAGCCGGGCTGTAGCTAGTAACAAAGTAAGCCTTTCCTTGCATTCTATTATTAGTTCTCCTAAATCGATTGACCTATTATTTTACCTATCCTGATAAAAAATTAGTCACATCATTGTGCCTCCGATAAATCAAGTTAAGTTTATTCCCACATCGGTATACTCGTACTAGCATCTTCGAGAGGTCAAACCTGATTGTTGTTCCCTCCATCCCCTGCCTCGCTAGGGTCCTTGGCCCATTTGCCTACTTCGCTACCTGTTGCTCGGCGTGGGAACCGCCCGACCCGCGGGGCACATGTGCTAATGGGAAAGGGTTGTGGGTTCAAGGATTTTTTTTGGAAGCCTTGTGGAACACCTTGGCTTTTTGCTGTGCCTGGTGTTGATCCTTTGGTTAGCGGTGTGTTCCGGCTGTTTTTGTAAAGGGCGTGTTGGAGATTTTTTGTGTGAGAAATGTGTTGTTTACGGATGCGGATATTGAAAAACAATATTTATATTTTGACTACCTACGTAAAAATGGTCGTGTTTCATATGAATCTCTTCTTACAAATTTCTAACAGACTGACAAAATGTTCGCCACTTAGGTCGATTTTGGGCGTCTCGCATCCAGCACTTGCCAGCGTCCTGCGCAAATCGTCACCCCACCTGGCCTAAGGGCGTCCTACATTACGTTTGCTGATACACGGTCTCCAATCCAGAACTCGTTTACCCCAACGGTTATCGGTTCTGCGGCTGATTTGGCACTGGTGTGTGTGTGGAAGACAGCACAAATACACGACAACAACGACACGTCCGCTTGATAACAGTTTGTAGAAAAGAGACAAGATGACAAGATTTTTTTCTTTCAGACATAGCTCGATACGTATTATTTGGCGCATTATCGCAGTTATCGTAGCGTGCACACTGCACAGTTTGGGCGCTGCACTCGGCGCGAGGCTGGGTGCACGGCATCCGGACAGGGCCGGGTCAGAGATCAATAACCGGCCCGACCCGGTCGCGGATCCTTGGCCCGGTTCCCGGCCGGGCGAACAAGAGATGCGAGCTAACGCCTTCTCGGCGGGACCTTGGGAGACACTCTGATGCAATACAAGGGTAGTTATGCCTCGCGGTCTTATGTACAATAGGTTTATGCACGGGTTTTGGTATGGGGCTTAGTCAAAGCCGGTTGAAGTCGCTTAAAAAGAAAATACAAGAAATCCTACAAGATAATATAACATGGACATAATGAGCTGCTCGTCTGCGCTTGACAAATATTGTATTAATGTAAGACATCAAAAGTATGATTACATATTTTTGAAAAAAGAAGGCAAACTGATGAGTATCTTGCGGCACTTCTTCTCATCAGGCCTCATCCTCATCACGTCGAAGTGCTAGTAGGAAAAAATGTTTGACGTGCAAAAGTATTACTCGTGAATCTCTTTGCATAACTGTGGGCGTCGGACCGTACCGACCAACAAGTTATTACAAAATATTGATTACTTCGGTGTAAAAGGCTTCTAGCCTAAGGTGCTCTGAAGTTTCAGGATTTGATTCCCTTTCGGGTCATTTAAGAAACACTTTTGGAAACGCCAGTCAGTCCTCTTCTTCGTCTTAGTACTCTTAGAACAAGAGAAAACCTTAGTTTTGAGGTCAATTAGTTAGTGTGCAATGTCTAGTCTGTAAATAGATTATAGCCATACTTAACATTTAAACGTCACTGGTAACTTCATTCAGAGGTCAGTCAAGTATATTAGGTGCTTATAGAAAGATCGCTCGCAGAAGTGAAGGGTTATTAAAATAAAATGTCAAACGTGTAATCTTCCAGTATTGAACTTTATGCGGTCTTATTTTTATCTTATTTTATTTATCAGTGACACCAACTTGTAAGTACAGTCAGACGCAATAACATGTAACAAGCTCAATTGACTCGATGTGACAGGCTCAATGTGACTGTACGTGAGATAAGCTTTTGCCATTATATTACTGTAAAGTTTCATTTAAATCCAATCAGTGGTTTTTTGCGTGAAAGAGTAACAAAAATCCAATATAAGATAGGATGAATGTAGCTTCCATAGATTCCATGTGGAAAACTAGTAAAATTACGGGTCAATTAAAAAAAACATTTTGACATGGCAATCTGGGCTGATATACCTATCATAATACGTCACACAATAAATCGGGCGAGTGAGAGCAGCCTTACTTAGGCTAGGCATAATGCTCCGTTCGTAGACACAAACAAATGACGTACGTGCGTGAGGGATTTCACTCCACCCTCTGTGAGGCGATAATAAAATAACAATAGGTTGTATTTTGAATATTAATTCAAAAGAATAATGAACATGCGATATTATTAAAGTCATGACCCGTCGACCTAGGCAGCTTGCGGTTTGCCTGTTTTGATCGTAGCAACGGGAAAAGGCTAGCATTTTCCTTCGAATGAGATTAATTAATGAGGATTAGTTGGTGACTAAAAGGAAAACTTTGGATTTATTGCGCAGTTTATGTGTTAATAAAATGTGAGTCAGCCTGAATTGGAACATGCTTCTATAAAATTATTACTACGTAACCACTTTAAGTTGATATATTTTGTTGAGTAAGAATTCATATTGATTTTATTAAATGAATTTAGCATTCAGTCATCTGCTGTACAGTTTAGAATTGGCATCAATGACGGCGATGACGAATGACAACTGTAACGTAATGACTTAAAATAGAGGTCGTCTTTAAGCACCCAGTTATGCAGCATCTGCTCATTCTGCATCTGATCTAGTCCATTTTGAGCACCTATTGATATTTTTGGCAGGTGCTCTAATTGGAAATACTCGTAATGTGGCAAGAGCTGAAAGTGGATACAAATATTTATATACGTGCACGTGATTTTTATCGATATACACTCAAAGGCACAATTAACCGCCCAATTCTTTATTGTGGCATACCTTTGGTTATAATAACTAAGCGCTTGATGAGTTTTATCGTCAATGTAAACAACACCAACATATTTTAGTGTTTTTCATCTGTAATGATGTAATCTTTAATATTGCTAAAGATAATAATTAATTGTAAAATAAAATTTTAAAGTTACAACGAAAAACATAAGTGGGCGGATAATTGTGCCTCTGAGTGTATTTCATTTAATACCGTCTTGTCTAACAAACATTAGCAGCCACCACTAGACTGCTATTTGTAAGTGCTGAAAGTGGTCAAAAATGTAAAATTACATTTGTATATCCACTTTCAACACCTGCAAAAATATCAATAGACGTTGAAAGTGGACTAGGTTTGGCCCTAAAAGTGGACTACGTCTTAAAATAAACCTAGAACCTTCCGCTCTTAGGTTGTACAACAATAAGAGGAAGGTTCTAAGGAGTAAGGTTGGTTCCCTGTTCGAGTATAGTAAATTGATTCGGGTTAAAGAAGACGCCCATAGTACTCGTAATTAGGAGGAAGTTAGGAGTTCCTAGTACTAATGATCCAGGATTTCTCAGTATTTTATTTAATTGTATAGTATAGCTATATGATGATAACTGTGAAAGGGAGAGTCAATAAATTAATCTCTCCTGACCGAATTCGGCCTATTTCTTTTGTTGTGAATGAACAGTTGACGAGCACGTGTTTAAGTCATATATTGGTTCTTGACCTTGCTAATGTAGAGAGGTAGATAACACAAGTATTACGCCACTCCTTCCTGTGAGGAGCGGCGGTTATAAAATCGTAAAGTTCCGCCGTCGATTTCGTGTCCACAATCATACCACATCCACTGTGCGAACTTTGGTGATAACTTAAGCCATGGTTTCTCAAACTCATTGCAATATTTATATGAAAACAGATTGAAGTACATACACTCAAAGAAACACCCGTGAAGTGGCTTCGGTTGTGTTTCGGGTCAGTCGGTTTTTAGCCAGATCTATGTTACAGGCCCGCATGGTCACTATGCACTATGCACTTGTCCGTTGTTGTAGCCGCTCGGGCATCTCTTCAGCTTCCCATCAGGGGAGGGGAATTCACTTTGCTGTTACAACAAAGCCCGTAACGACAAGACCGCTATGTTCTACTGCGCTACTGCTTGGAAAAATCCCTCAGCATTTCCCTTATATTTATAATCTCTATTTGCAGCCAGTTCTTGCAAGAACAATAGTCCAGGTCAATATGTCAAATTTTCTTCATCACGCCAGAGCATCTTTCCCTCTTTTGTATTGTAGTTCCATAACTCTTGGGGTTCCTGGGCGTCGCTTTGAGAAGCGCGTGAGGTGCTATCGCGTCCGGGCATACAGGCACATCCTCTGCCAACGGCCAGTTCGCTCGCACACTAGATACCTTATCGCCATGAATTAACCCTTTGTACGCATCTACTTTTAGCGATACCGTAAAATATTTGCTTAGACTTACTGTGACTGTTTGCGTTTTCGTAACTCAAGGTTGATGTATCGACATTTGATATTTAGTTTTTTTTAATTATGTTAGTGGCTCGTGTATCAATGGATCAGGCGATGTTATATTGACTTTACTTATTTGCAATGTGTTGAGATAGGAGTTGGATCTATATACGGCTGATCAGTGCGAGCAAACCGCTTGGGAAATGCAAGCAAACGGCGGAAAATCTTTCTTATTTAGCAGTATTAACTTGGAAGATCTCATAATCTGGTTTGGTATTAATAAGCCTATATTATGAACTTATTTTTTGTCACACTCGTACCGGTGTAAGAATAAAGCTTTTGATTTATCAAAGGGCACGTGACAACGAATCTGATTTATTAGAGTAGCTACTAACTTTTGCTGGCATCATGTTCTGTTTATTGAATTATACTCTTATTATCATTAGGTACAACACAATTGTTAAAAAAACTAGATTTGGAACAAATCTTACATGTGTATCATACATAAGTATGTCGTAAAATCACTAGCACGTGTTCGCTACGTTCAAATAAACCAACAAAAATATCAATTTTACAGCAGAATTTGATCACAAGCTGTTCCACATTATCAGCAGCTGTTGTTTTCAAAACGGCTCAGTTAGTGCCAATTGTTTCGGCCCACATTATGAAACGGCACAAAACACTATTTACAATATGTCATCCGGTCGTAACTCAGTCCCCAGGGAACTCCGGTTCCTATCAGCATCACGGCTCGTAATAGAAGCCGGTTCGATCATAAAGTGTTGGCACGGCGCGCGAGCGACGTCAATGAACTTGCAGCTCCTAAACAAAACTCCGCTAATGATGACACTATACGTATACATCTACTATTCCTTTATGTAAGCGCAAAGATTTCATTGGCAGCTATGTGAAAGTATTTAGAAGTGACATCATCTAGCTATTGTAGGTCTAATGAAAATTTATCTGGATGTGGTGCATTCTTATCAATATGAGCGACCTACGTCACGCATACACATTCAAATTGAACTGATGATGGCGGTCTGTCCCTAAGTATGCTTAAGTCTTTAAAACTACGCAACGGATTTTGATGAGTTTTTTTTTAAAAGAGGGATTCAAGAGCGCTTTATGTTTTACACCCGTGCGAAGCTGGGGCGGGTCCAGTTAACAATATATTACTGTTTGTTATCGGATGTTGCTCAATAATAATTGAAAACGATGATCAACAAAAAGTAACTGCAGTGATGATGCACGGTTGCACTTATAATTTTGCTTTGCTCCACGCACCTACTCTCCGATAATCGTACCTACCGACCACGTCCATCTTTGCGAACTAAAAAAAATTGGCAACTCATACCTACCAACAAGTGGAAGCACTTGTGTTCTTCCTTCCATAATATTATCCGCCCGCAATATTAAACATTAAATCTTATGAAATACATAGCACCAGTATTAAAACTATTACGCAACTTCGTACTACTTAAGGTGTACATTTGAATATTTATAAACTTGAAATTGTATACTGTAAAGGAAACTGCGCACAATATTATTGTAATGTATAAACACGACACTCCCGCGCATCGATACCGATTATGCTCACTTACGTAAACTTACATAACAGTACCTACGGCCATTCATAATCGCTATGTGATTTGTTTACCTGATATGTACCTATTTGTCTAGACTAATGCCACTCTTTGTGGTCCTACAGATTACAAAAGCAATTACAAATAGAGAAGGAGCGGTCGATGTAGTACACATACATCATAATTATCAATAACCTACCGCAGACCACTGCTGCACATAGGCCTCTCCAGTTGGTCGTCACTTTGGTCAAACATCTCGAAGCTTTGCCCATAATCGCCAGGCCGGTTGGCGATCGCAAGGCGGTCTCGCTGCGGTCATCGGCCTGTGGGATTTAGCTAAACCTTCAATCGTAATGGTTACCACCACCAGTCAGTTGTCAGAGCCTCGTTTGTTATTCGGCAGCACCACGGGCAGGTGAGGATGGCTTGGAGCGAAAGGATGATAGCTTGCTTCCTTACAACCCATGTGTACTATAATGTAGAGAAAAATAGAAACAAGCAACAAGGAATTGAGACACGAGCCTTACGTTTGTATAGTGGTTTCTCGTATTGGAGTCGTAATGCCCAGACTTCCAGACACAATAGATAAAACAATAGGATTTGGATTTTAAAAGGACATTGGGCATTACGAGGTTAAACGACGGGTATGTCCAGCAGTGGACTGCGCTATCGCAGTCCACTGCTGGACATACCCGTTGATACATACCCGCTGATGACATACCCGCTGATGACATACCCGCTGATGACATACCCGCTGATGATGATGATGAGACGATAGGTGATTAGCTCACGAATACCTACACTAGGAAAAACTACTCCAATACTCTAACTTGTACGCCACGACAATCCGCAAACACCGCCAGTCCGACAGACAGGGTGTCGGCCCTCGTGAAGCCACTCATTCTGACACGATAGCCTTTATCACGGCTGACTAAGCGCCAATATGGAAAGCTCCCCGGTACAGTCGGCATCAGATATGTGCGAGCACGGGAGCTACTCCAATAGATCTACACCGATAAACAAACACACCTAAAGTTTACCTCGCTACTCTACTGCTGGCTAATAAATAAAATTTACGTCATCGTCATCAGCTTATCGCAGTCCACAGCTGGACGTAGGCCTCGCCACTTGTTGGTCACTTCGGCTAAACACTTGGCTTTGCCTATAATCGCCAAGTTGGGCAGGCGGGTTGGCGATAGGCGTAGGTCCTCGCTCCGGTGACGTTGTTGCCCGATATCGGCCTGTGTTACGTAGCTACGCCTCCAATCCTGATGGTTATACCGGCACAGATCAGTTACCAGAGCCCTGTTTGTCATTCGGCAAGATGCACCACGTGCAGGTGAGGGTGAGCGAAAGGATGATATATCCCTTGCACCCCACGTAGCTTAGGCAGAAGCCACACGGTGCGGTGCGGCGCCGCAGCGGATCGACTGATTGATATTACAATGCCACTTCAGCACGAGTGTCAAACCGCAATGCATACCGTACAGACATGACGTATGGCTCCTCCTTTACGTGCTTCCACATATCTGATGCAGACTGTACCTACGTGTGATCTCATGGTTCGGTGTAAGGCTATCGGTCCCGCCTTTTTCGTCGAACGTGGCGTGTCGCGTTACGAACGACGATATCGTAGTAAGTGTTTACGTTAGAACAGTTCGGCAATGATGCAATCATTATGCTGATCACGTATTTTTATTTCAAGGTCTAGATATAAATTCTAATTGCAAGGTATTCTAAGAAATGTGACTCAATTTAAACAAATGTATGAAAGTCGATGTTACAATAAAAACTATTACAATGCTTATTAAAAGAATACATTTGTTGACGGTAATGTCCATCAAGTTGTTTAGTACCCATAGTACACGCTTCGGCTTAGTTTGGGGCTAGGTGGCGATGTGTGGCCCGTAGCATGTCTTGGGTCATTAATTTATTATTTATACATGCCCCCCAATTTAAGTATAACATGATATTATCTACATAGGTGACCGTTGATTATAATTGCTCCACGTAAGCGCCATACTCTTCAATCAGGATAGGTTCAAATGTCGCCGACATACGTAACGTAAGCCAAAGCCATAAAAGGATCGGATATAATGCTAGCCTTTCCATATTTGATGGATTGCCTGATATATACATAGTTGTAATCTTTTGACAAGTCTATATATATAATATATTATGCTGGTTGGTTGTTACTATCAGCAGACATTTTATAGATAGGGCCCGCGGCTTTGTCCGTATGAATATCGGTGATAGTCGTATGTGAAATGATAATAGCCTTATGAGTTTAAGAGAGACAGAGGTAGAGCATAGCGAATCCGAAGTCCGCAGAAGGAAGTCGCTTTCCACCAGGCGTAGGGAAGCCATTATGTTTGGCTACTCTAAAAAAAGTTATAGCCTAATTATAGCCGATATATGTATGTTGAATTTTATTAAAACCCGTTCAGATAGTCGATACAGTTTTACAAGCGTCTATCAATCCATCCAAACAGTTGTATGTCAGATGATGATTATCATTTATTACCGTAGACACAGGAACTATTTGTAAGTTTCAATAATGTAAGGAAATAAACCATTACTTATAGCGTTTATCCACAGCTATGCTTCTGGAAGTCAAGGTACTAATTTGTCTAACCAGTTGGAGTATGTTAGTTAATAAGTAGCAGTAGCTTGATATACTTACCACACCATAATGATGGTGTCATTATGGTGTGATTCGGGATTAATTCTCAAACGCCTTTATCTGTAGTTGACGAAGTCAATCTGACGCAGCCGGAGTAAGGTCTCGCATTCGTCCAGGAAAACGGCGGAGCGGATATTCCTCTACACCATGCATCATTGTCTGGTTTGAAGCACCACAATCACAATCCGGCGGGTTTTTATGACAAGCAATCATGTACTTTGCCCTAGCGTGTTCCCGGTGCCGCCTAGTGCCAGGGTTTGCTTTCCTAGACAATCTCCTGCACTTTGCCTCTTTTCTTCACATTGCCGCTTCTTGAGATTAATCTCTGCCATTTCCGCGTACGACAAGTACCTAATCATCAATTTAGTAATCAGATCATCCGGTCCTTTTAACCCTAGAGTGGGCGCGCCTTTTAGTGTAACGTCAGTGGGCGCGTGGTGAGCATTTTGCCGCCGCTTTTCTTTGACAATTTTAAGTAGGAATACAACAATTAAATAATTTTATTTTCTTATGATTTCAATAATACACAAATAAGTAATGATAATTCAATATATTTATTAAACTCTGCTTTAACAACTTTGATTTACAAAAGGTTTAAGGAAACGTAACATTTTAATTGGCTTTTTTTTACTTATCCTACATAAATAATTATTTCTCTCATCTATATTCATCATTATAGATTGCATTGGCATCTGCGCGTCATTCTCCCAATAGAATACTCTTCATTCATTTGGTCTACGATGTCTCCATGGAGAGGACGTGGAGACAGTTCAGTCAGAATCAGATCCTTGTCAGAATCATCTGTAGATTGTTCTGTAGCAGTGTTATTTTCACTATAATAACTAGATTAATCACTTTCTGACACACTCTCGTGTATAAGCTGTGCATTTGCACATTCAAATTTAGTCATTCCTTCTATTCCTCGTCGTCGTACTCGTACCTTATAAAATCGTCTATTTTGTCATTAATTTTCGTTATAATCAATAGATACTTTTAAATCCTGAAAATAATAGTTTTTATTTAGTATTCACAATAAATGCAGCATAAAATATGTTCTCTATTTCAACTTTACAAAAAATACATGATATAATTTTTACTTACGCGAGTGGGCGCGCGGTGAGCAATTTGCCGCCCGCCGACACCTGATGGTAGAAAACTTCTCCTCAAGGCGACCCCCGCGCACTGATGACGTACTGCTTTTCGGCACGCATTGAAAATAAAAGTAGGGCCAGCTACTGAAAAGCGCAAGACTAACAGGCAAATGTTTCTGGAATTATTAACGTTCTTTTAGCGCGGGCGGCAAAATGCTCATAGCGCGCCCACTCTAGGGTTAAATATAAATAGCTAAGCAGTAACCTTATATAGATTCTTAAATAAACAGACACTTAACACGAAGTCCCAGATCTAACAAAGCTAAACGCCATTTAAACAGATAACGCATAGCTACATTGTATCGTCAAATAAGTTTGCCCATCGCGTTAGCAACAGCGGTCTACAGACGCCGGCTGATAAAATTCCCAGACGTGTGAATTAGCTGAATAATCGAGGAAAACCAAGTTGCATAGCTGCATTCCGAGTTACCAAGTCGGGGCCCAAGAACAATGGGCTCGTTTGGTACAATAAGTGTAGGCTCGGCGGGTATAAAACTTGATTGATGGCACATTCATACGCGCAGTCATCTTCGACAAAACAATTTCGTGTTGCAAGTCCTTGTAGTGCTAAGGATAAAATAATTTGCTTGTATGCAGTTCTACCAATAGTTCTAAGAGTAGGTACTAGGTAAGTATGAAACATATTCGTGACATACATGATAAGTATCTCCTAGAAATTGTACAGTATTTGTACAGACAGACATTTTAAATTGTAAATTGCGGAGCGCCGCATTAATAAAAAACAAATCCATCCTTATGTGTTTTAATTGAATTATTGATCCTTTTTATTATTGTATCACATCCACAGACTATTAATAAATTACCATGTCAAATGTTATTTACCTACCAATTACAGTTCGTAAATATTGAAGGCAATACCGATATCATATCGGTAATCACCAGATGGATGAAATTTAAGCTCAATTACAGAAAACAGAATTAAGCCCTACTCTGCTAGTCCCGTGAGTCTGTGATGGCGGAACTAAACAAAGTAGGTACCCTTTTAAATCCTGGTCACGTCCCACCATCTCCGGTTATATTGGCCGAATCTTGGGAGATGCGCGCGGATATTTCGTGTGGCCAGGCACTCTGAACTCCACCGCGCGCAATTTCTTGACTCCCTACAAATTCTTTAGTCTTAATTCCTGGTCAATGGGATGTACCCAGCGCACCGACTCGTCACAGCGCTACAGTGGCAGTCGCGTCACGTCACCGCCGCGTGGCTGATAAGTTATCAGCCGCCGGAGCGCCAAGGAACTTTCCACTACGATATCTGGCATACTAGCATAAGCGTATCGACGCACCCTCCATTAATGTCCATTATTTTCAATATACTTTTGGAGGTAAGTTCGGGTCATGCTCACAAAAATTACTACGTAAGGTAAGGGTAAATCGTTGCAAGCCGTCAGATCGACTAATATAGATCCATTAACCTTCACCAGAAGCTTAGGAGTTGCGGTGGGGTCAGGCCTGAATCAAAGCCTGACCTTTTTGAGCCCCGCTTCCTGTAGTCCTGTCGTTATCAAATATCATGTACTATGTTGTTATGTACTATCATGATGATAAGTATGGCTAGGGTATCTACAAGAATAACCACCATTTCGTAGTTTCGAAATAGGCCCGACCTAAAATCGCTAGCGAACAATATGTCTGTTATTTTATTTTGCTGTAAATGTTTAATTTTTCGTGCAATAAAGAATATCTGTCTAGCGAATCTCCACACTATCCGCGATATTTAAGGGTTGTAAATCCAATGAAAAAATTCATATTTTATCTAAACAACACCCAAAACCTAATCTACCTCGCGAGTGTCTTCACTGTTTGACACAACTTGTGCAAACAGATGTACAGAATACAGAACAGCGAGGTATTGCTGCGCGATCGTGGCCGGATGTTTGTAACGTGCGGGCGGATAAGGCTCGCTCTGTGCATGTCACACTTGTCAATATCTAATACAACTTTACGTAACATTATACATAAGCTCTTTCCACATAACGAATGTTGAAATTTCTGTCAGAGGTGTTTATTGCCTTTGCGACAACTGACATAAATTTTAACAAGTTTTCAGTACGTTCTTTTAGGAATTGGGAACGTGTTTCTAAACAATTGCAAATTAATTTATTTTTAAACTTGTTAGAACTAAACGAAATGGAAAAAGTTATAAAACTGTTTACGAATTCAATCAAAATTTAAGAGCTCTATTGTAGGGCGGGTGGGGGACTTGCACCAATTCAGACATGATCGCTTCTCTAATTGACCTCACTGAGAATCGTAGATAAGAAAACCACGTCATCCAATCGTCAGTTATGGAAATAATTATATGGAAATGTCCCTAAAGGTCCATTATGCATTCTACTTAACGGTATAACGTCAGTTTTATAATATAAGCTACATTTATCAGTAATATAACAGAATCCGTATTTACAAAACAATAAATTTATAATGAGTCTGCTATCGATTTGCTTAATTCCAATTAAGTGCTATATCTCCTTAGCAGATAACGCCGGTATTGCAATGTTTGTCGCCGTTATCTGGAGTATCGTTAGCTAAGTTACGTCAATCGTTAATAATGCTCGTCTTATCTTACTATTATATCCACTGTTTTACAGTTTACCGCTTTTATAAGTTGTTTATTGGTAATATTACTCAACTGTAGTGAAATTATTTAGAATATATTATTCTGTACTAACTTATATGTCATTTATCTAATATTGTGGTAATTCCTATCCCTATTATTGTATTTACCTATTTTTGTTATGGTACTCGTATGTTAGTTAAGTATTCAATTACCTTATCTGTTAATAGTTGAGGGTGACGCACTTAGTGTACATCTGTAGTAACAAATTATTATCGTCATTGTTCGTTTGTATTTGTATACAATTGTACCTACACAGCTGTGATAAAATGTGTACTTCGGAGTCACGGCGGTTTTCCTCCACTTTGCACAATCTTCGGCATTATTTACGTGTTACTTCGGGTCTACGATCCCTTACCCTTTGGAAACCAAAATGATGGAAAATAAAGAAATCAGCCATTAGTCTGTTGCCATAAGCACCAACTGATCTCAAAAGCGACCAAAGTTACTTCACGGGTGTTTAGGCTCATCATTATCATAGGCATCATCAGCATATCAGCATAGTCGTACTGGAAAGCAGCAGTGAACTGCTATATAGGCCTTTCCAGATGTTCGCCAAACACTTGAAGGCTTTACCCATAATCGCCACGCTGGTCTGGCGGGTAGGCGATCGCAGGGCGTAGCTTCTCAATCCGGTGACGCTGCTGCCCGTCATCTACCTTTAGCCTGTAGCTACGCCTTTAATAGTGATAGTTATACCTACCGTCACCAGTCGATTTCGGCTAGGAACATAGAATTTCAAGAACGCTACCGCGTTTGCGCGAGATGCAATTTCAGAAAAGTATCCGCCACATCATCTCCGTAAAAGTTTCAGTTTGTCTATTTTACTACATTATTAAAATAACCGCACCCTTAAGATATAGGTACTTATAATATTAAAAATAATATGTCAGTCGAACGCGATATGGTGATAAATCGACAACGGTCGTGCGTAAATGCAATCATGCCATAAACTTGTTGATAACTCGCCGGAGATAAGCGAAACTTGACACGAAGTACATTTGAGACGTGTGTGGATATCAGCGTGATAACTGCATATCAGTTTATCAGGCTTATCACTTGTTTGTCCAACGGTACGCCTCGACATCGAAAACAAATATTTTGTGCTTTGCTATATTTTACTTTAGTGTCTTTCATTTTGGTAAGCTGGCGTATCTGTACGTGCTACTTGCTATCTAGGATTATTATAGATTAAAGGAAATGTGTCTGGCATTAAAGTGTTATAATTGTGGGGCTAATTTCTTTTGTCTTTTTTTTTTGTTACAAAATACTGACATACTTTAACCTGGGGACAAAGCGTAAATAAATTCCCTCTTGTGGTATGGTAGGTATGTAGCTGTGATGATCCAGGAAATTTGCCTCCTAGGTTACAAATAAAAGAATACAGTTAATCATTAGGAATAGCGTTATATTAAGAGTTTGTAACAGTCAAGACAATATTTGAACAAAAGATAACGTTTAAAAACAGCAAGAAAATACTTATAATGCGAGTTTTTGAGAAGATGTTTATTTCACACAATATAAAAAGTAAATGATTGTAAATATATCAATAACAGCGGTGATCAAAGTTATTTTCTATAAATATCTCATTGGAAATCGAGTCTGGAAAATGTCATTTTATAAAGATTTTCATTTTACGTGGAGCCCAACGTGGGGTTATGTGCAATCCGATCCGTGGCACAAAAAAACTTAACCATTATCCAATCATAAGTCTTTATGTGTAAAAATAACTACTTTTACATAACATCATTTTCTCGAGCAGTATAAAAAGACGGAGATGATATCAGTTCTGTTGCTAGTGATAAGGCTTTGAGATGTACAATACAAGTCGAATATTTCCAACCACAACAGATTTGTAACAGATCTATCTTCGTAGCCGATAGTGGTGTTAACGTAAATATCGATAAGGTTGACATACGCATATCGTCTCGGAACATTTTCGATATCAAATATAACTAGTCACGGTGTTAGTGCGATACTGTTTTATCGAGTAATCGACCTATAATATGTGGAATATTTGACTGGCCGAGGGCTCAATTGATAACGATCCCTGCCTTCAGAAACGAGGATCGTAGGTTGGATCGTTTTCCGGACGGGACTAACATTTGTATGTATTTGTTCTGTATCCGAGTGTTTATATTTGTATTTAAGGATACATTTGCGGTACCTTCGTTGTTGTGATACCCATAACAGAATTCTGCTTAAGCTACTTTTTCTGGGATCGGAGCAATCTACCTATGTGATGTTGTCTGATATTTATCTATTTGATTTAACGTGGTTCGATTTCTGATAATTCCGATACATTTCAGATAAAACTGGTATCTCTTGATAAGCGAGGATTTGGAATTACCGTTGCGTCCGCTTGTTTACAGCAAGTCCGATTCCAATCTTCTAAACTAAACTTCCTTATCTATTCCGTATATTTGCTTTCTCTTATCAAATGAAACACTCATTCGAGTGTGCCAAAACTCAGATATTAAAACGTTTACAAAATCCATTCGTATTATGTCCATATCGTACTCAATTGTGGTGTCTTTTGGAGCATATCTCTGAAGACTGAAATGTATTCGGGATTTAATGTGTGTACCTTTTTTAGCTCAACTTGGTCACGAGGAAGACTGGTGTAGCGATGCACACACGAACATTCTATGATGCAACGCGAACGTTGGAAGAAATACTCTTCTAAACTCTCTTAATCTAGCATACAGGTATTTCTCCTCGTGCTTCGGTTTAGTGGAACCAACTTCCTGCGACAATCTTTCCGAACGGGTATGACTTGGAAACTTTCAAGAAACGAGCGTATTCCTATTTAAAATGCCGGCAGCGACCCCAGAACTCGAGTTGCGTGTGTCCATGCATGGGCGGTGTTGACTGCTTATAATCAGGCATCACATTTGCTCGTCTTAAACCCACTTCACCAAATATTATACACAATAATAAGTTTCAATCTGCATGTTACCTTCAACTTGAATCACCGAGTGCAAATGATGTCATTGTTATCTGGTAAAAATTTACGATTTTGAAAATATTCCGTGCGCATTTGTTACAATTAGCACAGACTAACCACAATTTTATTACAGTAATATTTTTCCAATAGATATAGGTACGTGAATCGTCACTAACCAGACCATGTGTTTGTGGGTGATTAATAAGAAA
Organism: Conogethes punctiferalis; assembly: GCA_031163375.1. Classification (NCBI taxonomy): domain Eukaryota; kingdom Metazoa; phylum Arthropoda; class Insecta; order Lepidoptera; family Crambidae; genus Conogethes; species Conogethes punctiferalis. The sequence continues at coordinate 2,188,340 of CM062088.1, forward strand.
TCAACATGATATTTGTTCATGTCTTTACTAATGACGTTACGTAACTGTACTCAATTGGACGAGATACACAGAAAAACAAATTCGTGGAACATTCTCAATCGTATTATCATCTTGTTTGGGTGGCAGCAAACCGACTTATCGACTTTTGTAGAACGGTACGTATAATACAAGTTACGTTGTTTACGTGCCACGACGTATCAACAGTTTATATTTGGTATTTTAAGGCTAGGTTCACGTTCACCGATGGGAAGGTCATCGGCTACTGCATTGGTCTTTTTATTATCGAATGCTCTCTGTGCGTGTTTTAAAAACATGAAATAATCAGGATGAATCTTTATTTTGCGACTGTCGTTTGTTATGTTAATTTACGCGTCCGTCAGCGCAGTAAAATTGGACGTAATGTTCGCAGCTTACTTTTGCGACTGTCATATGTTTGTGCGGATTCACGTACGCGTCAGGGCAGACGTTTACTACTCGTATAATTTACGCACCCTTTGATGCGCTGGATTCGCGACGCTAACAATAGACGGTTCGCGGGCGTTAGTTTAGATAATTATGTTAGGACTTGGACCGGTGTTCGAGTAATCGTAAGTGGGACACGTTAGATTATTATTAAAGTATTTTGGAAGACTCATTGAAATATTGTAATACGGATGATGACAAGGTATGAAAATGAAGAAAATAAAATTAGTCCGTCTCTTAGATAATAAAAAAATATAAGACCCGTATTTTTTGTTTTGTCGAAATAACAAGAAAATACTAAGATATAGCGCATTAAAGTTACGGAGTGGGGGCTAACTACGTCACGTTAGAGTATATTTTGTACTCTAACGTGACGTCATGTGACATTTAAAATCAATGTATCTTCGTAAGTTTTTGAACAAGAGGCAAAATAAAAAATACGTATCCAATATTTTTCATTAATCTATCTGATGGACATTAAATTATTTTTTAGTTATCATTCCAATTGGTTGTACATATATTGTAATATTGAGACACCGTTAGAAAATATTTCACTAATGTACCTACTTCGGTTCTACTTGGCCTGGTAACAAGAAATGAGATTGAGTGACTACGATTATTACGTTTGGCAAAAGATTCCTGTCAGTTCGCCATATTGGCCAGCTAGATATTTAGCAAGGTCCTCTAGGGCGTAAATATATACTTATATTAAATAAATGTATAACCGAAGACTTGCCATGCTGGGCCCCATAGTGCTATCTACATAGTCCGAAACTATGCCGCAGTTTGTACTATTTTTTATTGTTCACCGGGGGAAAATGCATTTTTACGCTGCTCGGGTGAGCAGCAGGGTATGGGCAAACAACTGATAAATCTTACAATTTTTTTTAACTGACATGACATCAAAATAAGAACGTTCTGAATTCAACTGAATACTCTTGTTTTTGTTGTATGTTAATTACATCTGCGGGAATTGTGTAGCGGTCACTAAAACTGAACCAAGCTAGTCGTCTATATACCTATCAGAAAAGTACTTGATTTGTGTGATTGGTAATTTGTGGAAGAGCACTGAATCGATACTCTGATCTGAAAAGGCAGAACTCACTAAAACGAGCCATCGGGCCAGTCAATTTGTAACAAAAGTACCTAAGTGATCCCTCATTCTAAACGACAATAAGTTGACAAAACAGTATCACATTATGCAACCCGCGTGTGCGACGGGACGCGGCGACGGCAAACGTGACACGTCCGTCCGAGAATCAAACCCAAATGTCAAGGTGAAGGCGACGGCGCGAAAGGAAACGCACGGTGACGTCACGCGGCGGCCATCTTGCCGCGCGTAACCGAACTTTTGTGCACCGCCCGTGGAGCGGGGACCGATACAAGTAGACATAGGTACATAGCAGTGGCGTAACTATAGGATGGCTAGTCGGGGACCCTAGGAAGGGCTTTACGCATACACCAGGGCCCTAGGTACAGGAAGCCTGGGTTATGTGGGACTCACTCCTAAAACGGAGAGTTCCCACTAAAATTGACGGTGGTCAGCTACGCGCGCTCATAAGACTGGCGGCACAACTCGGAAGGATGAAGTGGTCCCGGTACGACGTCACTGACCACGTGTGTCCGAAGACACGTATCGGCGTCGTCTTTCTTGGGGTCGCTGATCAGAGCGCCACAACCCCGAAGTCCCTTTTAGTCGCCTTTTACAACAGGCAGGGATACCTCGGTAGTATTCTTACGCCCCATACCGCAGGGCGCAGCCGTATGGGGCCCCCTGCCATGAGAAAATCGCAACACCCGACGTTAATTTATCACACATTTAGTAAATAATCTGTTAATTGGCCACAGGCCTATATATATATATATAGTTACGCTAGCTAGGGGTGTAATCTATCAGCTGTTGTATTTTTTTTCTGTGTAATAAATAATAAATAAATAATCTTTTCGCTCCAAGTCGGGTACCTGCCCGTGATGCATCCTGGTGCATCAAACGAGGCTCTGGCAACCGACTGTTAGCGGTATAACCATTACGATTGACAGCATAGCAAATGCCACAGGCCAATGACGAGCAGAAGCGTATTACATACAAGAAGCTACGCCCTGCCATTGCCAACCCGCCTGCCCAGCGTGGTGATTATGGGTGTCTCCAGGTGTTTGCCCAAAGTAGCGAACTACTGGAGAGGCCTTATGTCCAGCAGCGATAGGCTGACGATGATGATGATGACTATAGTTACGCCACTGGTACCATAATGTACTATCCTTAACGGCATAAATGTGTCATCATTATGGCGAACATTAAAAGTAGAAAACATGAAAAGTTGCAATTTAAAGTACGTTTATTATCACCAGTAATCTAATTTTTCTCTCTATCTTATATTAAGGTCAGCCCTCTCATTGCTCATTGAATTTGGCTTACCCATGGCACTCCCTTAACCTTGTAATACCCTTCCGCACTAGCCCTACCCTTGCCTCTGACATTCAACCGGAACCGGCAAGACCGGTCCCACAACCTCCGAACTGTGTACGTACGCGATCATCGGGCGACATCACCCCTCAAATTCAGGGCTCTATACAATCGCGCGCAAAATTCATTCACTTTCCTCGTTCTAAATTTAAACGGTGTTACGAAACGGATTATCGCCAGATTGGCGAAGAACAAAGGCCCGCTGTCATGGCCGCCGGTAATTATTTGCAGACGATTGGTCACAGCCACGGTCAAGTGCGAGTGACGTAGGGCGGACAACTCCAATGACGGAGCGATTGTAGCGTGGAGATGCATCTGGCGACAACTGATAGCTATTAGGCGTTGCACGCAATGCGTCCAATATCAATGCTCATTTTCATACCGTTGTACTTCGTTTTAATGTTTTCAAAGTAGATGTAGCGTGTTCAGCGTGTTCTAACTCAACAAAGTGATTAGCAAGCTACTAGCTGCAGATTATATCAGTCCGCGATTAGTGAAAATTTTCCTAACCTGGTGTACTTACAAGTTATCTTAATTTAAACTTTCATTGAAATCCATTCAGTAGTTTATGCGTGTACTAAGAGTAACAAATATTCATCCATCGAATCATCCAAACTAACAACCAAAAAGCATTCGCGTTTGGTAGGGAACATAGCACATAGATAATATTAATGGGATAAGTAAGACAACTTATTTTCTCTAAGCAGTTCAAAGTGAAGCCACTAACACCGCTGCATCGTAAGAAATACTCGACGTTAACGTAAAATTATATATTAATGAGGAAATAGTGCATCAATGGATGTTTCGTTTGAATCGCATCGTGATCACGCGTGTTATAAAAATATCTCACAACAAGTGAACAGATTCACGTTTTTGCAATCAGGTTAACGAACTAATGAACGATTTATATCTACGGAGATCACAGAGATATTAGTCACAGGAGATTAAACACATGATATTAATCTGAAAGAGGCTGAATCAATAAGGAATTGAACACACAATCAGCTACTGTAGAGTGTGTTTTAAGTATGAAGAGAATTATAACATTTCAATCAATAATTAATATTAAGTAGTACGACGTTGCCGGGCAACGTCACGTTGCTACTCTCTTCAGAAAAATACACTTCCTCTATCTGAAGGTTGTCTGGAAGAGAACGCTTACTAGCGATAACACCGTCCAGATTGTACCACAAGATGTCTGTATCACCTTTTCTTTATTTATTTTGTATTTTCAGCAATAAAGAATATCTATCTATCTATGTAAGTAGATACCACCATATCGTTGTTGCTTAGATAGTTAAGATAAAAGTAATACAAGTACCTACATCATTTCCATCACTATGTGAAATTACCTGTTTACCTTTACATTGAGCTAATTATTATGAAAGTTGATGAATACACTTAGACCTTGCGGAAAGTGAAATGTTCACGACAAAGGAACACGATAACGATTATCTTTTGAAAGCTGTTTTGTTATTATTGTGATTAAAATTCATTGTTTCGTTACATGCGCATTAAGCTTTTAGTACCAATCTACAAAACTAGGTAGGCCCTAACTAAAAGCTAAACTCACCTTTTGGTTAGAGAAAATTGCTCCCCAAATTGTTTGGTGATGATATCGTTTATGTATCTGACTTTGCAAAATTTAAGTCAAGTTAGTCATACAATTACATATCTAATGAAAAAAGAAGAACTAGCTCGTCACTGTCCACTACATTAAATTAAAAGACATAACTGATAAAATCATGTAACTGTTCCACCTTACTTGCGAAATTAGGATTGACTTATACATACATTGTTGAGTTGATTGTATACATCTATCTCAAGCACGTCGGAATCACACCGTAAACGATTGTTGATCTCGCCGCGAGTTCTCACGTGGCGAGGTGCGCGAGCGCAGTGCGTGCTAAATGTTAAACTGTTCCCGGGACTATTGTTCTGGCGTGGCTGCGTCACGTAAGGAAGTTTACACACGAGAACTTTGCGCTAATAAAAGTTACAAACTAAAGACGGCATAGATAAGAGAATGGGTAGAATTAAGAAAAACACCTAGGACGTTTTGGAAATCGAAAGTCAAAGCATATTCACTGTATATTCTACAAACACGCCACAAAAAAGATACAGCAAGTGATGAAGTAAAGTTGATGGGATTGGAAAAAGCAAACAAAATCTTTACCAAACATATTTCATCAGCACTTGTATTACAATACACGGCTTTAATCTCTAAAACTAGTCATATGACCACGACCGACACGTAATAATCGTCCAGCTATTTAAGATGTTGTTGCCGCGGAAAGAAAAAAACAAATAGAAACACAACTCACGAGGAAATAATTAAGCCAATCGTTTATTTGCTCTCTCCACAATTACGACGAGACGGTTCCGAAGCCAGTTCTCACTGGCCACGAGAAGTATTCAATCAGACAGCAGACAGTACGTCACGTCATCCATCGCTGACTCAACTGCAAGCTGGCTCCAATTAATTTGAACACCGCCTAAATACAATCAAGTTCCACACCGAAACGAAACACGCCATCTTTGCATTCACAATGGCGTTTTAATTGCAGCCATCGTGTTCCCAGCTTTACGTCACTCTATTCAAGACAGTCATTTCGAAATTAGACGTTTGCAAGCTATGAGACTGCAAATGGTGTGAATTTTGTAAAACGACTATTAATCCTAAGCAACAAGTAGGTGTTACATAAATCGCAAGGCAACGCATGTGTTAGGTAAATAATAATGTGTTAGAATTAAATGGCAAAGGTTGAAATTATGAGTACTGAATCGAATAGTAATGAGTTTAAAGGTTTTAACACACAGGTAATAGATGAACTTTCATAAACGCTTTCAACGGGACAAAAACCATTTCCTGCCACTTCACAAAAGGCGCAGCAGAAAAAGATCCGAGCTTCTGTGTAAATCATTAACATCGTTAGGTGTTATGGGAATTTGAAAGTGAATAATGAACCCACTGGCACTTGTGGGGTGGTTGCACACCGCGTCGACCGTGCGAAGGTTCCCACAATTATACACCTAGCTCTTTCTTAGATCACTTTTTGCCGACCGGTCCACGGTTCACCTCAGATTCAGAGCCCCAAGACGACTCACGCGAATGATGAAATCCTTGGCACTTGATTTACATTCTAACCGGTTTCAAAATAGAATATCACCTATAATATTTCTAATTCTAACAGAACACGTTCTTATAAATTTGGAATCGCGCGTTTCCAGAAGCTGTTATTTTGAATTCACATCGCAAGATGTTACCGAAACCGTGCAGGTTTCGCAACGTTTGGTGGAAAACTTGTTTTTGGAACGGCCGCGTGTGGTGTTGTCGAATGTTTGGAATACGCGAGAGGCAGGAGTGGAGGCGAGCGGACGACCTTCGTGGGACCAGTTTCGGACACCGCAAGCGCGCCTGTTTGGCGGAGCGGACAGAAACGTGCGCGGCGTGACGCGACACGTCACGTCTCGTAACGCCCGCACGTAACTAATTGGGTTTTTATGTCGGCTACGGTGGAAGCTATGGTGTTTTTGCCTTTACGTGGAAACAGACTATTTTTACTTTCGTACGATTAAATTGACGCTGGCTGGACACATCGCAGTGTGCGTGGGTCGTTATGTTTTAGGTGGAATACAAAAATTAAACACCTATTACACGATAGTCCAAATCGTCGCTAGCAAAACTGCTATTCTGTTGTTTTAGTTGTAAATAAATATTCTTTCGTTTTAATAAAACTGTTGCTAAGGATAAATTTCGAGATCTGCGTCGTCTCTTAATAAATTTTCTCATATCGTCGACTATTACCAATTTATTCAGCTTCTTCGACCCACCACCACGATACATCACACTCATCACACACATTAAAAGTTTAACATCAATACTTACCTGTATAAATTTCATACAGAACAAACTGTTATATTAGAGAAAGCGCAAACGAGCAATAAAACTCGCAATCAACATTATTTACTATTAAAAATATCGTAATTCACCTCGCGTCTGCGGACGAGAGACTGCACGTGATCGACATCGAGAATAGAAATCTCGATGAGAGCGGACGCAAAAATAAACCGAGCGAGGGGACGCGCGAAGGGTGGCTGAATGGGAAGGAACGGGAGCAGACGACGGCCAACAAAGAGCTTCCTTAGCGTACCTGCAACAAAGAACGGGTACGGTTAGTGCACCACTCGCGTAATCGGCACATTGTACACTTATGTAATACCAAATATAAGGATCACGGTGTAAATAGCTTTCCAGGCCATATTAACCTGTCAAGCCCTCACGCAAAATAGGCGCTTTGTCGTCGAGTTGCGGAAAACGGCCCATTCAAACTAACTAACTAGCCTGTCAAGCGTTCGAACTGTAACACGAACAGCTACGACTTTGGAGCCTTCAAGAAACGAGCGTACTCCTATTTAAAAGGCCGGCAGCGACCCCAGAACTCGATTTGAGTTGCGGGGTGTCCATGGGCGGTGTCGACTGCTTACTATCAGGCATCACATTTGCTCGTCTGCGGCCTCTTGCATAAAAAAAGCAAATTGTAGGTACTGTGTCGTAGCTCTGTCTGTAGCCTCATGCGACAAACGTTTGTGCGTAGGAAGATACAGAAAAAATAGGTGGTACAATGCAAATTGTACTGTTACGATTTGCATTACGAAAGCACAAACCATTGTGCGCAGGATGCTTGACAGGTTAACATACAGGAATCCCAAAATAATATTGCAAAGTGCACATTTTGAGTTGAATGGCCCGTTTTAAACAATTTATTACTTAATATTCATAAGTTACTAGATCAACAGACATTGACATTTAAATGCATGTTGTTGATATTTTAATTAACAGTCTTGTTGTTATCGAAAACATAATCTCGAATAATCTGATATACTTTCAGTTCTAAATTCTATCAACAATATCAATGTAATGTTAACATGTTATTGTTAATGTAAACCACACCATGAATCAAATGGCAAATCATGAAAACATTACGCAGTTAACCTTTATACCAATAAAGATAAGTTACTTGCAATGGAATCCTAATAAAAATTTATAATCCAGGCTAGGGCAATATTGAGTAATTTAGTACAACAAAAGTGAGTGCAGATGCAATGTCTGCTTTAACATAAATGGATTCGCAATGCGAATATTGTAAATAACAGATTTATACACTGGAAAATACCTCACTAATATAGACACTGGAAAATACCACTGTTTACGTGTATTTCAAATCAGGTAATGTCTATGCATGTATCGCTGCAAAATGTCTGGTGTCAAATCAACAGACTGACTGACAGCCTATTTGGAGGTATATCTACAATAAATGGCGACTAAAATCATTATTTAAAATGCACCTGAAACTACGATCACTCTGTCAAGAGTGACATCGACGAAGAAGAAAATGTACCTATACAATGTCAATTTAATATTGCATGCACTGATTTTTTTTATGAAATGAGCATTTAGGATGTCCACATTCCACCTGATGGTAAGCGGTCGTGAGGGTCAAATGTTAGGTCGACAGGCACAATAGGACAAACCCATCGTGCCTGTCGCCCTCACCCTGAATTCCCACTGATATGCCGTTTCACGCCCCGCGCTCCGCCTCAAGAACCCAGGATTGTAAGAGAAAGGAAAAAATTTTTGAGTTTCAGTTCTATGTATGGGGAACCATAAAAGTTTTGGATTTATTTCTGATTTAATTTTATAATCTTAATGCGGTTTACAGAATACACCGCACCAAATGTCAATAATGTAACTCTTATAGTTTTGGAATAAACTGGCTGTGACATACGGACAGACAAACAGACAGATATGACGAATCTATAAGGGTCCCGTTTTTTACCATTTGGCTACGGAATCCTAAAAAGGTTACAAGTAAAGCCCGATTGTATTTTTGAATACAAAGATAGTCTCTATCTAATATTAGAATCCGATGAGGTGTTATCGTATCCGTTTGACATTTTAATTGCAAATCAGATGACGTCAATGGACATAATGAAGTAGTAAAAAGATTAACCGACTCCCAAATAAACAATGTAGGTGTCGAGCTGAATAGGCGGGTGGTCTCACAATCGAATCTGGCGGTAACCGTAACGGTAATGTACCGGTAACTAACAGTTACCACTTAAAGTAAAGAGATGAATTCTTTGGAATTCCTCATTACACGTACTTTTTTGGAAGATAAACACCTAATTGCGATCTTTATCGTGACGTCACCGGTAAATCCGATCGCTTTCGATCTTATTTTTTTCCTATTCGTAATCTATTTTAAAGATTATATATATTGTCACTCATTCGTTGAGAATCGTAAAGTCAGTGACATGCAGCAGAGGTTAAGGTTTCTTTTAATGCGACCAAGTTCCATATCACACTATAACTCACCACTATAACATTTTAATAATATGCAGTTATCGAGCACTGTTATGGTTTATTTAACAGAAAATAAACTTTAAAACTAGTCTAGAATGTTCCTTGAATATGAATGCCTATAGAATAACCTACTGATAAAGTACTGACTGAGTTAGTCACAATAAAAATTAAAATTAGTTTGCCTACTATTGTTAATTTCTAGGAGAATAGTGATAATATAGTAGACTACATATCTATACTTATAATAAATCTGTAGAGAGGTCAAGGTCTGTCCATGAAATATTTTTTCAAAATAACTATCAGGGGGTGATTAGTGATCGATACTGATGCCAAAAATGCAATCAGTAAAATTTTTCTCTGTCTGTATGTTCGTTATAGAAAAAAAAAACTACTGGACGGATTTTGACGAAACATGGTACAATTATTCTTCATACTCCTGGGCAGGTTATAGTATGCTTTTCATCACGCTACAATTAATAGGGCAGAGCAGTGTTGGGAAAACGGGAGAAAATCTTATCTGTATGTTTGATCGCGCATCACGTGAAAACTACTGCATGGCATTAAATGCGGTATTCACCAATGTATTGCTAGAAGTCTAACTTAAAATGTAGGTACCAATTTATGTAAGTCCGTTATTTTTCAAACCCGATATCCACGCGTGGGACGCCGCCGGCACAGCTAGTAATATAATATAGAGCGACGCATCTTCGCTTTGGGTATTTCAGATAAAGATTTCATTGGGTTACATTATTGAGTAAGGATCCCTAATCTTTTCTAGCCACGAATGAAGCCTATGTACTCAGGGTGAATAAAGCTTTCCAGTGGTGAAAGAACTATTGAAATCGGCACAGCAGATTTTGAGTTTAAACATTACATACATACACACATACAAAAATACAAATTTTTCCTCTTTGTAATAATAAATAAACATCATACAACATCACATACATTGCTCTAATCCCAAAGTAAGAAGCTTGAACACTTGTGTTATGAGTATCAGAACAACGAAGGTACCACAAATAAATACTTAAATACGAATTATAAACACCCAGACACGGAACAAACACAAATGTTCATCACACGAATGTTTGTCCCGGGTGGGAATCGAACCCACGACCCTTAGTTCAGAAGGCAGGGGCACTACCAATTGAGCCACCGAGCCAGATAATATCAGTGTAATTCAACGATTTGGGAGGTCTCCCACACTTTAGCGGTTAAAGAGTAGCGTTTATCAGTTTCAGGCACATACTGGTTGCATAATATTGAACTAGTTGCGTATCCTTCCTGTACAATGACCCAATAGGCATGTGAGCCATCGCTGGCTGAGCGAAGCGCTGCACTGCGCTCGCTCGCGGTCGCGTGCGCGTGTCGCGTGTCCCGCGAGTGGCGCTCCTCACGCGACGCGGGCTTCCGACCCTCGCGTGCGTCACGCGACACTCGCATTTACAACTATCCTCACGAAAGCTAAATATAAAGAAGTGCTCCCATTATTTCACAATGCAGATAAGAAACGATTTCAAACGGCCCAAATGTTAATCACCAAAACGAATGCGCTTCTCGTGGTCGGTTTGTGCAACGTGTTGGTAAATTGTTGTTTCTAATTAATGTTCCACTTGTGACGTAAACGGATTAGCATCGTATAGGCAAACACAAAGGACTCATAAATAAAACAAATCGATTTTATCGGATACGGCTGACAATCATTGAACACACTTAGACAAATTAACATACAAGGCAACTGAAAGGAAACTTTCCGCTCTACATAAGTGGCCTTTCGTTTTGTCATCTGAATAAATCGATCTTGGATGTTCATCAATACAGAGGCAGACTAATAACCATCCAAGGGGAATGAGTATGTTCTTCTTAATCATTTACGTTAAGAGGACAATTCTGACGGTCTTGATTTTTTTTTTTTTTTTTTTTTATAGTAGCTCGACATAATGGCTTCCCTACGCCTGATGGAAAGCTAAAGAGAAGCCCAAGTCGCTGTGACAACTGGCAAGTAGCTGGTTAGTTACCTGTCAGTTGCCACTGCCATGCCGACCCAACCCTAACCCCCCACGAGCTCCGGAGACCCTACTCACCAGCAGAAACACGACCCGGAGGTCATTTGGCTGCGGTATTCTACAGGGTGGAGGTCCTTCCCCGGACGGGCAGCTCAATACGAGCGAAGATTCGCTATGCCCTACCTCTCTTAATTACATCTTTATTCGCATTAGAATTATTGCATCTGATATTCGCAAACATAAATTATAGGAAGCAAACTATCATACCAAAAGTACAATTATTTTCCTGCCATGCCTGCCTGCCAATTATTGGAGGCCACGATAGAGCGCGCTCACCAAGCATTAATTGGTACACTTTCGCCCTAAACAAACTCTAGGGGAACAAGGAGCCCCAAAAGAGTTCCATAGTTTGATCGTTCACAAATCCAATTGTATTTTTCTCGACGATTCCTGGTAGTTATAATCAAGTGAGGCACTGCCGGACAGGCTATGTCCAATGTGAAGATTTGCCGTAGTCACCACGCATGGCGTCACCGACCTGCCTGCAGTAGGATTAATTATGTGCCTAAGTAAGCGCTGCTGCGCGTTTCCTGATATTCTTTTAGTCGTCTTCTACGACCCACGACATGAGATGGGGCGGTGTTATAAGTCTGGAAACCACATTACACGAGTACTTGAACACGTTTAAGCCAAAAGGTAGATCCTAGAGGTAATTAATGAACTTTTAGCCGACAATGGCTAGGTGCGCTATCATTAGGGCGCCGAATCGTTTCCGTTCGCATCGCTGGCGTGCCCGGCCACATTAGCCGAAGTGGCTTCGGCACGCGAGACACGATTGGCCCGGACTGGCAGGGGGTGGCTCTATTGACCCTTCGTTCCTTAATTTTTTTGAAGACAATTTCATAGTTTGCATGTCATATTTCCAGAACATTTTGAGAGTTAAGCGTGTGTAGTGAGGTGAGGTGTGAGTTCTTAAAGCTGGGTATCTGACGATCCGATAATCATGCTTACACGCATCTCTCGCTTCGCCGCTTATGGATCGGAAAACTTTGTGTAAATTATAGGTAAGTTTGGTTTGCTCTGTTCCCAGAATATTCAAGCCCGCGCAATGCTTTTATCTAGATTTATATACCGCCGTATATGTGGGTTTAGGCTATTGACATAAGTAAGTGTATATTCTTAATCATCTATTTTCACCAACACGTTATTTTAAATAGATTATAATTGTAAGTAATCTCCTCCTTCAAAAGTCCTTTATGAAATTTTGTATAAAGGTTCACCATATAAGGGCATATCTTCGTTCATCCGACGTCAATCATGTGGTCGTGTGGTTTTGTATTTATCCATAGAACATAGACGAAACTCACGTACACACACAGTCAGATCATTCATGGCAATTAAGGCCAAATAGACTAATACTTTTTTAATGGCTAACGGGCCCGACGGTCACCTGATGGGCTGCCCCATAGACATCACAACACTTGAGGAGTCACAGAGCTTTGCACCCTTTTTTTTTTTTTTTTTTTTTTTTCTAGAGGGGAATGCATTAGGCACCTTCATGCCGCCTCCGGGGGGAAGCGGCATGGTGTGTGGGACTCACACCTCCCAAAATGGGAGGGCATACCCACTAAACCCCCCTGTGTCGCCAGTGGGCAGCAAGTTGCAGGGACACGGGTAGCGCCGAAGCATACGGCCACATCCCTGCCTGAGAGCTTTGCACCCTAGAGCAAGGTGTAGGCTGGCTTGTTTGAGGATCTCTAGGTTTTCATTCAGAAACACTTTTGCTTTCATTAGCAAACATGAGATAATAATCTAACCAAATTACGGCTCAGAATCTACTGCTTTACGTGTGTTTCTTGATCTTTAGGCGATATTTCTAACCATTAGCAACGAGGTAGCCACTTGCATGTACGGGGCCAATAAAGCCTACGTTCCCCTGAAGTGTTAACGCAAATTGTCGGATGGCGTGGCTCCACGCAGCGCTAGAAAGCGGACAGACAGACGCACGCGCAGATGCACATAGAGCAGAGCCGAGATCGCGTGACCATCGCTGAGACGAAGCCAAAGAACTAGGAAGGAGAAAGTCTGCCGCCTGCCTCGATATGCTTCACTGGACTAAACTCTACGATTAATCGAATAAAAATAAAAGCCTTTTATTATAATTTATGCAAACCATTTAAGGGTTTCAACCAGGGTAAGCGAACTCGCGGACGTCCGCCCTAAGATGGTCGGATAATATAGGTAGAATGGCGGGGAAAACTATTTGTGAGAGTAGCGCAGGACCGTGGCGAATGGCAATCAAGAGAAGAGGCCTATGCCCTGCAGTGGGACCGATAATAAAGGCTGATGATGATGATGAAACCATATAAAACGGGTAGAGGGAGCGAGCTGCTACAGGAAGTAGCGTAACTACGAGTATACCATTATTCGAGGGCTGTGGCAAATTCTTTGGATTATAACTAAATGTGTAATATAAATGTTGCGAGTTTGGATTTTTCTCTGACCGAGGACCTCATACGGCTTCGGGCTAGTGACATTTTGCCGACATGCCTTCTTGTGGTTACGCCACTGCTCCTGCATAAGGCTTAGATAATATGGCATGGCTTTTGCCAACTTAACGAGACCGTTTATTGTCAATACGTCTCTAAATACTAATTCTCGATTAGTTCACAGCACAGAACACCGTCGATGGTCACGTGGACGTCGTAACATGACTATGGCCTGGTTTACCAATTGACAATAAACCAGTTGGCGCCAAATGTCAACAGTCTAAAAACGTTTGTTCGTTATACCCACGCGTACAACGTAACGAGTAACGAACCTGAGTCGGATACTCTCATTACACGGTGCATTAGCCCAAATGCACATCCGTCGGACGGCGTCGCAGCGCATCGCATCGACTCGGTTATACCTCCTACTCAACTAGTGTGGTTATCTGTGTTATGTAAGCGGAATGCGGCCATGAATTTTAAGTGACGTTGCTGCCACATAATAGTCCGCTGAACGTCCTGCAGCGAAATTGCGCTATTTTGAGACAGAGCACACTAACCAGGTCTTCGTTTGTTCTATAAGTATCTAACGATAGCTGACCTCTCAGACCAAAGTCAAAAGCAAATGTTTCCCGAATTGATTCCACCTGAAATTTAATCCAGAACCAAAAATTAGAAGGGCAGCTTGACACGACTGGAGAGAGATCAACTGCAAAAACGTTTCACCCCCACTAAACGCGATGGTGGTCCGTTACGAGTATTCTGTCTAAGCGGGGTCGGTATTACCTTGGTGTACCAAGTATTCTAAGCTCCATACGAGGGCGAGCGAGCGATGTATCATGGATCGGGGGGACTTGCCTTATTCGCCATGCTTGACAGGTGGGTTGGTCACCGCAGTAGGTTTAATTTGTACTTTGGCCGTTTCTTGATATTCCCTTAGTCGTCTTCTACAATGTGATGAGATTGGGTGGCACTATACTTAATCCGAAAACCACACGGAAGAACAACGTACCTACCTAAAATACTTAATTTCACTAAAGACTCTTCATTAGAGCGATCCGCTAGCATGAACACACTTTCAATCCACTGAGCCCTAGATTCCTTACCCTTGTACCGTCTCCAAACGGCTCCTCGGCCCGATACCACCTCCAACCCTGACATTTCGAAGCACGTCACAAGCTCGTGTCATGCGCCGCTAAAACATGTTCCCCAGTCACGTAGATACCGCCGGTGACCCGGGACCTTTAAATGTGAGTTACCTGTCTAACCTCAATAACTCCGAGGATATAGACAGGCACGAACACGAACTTGCTCTGAATATTACAGTGAATATATAAGCGGTTCGGCTCTGTAATCGGGTTGGAGGTATAAAGAGCTGAACGTACAATGGTTTGTGTGACCTCGTAGGCAAAGGTAAGTCTACTCTTTGCGAAGCACACTACACTGTGCGCCTCATCGTATAGAATTGATAAAAATTAAAAAGCGAAGTTTGCACCAATAAGTCAAACAGACATAAACTGCAAACGGGCGCTCATAGGGACACTCCCAACTTTGCTATCATCGTATTTATTTAGGAATATTACAAATTAATTACTACTATAATATATGTATAACAGTATATTCGACACAATAGGCAAGAAAATAACGAATTTAAGGGTAAAGGAAATTACAGTGGAGAAATTGCTGGAGCAATTATTTACAGTTAAAAAAGGTTTTCCTTAAGAAAACAATCTGAGGATAAATTAGGAGGTCCTTGCAGTTCCTTTTAAGCGCTAAACAAATGGTATATAGTAATTAATTTAATGTTCAACTAGAATGCGTCAAAGAATCAAGACAATGCTGATAGCGTCATTATGATTATAACAATCTGCTAAACTGCCATTTCACGCTTCGTAACTTTCAATCAAGGTAAAAAGTTATTTGTAATAGGAAATCCTTCAACATAAGTCCTGCCATACAATTTGTTAAAGAGCACCAATAGCCGGGTCCACACCGGACGATTCACAGTGCTTCGTAGCAACTAGCACGCGACAGAGCTTACTTGCTTCCTATACAGTTATGGGGTAATTTCAACACATCATTATCAGTCTGCAAACGTGCACTGCTGGACATAGACCACCGCCAATGATGTCATTTGGGCGGATTTGCCTTACACGCCGAGCTTGGCAGGGAGGTTGGTGACCGTCGTAGGTTTTATTTATTTGGTTTACCAACGTTTATAAACAATTATACTAAAAACATACATTGGTGTATACACTATTGCTATAAACAGTTATAGGCAAACACTGCTTGCGCTAAAAAAAACCATTACAACGGAAAAATATAAATATGTAGCTTAAAAATTATATAACTACTAATGAGGTCTCTGCCTCCGAATCCTTCCAAGAGTTGGTAACCGATCTGCAGAGCTTGGCAGGCGAGTCATGGTGAATATCGTATCATATTTTCCTTAATGGGGCTATAAGGGGTGTGATAGTGTTACGTGGATATCTTGCAGGCACACGTAGCTTAAATCTCTGTAACAGTGGTGGGCAATCTATATTGTGGGTGAGAATTTTAGAGGCAAAACTTAAATCCAACACTTTCCTGCGGTTGCACAATGATGTCATTTATTTGTACCCAGATAAACGCTGCTGCCCGTTTCCTCATATTCCCTGAGTCTAACCACCAGCCAGCGTGACCTGTGCGAGGCGCTGACATTTCGTGCCTGCCCGGAGTTCCCTCGCGTGACCGGAGCCGTTAGGCCATTCAAAGTTTCATAAGAACCAGTTGATTTGGGGCAATTCGCCGCGACGAGCACGCGATGAAGCGACGCTCAAATTGGTTCTTACCTACGATGGCGTCAAGAAAGTTTTGTTTGTTGGCTGTTTAATAATTCTAATTTGGTCCTATAAACTCAACTCGCCTCCCAAACGTAGTAAATTGAATAGTTTGTCTTGTTGAAGCATGTTTAATTTTTAATTATCTTTGTGTAAAAGCCACATCATCATGAAAAGCAGCCATGGGAATTTCATAGCTAGACTTTCCTCAAAGATCAAGCCATAATGGCAGGTTGTAACTAGGGCAATATTTTAATAATCAGAAGAATATTATAATAATCAGTTTTGTTTAGGTATCAACAGTTACGTAACGCAGCTAACGTGTATACCTATAGCTACATCATCATATACAAATGGAGACAAAATTGCAAGAAAAGGTAGAAGCGATCATAATTGCCTGAACATAATGAAGCAATTCCGATGACGACAGTCAATGTTATTGCTGTTATTATTGTCGTTTCCCTAAGAGTCGTGAAGTCATCACTCGGTTACGAATACGACATACCATCAGCAGTGAATCATGAGGATAAGCTGGTAGCGTGACAGGACCGATTCCGCTAGATGAACACCGCGCCTGGCGCCTGTATGAGCTCATTTGACACAGTGATCACTTCATTCGGTTATTTTTAACGATGCTGGCATAAATTTACTGCCTGTCATTTTTGATTGACATAATAGTGTATCTTAAACAGTCATAACAAAATTGGTAACCAGGTTTGAGGTCACGCGTGTGATAGACAAATAACCTCATAACAATGGAGGCTTGTTTTTTTAATAGTATCTTGTCTATTAGCACATTAACATAATATACTATCGTAGTATTGAGATCCAATGGACGGAGGTATTTATCTACTTCAAGTAGATTTAGTTCCAATTCTTGGGGTGGCATGTTAAGTTTAATATAATGGAAGGCATTTCGATTTAAACCTTGAAGGTTTTGTGGACGGTTTTACAGGAATAAAAGGCCGTAAAGCTACAAAATTTCTAATACCTTTGGCTGTAAATGCTAGTATTTTTGTGCAATAAAGAACGTCTATCTACTTTCAAACGAGCGTGACCTGATTTAACTGTTGACAGCTGACAAAAACAAAATGCTTATTAGTTGTGAGACTGCTAATCTTCTAGTATCATTGGCGATTATATCGAGTTGTCAAAAACTTGAATGCAGGCCCCAATTCCCCATAGCATCACAAGTAAAATTACTAAAGGAAGATTTTTTTCCATGACCAAGAAGAAAGGGGGTAATATCCTCTCGTGACCAGATAATTCCGGTAGATGTTGGTCACGCGAGCACAGAGGACGTCCCGGTCCGGGCAGCTGACAGCGATAACGCACTGCGTCCTGAACCGGCGACCCGGGGAATATTCCGCTGGCGATTACACCACGCAGCGGCGACCGTCCGAGTAATCGCCCTTATCGGTCACCTAATGAGTGATGTAATTATTTTTCTGTCTATGTTCTCCACCATTGTCGAAGCTACGTGTGGTTTCCGGATTTATAAGACCCACCCAATCGCATCCCAGTTCGGTTACGGGCGTAGCTGAATACTACAGGCCTATGACGGGCAGCAGCGTCATCTGAGCGAGAAGCAACGCCCTGCGATCACCAACCCACGATTATGGGCAGTCTCCAGATGTTTGCACAAAGTGGCGAACAATTGGAGAGGCCTATTACCAGAAGGCTGGGATAGGCTGATGATGATAATGATGCGTGGATTACCTAGCTCTGAGTAAATCAGTAGTAGTAGGTTGGCGTTCCAGGTACCGCTGAGGGTGAAAAATAGAGAAGGGCGTACTTGGGCTACATATCGTCGGCTGGGTCTAGGGACGGTCAAAATAGGAACGGCGTCTTGTTGTAACGGAGACCAAGATTCGATATGGTTCGCTAAGCCGGTGAAGTAAGTAAATAACGGCTATTTCGAAAATCATATTAAAATATTCGAAACATGCAGGTGCATATTATGCCTATCCTTTATTACGTTTCAAGATTTATTAATGATCATTGATTATGCAAATAATGTAAGTGCTGACGATGACTAATAAATTTAATGACAAATATACCTAACATACCTGTTGCTAATAATACTAAGTGCAAACAAAATGATATATATTAATGAATTTTACGCAGGCAATACGAGTTTTCTATTATACGAGTACATTGAATATAGACAAATAGGTTGACACTTAAAATAGTATACAATTTGCATTTGAATTACGAAATGTGCATAGTAATTATTATAATCAGCATAATATTTGTTACGAGGTTTAGAACCCGTTCTCGATCGGGTTCACTACTGCGAAATGTTAATAGTTTTATTTGTCTACGTAAGTGTTTAATGTGAATTGTAATTAGTAAAGATAAAATTAATGTTGGTGGTTATTATGCAGTCTCACGGTGTCGTGCATGCTCCGATTGCTTATGAGTGGCTGTGCGTCACAAGTTAAGATAATTAAATTAGTAGGCGCATCACTTAATAATCATACTCATTACCAGGCAATTCGGTCTACGTGCCCCCGAGCGTCGTACTTTGATTCCGAACATTAGCCATTGCTTCTACACCCGATACCTTTCTGAGTCAAACTGACGTTCATTCATTCATCATCATCAGCCTATTGCAGTCCACTGCTGGACATAGGCCTCTCCAGCTGTTTACCACCTATGGCAAACATCTGGAGGATATACCCCTAATCGCCAAACTGGGCAGGCGGGTTGGAGATCAAGACGTAGCTCCTCGCTCCGGTGACGCTGCTGCCCGTCATCGGCCTGTATTATTTAGATGCGCCTGGTTAATGATGATGGTTATACCGCCACCAGTCGGTTGCCAAAGCCTCGTTCGTTATTCAGCAGGATACACCTCGGCAGGTGAGTGTGGCTTAGAGCGGTAGATGAGAGGTCGCTCCCTTATATCCTCTAGCCTAGATGAATAAAGAGAATATTGATTTGCCGCTCGCACCTCTCCCGTTCCCCGATCACGGCCTACCTTCGAAACCCACAGGCGAGGACTCAATTAAACGGTTATCTACAGTGTAGAACAGACATGACCGAATGTGTCGTCGCTTGCTATCTGTTACACGAGCGACACAAATGCCAGAGACAAATACTACTTATCGCGTACCTACTACGAGTATTTTTAACGCTACGTGGCGACCAGGCAACCGATACTTAAACAGGTCAATAGCTTACGACACTCTTTATCGACGTATGTAAATCACACGGTTGTAAGTGTACGCTGCGTATGTGAGATGTTGTGTAAAGGTGTTCACTCACAGCTAGCGTTTCGAGACCTATATGACAGACAGATCCAGCTCACAGAAATGGTTTCGGTCGCAGCTATCCGAAATTCGGCCAAGTGCGAGTTGGAGTACAAGCTTGCTCATGATCTCCGTGCATTGCAAAGCATGTTGAGCCGTTAATCATGCACCTGATTTCTGGCCGTTCGTGTCGAACTATTGTCCCATATGATTAAGAGAGTGCAGTAACAGAGTGCATAGGTATTTGGGCAGATAATTGAGCATCTTTTTTTTATACCACTTAAGTGCCAAACAAGCCTACGGCCCGATGTTATAAAGCGGTTACCGCAGCCTATGGAAGCTTGCAACACCAGGGGTAGCATCTTTGTATTTGCTTCGTGGGCAGCATACGCGCGTGGCCAACCCTTTGAAAAAAAGCTCTTCACAAACTTATAGCACCTATTATTTTTACACCTCATGCGTACATGGCTCTAGTAGGATCCTTGGGGATTGGCTGCTGTGGCAGAAATTACCAGCACAATATTATTATAATTATAATTAAAATATATATATGAAGGCTTTTACATAATAAAATATTATCATCCTATTGATCTGAACAGCAAAGGATTCGGTCAGAAATGCCCGTGACCGTAAAATGTGTATGAAGGAAGGAACCTATACTCAGTAGCGGTTAGACAATGGTTGACGAAGAAGCAGAAGTAGTATATCTGAATAGACATTGAATGAAAGTGTCATGTCTGCTAAGTTACATATTGTTGGGTCTACTTAGAAACTCAGATATTGACAGTTTCAAAATGAGACTGCGCTTGACTGCGGGTCACCTGATAGTAGTCTACGATGGAACGCGTTCACCCAGCAAATACCGGTTGACTCTCGCCTTGAACATAGGAAGATTGTACCTATCTGCAGAGGAACAAGGAGCCCGGCAAAGGCCACCTTTACAGTTCTTGGGCCTATACTCAAAAACAGTTGAGCTGGTACTAAGAAGTCTTCTATAGGTACAACAAACTATCACCCAGTAAAGACCAGCCTTTATACATCGGCCAAACACGCTTGGTAGGTATCGGTAGACCAGTTTAGTTTATAAATAATTAATTTTAACATTTTGCGCAGTTTCCGAACGGCACGTATTGTTTTTACGTTTTTATCAGACGGCTAATGAGATGTGAGTGTCGTATTGTTGTATTGACCTCTTACATTTAGTAACCTTTCCGTTTGGAATGATGATCTCAATAATGTTATTCATGCTTTTTCTCGTGATAATTTTTGGTCTTTACTTGTTGGTGCCTACGACAATGCGTTCTAATTAGTCAAGTACTTCGAAAATCTACTATATTTCATCATCTACTATATAAAAATAAGTCGGGTTTTTCCTTCCTGACGCTATAACTCCAGAACGCACGAACCGATTCCCACGGTTTTTCCCATTCGTTGGAAAGGTCTCGGGCTCCGTGAGGTTTATAGCAAAAAAAATTCAGGAAAAAAGAAGCCATCTGGTGGCGAAACGGAGTTCGCCGGGTTTGTTATCTACTATTTTTATATTTAACTAGCTTTTGCCCGCGACTTCGTCCGCGTGTTTAAATTTATACATACAAAAGTTTTTTCCCGCTAACTCCCGTTCCCGTGGGAATTTCTCAAAATACAGCCATAACTAAACTTTATATTTACTAAGGTACCTGCATGCCAAATTTCAAGCGTCTAACTTAAGCGGTTTAGATTTTTCATACAAAAGGATTTTCCCGCTAATTCCCGTTCCCGTGGGAATTTCGGGAATTCCTTTCTTAGTGCACCCCTACGGTACCTAAGCTACGTCCCTTCCAAATTTCAAGTGCCTACGTTTAGCCGTTTGGGCTGTGCGTTGATATGTCAGTCAGTCAGTCAGTCAGTTTCTCCTTTTATATATATAGAAAGAAGATTGTAGTTTCCTATATAGATATAACGTTTAGGTTAGCACCGTTATGCCAGTTTTCCGTAAAGTACAAAAATAAGTCATCATCATCAGCCCACATCAGTCCACTGCTGGACATAGGCCTCTCCCAATGCTCGCCACTTCGCTCGGTCCCGGGCCTCTCGCATCCAGCACTTGCCAGCCGTCCTGCGCAAATCGTCACTCCACCTTGCCTGAGGGCGTCCTACACTACGTTTGCCGAGACGCGGTCTCCACTCCAGAACTCGTTTACCCCAGCGGTTATCGGTTCTGCGGCTGATATGGCCAGCCCACTGCCACTTCAGCTTACTGATCCGGTGAGCTATGTCGGTAACTTTGGTTCTCTGCCGGATCACCTCATTTCGGATCCGATCTCGCAGAGAGACGCCGAGCATAGCCCTTTCCATAGCTCGCTGAGCGACCTTCAACTTGTGGACTAGCTGTACCGTAAGTGTCCACGTTTCGGCTCCGTATGTCATAGCCGGTAGAACGCACTGATCGAAGACTTTCGTCTTTAGGCACTGTGGGATCGACGATGTGAAGACTCGACGAAGTTTCCCAAACGCTGCCCAGCCTACCTGAATTCTCCTATTTATCTCGTCCTCCAAAAATAAGTATTCCTGTGTATCTAGGAAAGAGCACGGTATCAGGAGAATTACGTATGACAACCTAAGAACTGCTACTGATATGTTATTCCTAGTTTTAAGCCAAATGTATGGTGTGCAATAAAGAATATATCTCTATAACATACGAAGAAAAAAAAACAAAGTGAAATATTAGCTCGGGGTTGACGGAAAATTATAGAATGTGATAAAATAGACCTTGTTGGTGTCTGCAACTACTTCATTATATTGATCTCAAACTCTTTGTCCATCATCATCAGCCCCTTACAGTCCACTGCTGGCCTCTTCAATTGTTCACCACCTTGCTCGACCCTGGGCTCCTCGCATTCTTTGTCCAAGTGGATCCCAAAACTCACTTCACGTTTAGAGGCCACATAGAGACCATGAAATTGCAAATTAATACTGTAGTAGGTAGGTATGCAAATTGTGTAGATCAAAACAAAATTATTTTACTTATTCATACCATTCATACATAAAACACATAGGAACTGTTGTCTGACAGATAACTGAGTTTGCGCCATTGTCTTGTAGACGAAATGACATACACGTTCCTATTGTGTGCAAGCAGTAAATAATGAAAAAAATATTAAAATAGGTACTTTCGACCGACCTTCAAGAATGTTTTCTTGCGAGGACGGTGCCAATTGCCATTTATGTGTAAATATACATATTCAATATTACCTATTCATGCGATATTTGACTAGAAGTTGAAAGTTCAAATCATTTGAATGGAATATTCTGAACATCGTACGGTGTAGGAAACGGAAAACGGTGAAAATATGTTTCCTCTCGATATTAGGTACATATTTTGCGGTAATCTCATACTTTGTCTACTATGGAATTTTTCTTTTTTTTTATGCAAGAGGCGGCAGACGAGCAAATGTGATGCCTGATGGTAAGCCGTCGACACCGCCCATGGACACCCGCAACTCAAATCGAGTTCTGGGGTCGCTGCCGGCCTTTTAAATAGGAGTACGCTCGTTTCTTGAAGGCTCCCATGTCGTAGCTGTTCGGAAAGACTGACGCAGAGAGTTGGTTCCACAAAACCGATGCGCGATTAGTAGGTAAGTCCACGCTACACGTTTCGAGTACATGACACGTTTGCAGGCAAACCTGTCAGGTATAAGGGCACATAACGCCCGTGCCCTGGGCCTCTAAGGACTACCAATTTCTCTTACAAATGTAATAAAGAGATTACCGTTCTTATTTCATTCCTCGTTCGGTTTTTTTTTCATCAAAAAAGAGAAGAGACCGTCTCTACTGTCATTGCAATGATTGCATTTTGCTATTATGTCAAACTATGACGAGAACGAAATGGGGCAGTGATTACGTTTGTGCGGTGGTGCAAAAGAAGACATGTCATGTCTTTGTCTCCCCAATGATGTTACGCTCGGCTACTAACTGTTCGATCTCGGATTCAAATTGTGTGTTGAAGGAACCAATAAATCACTGTTATTTTAAAGCGGGTATCGGCCAACTTACTGAGTTAAGTGGTTTTATAATTACTATATAATGATACTACTTTATAGTAAGATCTATATTTACATACTGATACAACTGATCGCCGACTTTCACCTATCGAAGTCGGCTTGTTGACAGTACCTGCCAGATCAAAGGCACAAATTAAAAAAGAACTTATCTATAGGATACACGTGTAAGCTTGATGACTATTGTACGTCGAAGGCCGTGTAACACGAATAGAGCTCGAACGAATTGGACGACGCCCGTATAAATACGTAGCCGGAATCAATAACGTTAATTATAATTAAAGTGATTGGTTATTTTTGTCGTTAGGTACTAGGGATTGTGGGCAAATGTTAGTGTAAGTCCGTTATCTACATAGATTTTTCTTCTTGATAGAGTCTTCTTCTACTACACTCACGGGATAATCAGGACATCAGGACACTGTAGCAGCATTTACCGGGGTGAAACAAACCCTACTACTGTCAACAACTCGCCTACCAACAAGGTATCAATGTAGGTAAAGGAACCAAAAGTAATAAATTTTAGATACTTATTTGTATATCGTATAAACAGCACACTGCTTAACTCAGCAGGACTCTACCGACAAACTAGTTTTACTTCGTACGTCGCGTCCAAATTATGACTCAGTAATCAATATTAATGAGTCAACATTCGATTCAGCAGTTGTCATCCAAAAATACTCGTATAAGGAATAACTTGAATGTCAAGTTACGTAAGCGCATTAGCCACTATAGTGTCAGAGCCCTAACCACTAACATCCAAAATAAGTTATACTAACAAACACTATACATAGGACAAGTTAGTTTCCAGTTTTCCCGTATTTACCTACGTCAAACCCGGTCAGAGTAACTCATGTCTTATTAATTAAAATAGGTCTTTCGATTTCTTACTTAGACTCGAACTGCATGGGTGTACGTCAATAGGAGAGAGAAGGTGGAGGTTTCTAATAAAACATTTTCGTGAAAAACATTAAGTATTAAAAAAAATAACATTTCTCTAACTTTAAACAAATGCTACAATAGCTTTGATTTGTTTTGTTTGTTCGTCGGGTCGGGTTAATGAGTATTTCTAGAGAAGCCTTTCCTTAACAGATGGTTTCAATAAATGCTAGTTCGGAAGAAACTATAGATCGAATGGAATGGACACATTGTTTTGGCAAACGATAGTATAGGACGCCCCAACACGGTGAGACGATGACTTGGGAAAGATGGCTGGTGGAGAGAGGATGTAGATTGCCCAGGATCGGAATGGTTGGCGTTTTGGGGGAGGCCTACGTTCAGCAGTGGACGGCAATATGCTGATTTAATTGATTGATATAGATAACCAACCAACCAATAAATTTTTCCAGCGACCCCAGATCTCGATATGAATTGCGGTGTCCATGGGCGGTGTCGACTGCTTACCATCACCCATCACATTTCCTCGTCTGCCGCCTCTTGCTTAAAAAATAAAGAAATCCATTGTTCTGGCACCCTAAAACGCAATGTGAAAGACCGCTAGACTAGCTATAAATAGAACAAGTTAGTTTCCAGTTTCCTCGTATTTATGTCAAAACTGGTCAGAGTAACGGCCGGTGGGCGTTATTAGTAAACTAGTAATTAGTTAGACGCCTACTTGACGTCATTCAATTCGGACACATACCTGGCCTCAAACTGACTTGTATGACACAGGCCTCCTACAATGACACGTTTTTCCGCGTGTAAGCTCTGGAATGAGCTCCCAGCCGCGGTGTTTCCCGATCGCTACGACTTGTCCTTCTTCAAACGTGGTCTAAAGAGAACTCTTTCCTCACGGTAGGCAGCGGCTAAGCTGTGCCCCTGACATTGCAGAGTCTATGAGCGGCGGTTACCGTTTAACATCAGATGGGCCGCTCGCTCATCTGCCACCCACAGTGATAAAAAAATGAGCTTAGCAGGGGGGTTGGTTAGGTTTTATGTGTACCCAGGTAAACGCTGCTGCCCGTTACCTGATATTCTCTTAGTCGTGTTCTAGGACACCCACGGAGTGCGATGGGGTGGTCCTATTCTAAATCCGGAAACCACCCAGACAACAATCAAGCATACAATTGTCAATTTTTTTTGTCATTAAAATCAGAAGTGTTTTCTCAAACAATTTTACCTGTATATTCCTCACTTCACTATACTCGTATAATATTATTTATTTATTAATTGCACAAAGAAGTAAAAAGCTGAACTTAACGCTATCCGTATTTACAGCCAGTTAACATTTGAGTCATGCCAAGCTGCTCGTTGTGATGTTTGTGTGCAGTAAATGGGAAAACATGTCTACTTATAATAATGGACTCTACATTCCACATACTATAATATGATATGCTTTTAGCCGTAGACTTCACCACAAAAATGCACAATCAAGTTTAACGGTGATCTAACAAAATTGTAACAACTCGCTACATCATCATATCATCATCATCATTAGCCTTGGCGGTCCACAGTTAGACGTAGGCCTCTCCCAAAACGCGCCAATATGCTCGATCCACACAACCACACAAATCGCTACGCTGTTCTTCTTCTCAAATGGAACCAGCCCAAAACCTGGCGACTTGGATGCTGCTATCGGTCGCCATACAAAGGTAGTGGACACAGCGCTACGCTATTGGCTCAAACAAAGACACATCATACCAAATTCTGTTATTGATTTGTTTACTATTAAATTTGCTCTCGAGTCATAACTTTTAGTCCGAGGCCCTAAAACATCGCCGCGCTCGCCCACGCAGGGGGCGTGACGTCACGCCGACGTCACCGCATTGTTCAAAGCTGGTTTACCTTAATTTCAGTTTCGTTGTTCGTTCATTGTTGGTAAATAGTGAAGTGTCCTTCTACGACGGCGTAGGATAAAGTGTATTCGTGTTAATGACAATGTACCTTTTGCTCGTGTATTCTTTGTATTGGAATCACCAATTAAACACACATAGAGATAAAAGACGTGCAGGGTGACGCAAGAAAATCATGTTTGTTTTGTGGAACATCAGAGAGTGGACGGGAATTGCGACGGTTGTACAGCTGTTCTGACTCGCGCAGGACAGCCTTGTCCTAGCTATGCAGAGATGACTGCCAACCTTCATTGATTGCAGAGGCACTTGAAGAAGATAAAGGTACGTACGTCTGTGGGTTACACTTAGCAGGACTCACTGAAAACTATCGCCGTGGCTAGATACGCGAACCGCAGTTTAATGCTGAGTGAGGCCCATTTGTGTTGGACGTCACTACTCCACGTCCGGTCTGACTATAATATCTTTGGCTTTGATGATGTCTATGGGTGGCGATTGCTGTTTAACAAACCCGCTTCCCGTCCCTTCTTATCATTGGACGAGCAGGGCGAAAAGGCATCGTTCTATGGTGCAAGTTCCAAAGACTCGCACAGCGCGTTTCGTCTCTACCTTAAAAGTGCGAACGGCTAAACTATGGAACTCGTTACAGGGTTCTATGTTCCCCGAGATATAATCTTGCGATGTTCAAGGCGAGAGTGCTGGTTTTTGCTGGTTGAGCGCGTTCCATCGTAAACTACGATATCGCTTACCATCAGCTGAATGGCAGTCAAGCACACATTTAGAACAAAACAGACAGGCCGCTTGCTCGTCTACCATCAAACGCTGAAAACATTTTTATTTCCACATGACGCAAGATGAGGCTGCCTTATCAGTTGAAATAAAGACTGATTCCACATCGCAACATAAGGTGGCAGCGCATTTGCGTAATGTGCAGATAGTCTGACGTTAGCGTGACGTTATCATATCTAGCTGTTATCGCGTGTTACTCGTTTGATATTGAGAGATCACAGTGACTTGTACCTCGGTCATATTTTATCAATTAAAATCCGACATCTTTCGATTCATTACTTAGTAAGACATATTTATGTCTGTTTCGCAGTAAGTTTTACGTTTTGCGATGTATTGGCGTCAATAGGAGGCGTTAAAGACCTTATAGTGAAAAACATTTGTGTATTTAAAAAAATCAACATTTGACTTTAATACAAGTGGTTATGACAGATTAGAGAGTAGTTCTAGAGGAGACTTTCCTTACTAGATAGTTTTTGTACTTCATTTCATACTAGGTCAGTATGGAAGAGACTTCATCAGTAGAAAAACACTGAGAGGTCTGGCTGCCATTAACAAATAAACATATTATTGTAATTATTAATCGTTGCCCACTCATGTGTGAGGCATTCGGTCTCTATTTATACAGATGCGCATAGATATGATGTTTATTTATTTGTTTAACAAGCTCTGCCACATCGTATACATTAAAATCTTGGAAATTATTACTTACTAGCTTTTGCCCGCGACTTCGTCCGCGTGTTTAAATTTGTACATACAAAAGTTTTTTCCCGCTAACTCCCGTTCCTGTGGGAATTTCTCAAAATACAGCCATAACTAAACTTTATATTTACTAAGGTACCTGCATGCCAAATTTCAAGCGTCTAACTTAAGCGGTTTAGATTTTTCATACAAAAGGATTTTCCCGCTAATTCCCGTTCCCGTGGGAATTTCGGGAATTCCTTTCTTAGTGCACCCCTACGGTACCTAAGCTACGTCCCTTCCAAATTTCAAGTGCCTACGTTTAGCCGTTTGGGCTGTGCGTTGATATGTCAGTCAGTCAGTCAGTCAGTCAGTTTCTCCTTTTATATATATAGATGATGTGTATTAAAATTTTATCAATTAATACATTTAAATCTTTGTTATTTATATCTTTAAAAATAGCACGTTATATATGTTATTAGTAATAGATTCAGAGTCATAACTGAGCACAACAACATTTATTTGACTGAAAGCTTAGAATAAAGTTGAAAGAATGTATTTTAACTAATGAAAACCAAATCCATCCATCCAAAAAATCTTTCGCATGCAATATTAGTAGGATATCATCATATTATACATATACCTCCGCGCCCTCCTGGCGGGCACACGGCCAGCACCGGGTTGAATACCCACCCGGCGTTACATCACTCTGACGTCACTTGGCACTCGCCAGCCCCACCACCGTCACATCTCTCAGTACATTGCACGTGATTTTTTTAAACGAGGAACATTTATTTTGTATGTGATACTAAAATTTAAACATCCATCCTGCCATCGCACTACTCAACCCCGCTGCAGGGTTTAGTTTTCAGGTTTTCGTTACGTTCCGATCAGAAACCGTTACTTTCCAAAGGTCGTTATTTTTCGTACGTCATCATCATCATCAGTCCATTGCTGGACCTATGTCCAGCCTATGCATAGCATATAGTTGTTCGCCACATAGGGCAAACGTGTGGAGGATTATACCCACAATCGTAGGCGGGTTGGCGATTGGAGGGCGTAGCTTCTCGCTCCGGTAATTAGGTATAGTCAACGTAATTAATAGAAAAATTGCATTAATGAGCACGGGTCCATACCTCTAGCACCACACGGAAAAAAGTAATGTGATCAATACCACTTCTGATGAAAATTACCACTGAAAAATTACCTGAAACAAACAAAAGAAAATTATGAATGGCATGTTACAAATGTTAATCTTGGGCTTAAAAATTGGCACATTATGTATTACGAATTAAGTACCTCATTTAGGGTGCGGACACGGCCGTATGTCCGTAGGTATTGGATATAGAATACAAATCATCATCTCTTCTCGTAAGGGATGTATTGATATTTCCGCTTATCAACCGGGTTATCGGGTTTTCCGCATGGCGACTAACTCACAGCCGTGAAGTGACTTCAGTTTCACAAGTTACTGGTCTGTTGCCGCAGCGCCTTGGGCTTATCTTTCGCTCATCATGAGGACCGTTATCAGTCGCCGATAAAGTACAAGCTTCGACTTCGTTTATCGACGAGACGACGGTATGGCATTATCATCATCATTATCAGCCTATATCAGTCCACTGAACTGCTGGGTATAGGCATCTCCCAAAGTTCGCCAATGTGATCGATTCTGGGCTTCTCGCATCCAGCACGGTATGGCATGCCTAAGGTTATTTATTCATGTCCGGTGAGTGCGTAAGTCCGGATCTCGTGTCTCGTGGGCCTTACGGCGAGAGGTGCCACAGTTCCCCCACAAACTAGTTCTTGGAGCGGTCGAATGCTCTCTCGGCAAGGACAACGAGCCGTGTCCGCTCCCAACGGGCCAGGCCACACAGCAAACATGCACAGAGGGCTTGATTCTCTGTTATGTAATTCAATAACCAAGATTCTCACCATTAGGGTATGGTCAGATGACAAGCGTTCAACGCGCGTTTTGTTCAGGCCGCTCTCTTACATCCCAGTAGGTACTAGTATCCATAAATCATGTTGTAGGCTGAAAAAGAACTCTCATTTGGAACCGTTGACGCGACGCTTACCATCGACCACGCTACTATCGCGTACTATCCAAACATTGCACCTTCTGTACATCCCCGATCGCGCAGGCCCAGTAAAACCACTTGTGTTTCCCAAGCGCTGCAGCGGCCATAAATATGTATCTCACGAGTAATGTTACGCGATCCGAATAACGTCTCGGATAATTGGCCACAGTTACGGCGAGGGAACCGTTCGGACGCTAATTCGCGACGCAACCCCCGGAACAGACTGTCGTGCATAACTGAATAGCAGGGACGAGAGAAAAAATTAAATTGAAAATACATACATAGGTACATTGATAAGGATCATATTGACAGTCATTTTTTTTCTAAATGACTATGATGATGGCCAAGGCGGTCATGTCATCATCACCGGACTGTTGGGGGAGCGGAAGGCTCTCACCCCTAGGTGTTGACAGTCATCACCACAAGCCTGCCTGCATACGTCCCCCGCAGGACATAGGCTAGGATTTGTGGCAGTAGTTAGTTTTATTCGTACCAGGTAAACGCTGATACCGATTTACTCCTTGGTCCTTAGTCGTTTTATACGACACCCACTGTTTAATTATTTCGTTTGTGTTATGGGAAAGAGCGACCAGAGTTTTAATCATACTCGTAGTTCTGCTCTGAAAGTTATATCATAATTGCATAAAACAATAAAGGCACATTTACTGTCCTATGACTTAATATTTCTTTTAGGAATAGAACAAAGAAATTGAATTACGTCATGTTTTATAGGGTGCGCTGTGGTCATAGAACTGGCATTGCATCACATAAACGACTTGAGAAGCGGTGAATCACGCAATAGATATAACATGTTCTCGTTCATTTGACTGACTGGATACCAAGGTCAGTTACTCGTCAGTCGTCATAACGACTTGAGCTGCCTTTTTAGCTTCGTATCCGGTTAAAGGTCACTATGCTGTACTAATATTTATATAATAGATAGATAAAAACTCTTTATTTGACAAAAACACAGATATTACAGGAAAACACATTACAAACAAAACAAAATACGATTTAGGCGGTCTTATCTTATACTGTATGGTGTAATGTAGATAATATAGATATGATTTCTTCCATGGGGATGTAAGGGAGCGGCCTATCATCGTTTCGCTCCAAGCCAACCTCACCTGCCCGTGGTGCATTCTGCCGAATAACAAACAAGGCGCTGGCAACCGACTGGTGGCGGTATACCGATTAGCTAAATTCAACAGACCGATAACGGGCAGCAACGTCACCAGAGTGAGAAGCTACGCCCCGAGATCGCCAACCCGCCTGCCGAGCGTGGCGATAAAGGGTATATCCTCCAGATGTTTGCCCTAAGCAGCGAACAACTGGAGAGGCCTATGTCCAGCAGTGGACTGCAATAGGCTGATGATGATGAAGATATTCTTTATTGCATACCATTTACAGGATGTATGCAGGCAGATTCTTATACTACAGCATCTCATTTCACCACATCTAACTACTGTACGCACGCAGTCTTAAAGACGGACACTAAATTACCACAAAACTTCAACGCGAAATCGTGCAATAGATGTGGTCTCTCCAACACCACATCAAACCGACATAACAGATATCTTACGAGCAATAGTATACGGTAAAGAGGCAGATGTGTGTCGGAAGACAAGTTGGTGCTGGTCGCAAATAGACCGCTGACGTCACGCCCGCTGCCGAGGCCCGCGCCCTGCGTCAGCGCCGGTGTCGTCCATCATCCGTTATCACCGTATTTGCGTATCTGCTATCGATACAGCGGACAGAAATAGTTCGCGGAAACACTGGGCACATCGACATCAGCCTGTAAAAGTCCTCTTATGTATGGTTTGGATGTATTCATCAGCAGGATGCACCACGGGCAGGTGAGGTTGCCTTGGAGCGAAAAGATGATACGTCGCTCCCTTGCATACCATTAAAAATTCCCATCAAATCAAAACCCACGACAGAGGCGCAGAAACTGGAGTAGTTACTTAATCTGAGAAGTTCCAATCTCAGTAACGTCCTTATAATCCTTATACTCGTAGTCTCTTACAACACATATTGGAAGAAAAAAGGCGGATATGTTATTATAGCGATGAGACCGCCTAAATTTTACAACAAATGTATGCTTTATCTAGTTTAGGGATGTAAGGAAGCGGCCTTTCATCTTTTCGCTCCAAGCCAACCTCACCTGTCCGTGGTGCATCCTCCAGATGTTTGCCCTAGGTGGCGAACAACTGGAGAAGCTTATGTCTAGCAGTGGACTGCAATAGGCTGATGATGATCTAGTTTAAAAGTCATCTTTATGGTGCAATAAAGACTATCTATCTACTGTCACTGCACTACTTTAAAGTACACAGGAGATATTCTACAATACATAAAAGTATGAATGAGAGACGAGATGTAAAAAGAGAGCCAACGGTTTAATCGGCTGGCTTTCTGGCTCATTTGGTAGAGACCCCTGGCTTCTGAACCAAAAGCCGTGGGTTCGATTCCCATTGGGGACTAACATTAGTGTGACGAACATTTCTGTTTATTCCGTGTCTGGGTGTTTATATATTTGTATTTAAGTATACATTTGTGGTACCTTCGTTGTTCTGATACCAATAACACAAGACAAGTGCTTAAGCTACTTACTTTGGGATCGGAGCAATGTATGTGATATTGTGTGATATTTATTAATCATGTTTTTCCGTCTGCTCTCTGACCGCTAGTCTGCTACTGAGTAACATCTTGATACTCGTCTAAAAAACCCAGTAACATGTTTTGGTCCGAATCTGAAAATCTGTGGTAATAATTTTATGACGATATGTGTAGATACCCTCGATCTTTCACGTGGTTATTTCCAAGAGTAGTTAACTAACTACTCTTGGAATATTATAACTATAAGCTATAAAAATATACCATGACACGTTTGAAAATCAGTAACTCTACAAACAAAACTTTGTATATTGAAAATGAAAAAAGAAAATGAAAATATTTATTGCTAAAACAAACATCGGCAATAACTAAAGTGGGGGTAAATAATCGTTATGTCTATTCTATTCAATGTACACAAATAAGACAAGAAATAAGAATCATAATAATTTATTTAAAAAAAATCGAGAGTGGTACAGAATGTTTGATAACGGCCGCATTCATTAGTCTTTTAACTACATATTTACACTCACATCTGATAAATAAGAAAGGAGTTAGAGTTTCGAAGAACATTGTACTACAAAGAATTAACTTAAAGTTCTGTAAAACATGTCTGAAGTTAACTCACGAGGGTAGTTCGTAATAAAACCATCTTCGTAAATTGAGTTAGAATTTATTGTTTTGACATCATCAATTCCTTTCGTCAATCATCATCAATCGTTTTTACATCATTAATCAAAGAATAACTCCTGTCGCCTATCGACTTACTGCTATAACGGGCGATCCACGGATTCTGAGCCTTTATAGTGCACAGTGTGAGCCCAAGTACCCAAGCTACGCATAGATACCGTCTTTTGCTTCACTCCTTATAATCAGATGGGATATTTTTTATTTATTTATTTAATCTTTATTGCACATAACAATTTGTACAAAAGGCGGACTTAATGCCGCGTAGGCATTCTCTACCAGTCAACCATTGGGCTAAGCAGAAACAGTAAGGGATAGCCATTTCGACAGGAGTACCCCGTTTTATGCAGACCTAGGAGCGCAGTAAGCCCCCTTCGTACACAAGACTACTGAAATCTTAGATACTCGGCGATTTTGGTCTGGTACCGACTGTCTGCATACTTATTTCGGGGACGTGTCCTTGTGTACGAACATTTACGAATTTGTATTGCGGTAGTCGCTTAGAAACCAATATCGTCGGGAAGGTATCGAAGATTAAAGTAGTCTTGTGTATGAACGGGGTAAGAACCAGCAGGGAAGCAAAACTCACTCTACCCACTGTACTACAAGCGCAATCCGCGATATTATAATGTTACTGTTGCGTGTGCGCGATGTGGCGCGGCGGCCATCATGGAGCGTGACGTCACGCCGCTCAGTGCCAAGGCCCCGCAACGTAAACACGATCGCTCCCGCATCATGTAAATACGCGCCGATAACCGCGGCACCCGCGCCCACATACAAATGCACACACACGCACAAATGTACAACACGCTATGATTCACGTATCGAACGCTTCGGTGGGAATCTTTTGTCCTGTGTTTTGTTTGATAGACCGTGTTATTTACGCGTCATCGTCAAAGTTATATAGAGGTGACATTACGTACTGGCGCTCGTATACAAGACTGTTTCCGCAGTATAGCTCTTTCAACAACAGAACATCCGCAGATGGTAACAATAAAACATAACTCTGAGAAGTTTATATTTACTAAGAAAGCGAAAATCATTCTTCATACACCAAAAACATCAACAATAGAACTCAAACTCCAAAGGTCAATTTACAAACAAAAGTGAACCATACTAATAATAACAACGATAAACAATACAAACTTCCCCTTTCAACGGCGATCTTAATGCACGACTGAAATACCCCCAGATGGACTACGATAAACTTCCAAGAAGCCGGTGGAATGCCGCCGCAAAGGTGAACACGGTATCTCGACAATAGACCGTTGAACTAATTCCGTAACAAGGTGTAATTAAAGATACCAATTGGCTTGATTATGTTTCTCAGAACCGTGCGTAAAATGACGTAGCTAATAGACCTAAAAACAGCAGTCAAGAAACTTCTCTTAGAGATTCTGGCGGTTAGAATACTTTTAACCACTGATGATTGAATCGAATGATTTCCACTGTAGTATAAGGGAAGCACATTTAAGTACAGTTACGATAGTTTTTAAAAGTGTCCAGCGCATTTGGTGCAATAGGTACGTACTTTTCAAAAAGATAACACAAATAATAATGTTCTCAAAAGCAACAAAAGATTGCATTGAAACTCACTTTTACTTACCACTTAGTGCAATTTGAAATCCTCTCTATTCAACTTCCAAAGCGAACCCTACCCAAAACAGCCATAAAGTTCTATTGTCCTTGAAACCTTACACAACGCTTTCAAGGAAGTATAGCGGAACATACCATAAACATTTTACAAAACCTTTTATTGTTAACTTTCACTTTTTTTACAGCGTTTTTTTTTTCAAGACTTAAACTAAATTGCTCGAATTGGTAACGGGAGAATGAAGTTTTTTTTTTATATTGGTTCAGCAGAGTGTATTCCCTTTGCCTGATAGCAGCTAGAAAGGAAGCCCAAATCGCTGTGATAACCGGTGAAAAACCTCAGTTTCCAGTCAGTTACTACAGCGATGCTAGCCTGCAAGATGCTATATACTATAAGAAGGAAGAAACACATGTGCTGGCAGAGAATTAGATAAATAGAATTCCACTTTTTAATAGTACGTACATAGTAATAGGTTACCTAGAATATAATTATCAACCACGATCTTTCTTTTTTTCGCAGATTAGAATACAATAAAAAGATTGGTTACATTATCATAAATTCTACTTACGAGTATAGTAGCAAAACCTAGACCAATGACGTGATAACTTCTGTTCAGCCACCATTGTATGTACGTATTTTTCTCCAGAAAACCCTCATTACATCGCCTTTCCATTGTTCAATGTACGATCAAAATCAATAGATACGGTTGCGATTAGATTAGAAAACCCATGATGGCAAACTTCATGGGTGTATTCATTAGATAGATATCATTACTTATCTAGAAATAACTTTTATCTATTATGGGAATCGCACCACACCACAGGGCCGGTATTATTTACTTTTTATATGTAGAGTACCTAAGGTAATCGAGATTAAAGGCTAGCTAGTAGCTTGAGAGTGGTAATTAGCTCATGAAGGATTTGCCTCTATCCTGGCGAATGTAAGTATAAGCCAGGAAATCAGGTATAGAAACGCATTTAACACGTTCTTCACTGTTATTTAATGTCGGTAAGAAAGCAACACTTTCAGACAATTTCTAGATGTGGAACAATGATTGGATATAGATTATAGGTACAACTTGTTTCATCCCAATAAACGAGGTCAGATGACTCGGGAGATGGCTATCGCTCCTTTGTCCATCGGTAACCAGTTCTGCTGTACTTCGGATCATATCTCGCCCCGGTATCTAAAGGGAAAGCTCAGGAAACAACCTATTGGGTGATGCTTTCACATTAAGTTGTTATTGTTCTATATTCGATTTATTGTAAAATAATTAAACTTTATTGTGAGCTGATTTTGAAAAGGGTGACAGCAGCAAGACTATACCTGTTTCCACTCGAATTCGGAAACTTTGAAGGTGAGTTTCCAAGAGAGATATTTCTGAATGCATTTGCAATAGCCTGACTGAACGATGTCTAAAACAGGGTAAAGTCGGTTAGCTATTTTTCCCAAGATGTCATGTCACATTCAAAAATGACTCAAAGAAAATAATTCTTGTTTAAGTATGATATCAGTGGTCGAAGACTGCGTGGCACTGAGGCTGACTCACCGTTATCGGAATAGTTGTAATACGCGGCGTGGCGCGTTATATAAACGCCACCTGAGCTAACAATGCGACATCCTTGTTTGCGCAAGCGCACGCCATGGGCTCCGCTGTTTCAGTCATGTTGAAGTAAAACTCACAATTTTCTCAACTTATTCAGCGAATGTGGCTCTTTTGACCGAATCGCCACGTCGGATGATACGCTCGACGTAATTTTCGTCCTACCTCTCATCATCAGACCGTGTCAGTCCACTGCTGGACATAGGCCGCTCCTAATGTTCGCCACCATGATCGATTTTGGGCCTCTCGCATCCAGCACTTGCCAGCCGTCCGACCATAAATTCAAGTTTTATTGATTGTTGTAGAAGTGCATTAGATTATCCACAAGATTTGTATCATCTATCATATAACTATCATTGGCATCAGTAACAAGCGGAGGAACTTTCGAAACTAAAAACCAAACCAAAGGCTTTTTACATAAATCCAAAAGTACTAAAGCCACATGTAACTTTGGCTCCCTAACTTAGGTTTACAAAGCAAGTCTTTGCTTCACGTAGCAAGGCTATGTTTAAGTAATTTTAAACTTAGCTAACAGACTTCAGGAAATCTCAACTTCAGCGGGTGGCGCGTCTACTGACTTGGTCGAGTTGGATGGAGTTTGTATAAGAGTTTCCACAAGATGCAAGCAACTTGCAGGCACTCGCGTGTCGCCTAACCATACGGCCGCATCCCTGCCAGCCCTAGCCTGCTCCCCCAATGACAATTGTCATTTGGAGGGATTTGCTTTAGTCACCACGCTTGCCACACCAACCCGTTATCGCAGGTTTTACTTGTACCCAGTCCAAATGCTGCTGTCCGTGTCTGTCATTACCTTAGCTTAGTAGTCTTCTACGACGCCCTCGGGATGAGAAAAATTGGTGCAAGATTTGTATCTTGTACCAATTTTTGTCATTTCCCGTGGTCAGCGACCATAGTTAATTGTGATATGTGTCACCTGCCTGACTAACGTGAGCCGCGTCACCCGGCTATGCCTTGCTAAACCGAATTGGTTGTAAGAAGGTCGTTCTTAATTACCTTAAATATCCTTACGTCATTGCTACCAAAAAAAAAACTCGTTCTTTCCGCGTGCACAGTTTAACTTCCTTTTTACTAAATATATTGTTTAAGGTCGTTTTATAAATAGTGTTGTTGCTAGTACTGTTTTTATGTTGGTATTAATGTTTTACGTCAGTGATAATAGTAGACTAACAGTTAGGTCTTAAAAACAGATTAAGATTCTTGTGTATTGGCCATGAATGGCTCAGCAATACGTTTAATTCCGCTATTGACATTTAAACTGCTCACTTCCAAATTAATTTCTCTTCTGGCACATAAAGTAAACTCGGAATATATTCATACGGTCTTTTGCACAGCAAGAAGCAATTAGAATACGCATTTTTTCTAATAGAACCGTCTGAAATCTATCTATGATATCTTCCAGATGTTTGCCCAAGAGGCGAACAACTGGAGAGGCCAATGTCCAGCGGTGGACTGCAATAGGCTGATAATGATGTTCATTACTTTCGGCGTGAAGGAGTAACAAACATCCATCCATCGAAACAAACTTTAATATGATACGAGAATGATGAATGAGATAATATGATATAATGATAATTCTCAACCACATCATAAAAGTTTACCATCAGTTATTTTAGAAAATAAAAGATGTGACTTGTCATGTAAAATGTGCCTCAATACCACAGAAGAATAACACTTGTGTGTATGAACATTCTTACGTCATCAAGAAAAAAAAGTGTAATTGACAAATTATACTTCTGTAATAATTAGTAATTAACCATGGAGCCCAATCACGTGACAGTGGTTGAACAACGTGCGGACCCTTTGTGATGGTAATGTGCACAGGAATATAATCAAGGATAGAACGGCCGTTACGTTTATCATTGATCATAGCACCGTGACAACTGCACAACATTTAGCGAAGCGTTCAAGTTCGACAACTTATCGTGATTCGTTATTTTTTCACAGTAGAACAGAAACTGCAGCGAGAAGATCTTGAAGGATTCATACAAAACGTGACGTTAGATATTAAATGTCAGATAGCATCACATACATTGTTGCGATCCCAAAGCAAGTAGCTTAGGCACTTGTGTTATGCGTATCAGGATAACGAAGGTACCTCAAATATATACTTAAATACAAATATGTATGTATAAACATGGAACAAACTCAAATGTTCATCACACTATTGTTTGTCCTGGGGTGGGATCGAACCCATGACCTTTTAATTCAGTAGGAAGGAGTCACTACCAATTGAGCCACTGGGCCAATCAAAATAAAATGATGCATTACAGTAAGTCCTGCGTTAAACACACAAGACCGTTCTATCCCTGATACATTTCTGTGGTACGACGTGGTATAGTGCGCCATCTTGCGCACATCTGCGCGCGCGCAGCTGGCCTCCAAGGTCGCCCGTACTTTGGCAATTTGTTCAATAACAAAACGTACTTGGTATTCAATTAGGAGGAGGATCGTAATGACGCAGGCAGTGGCTTCTGCGGTGGGCTATTGATTGGTAAGTCAAGCGACTCCTGCGGGCAAACGGTAAGAAATGTGTGATGTGATATGTCACTGTGGCACTGTATTTTTACCACGCATTTGCATTGTAACCTTCATTGCCAGCCATAAGAAAATCTGGTATTATGAAGAGATCTAGTCCTAGATTGAAGATAATTTATTGAAATAAACATGTAAAAGATAATCTTTTTAGGATGATTTCCAACTTCCAAATACATCAGGTTGAACATCAGCTCTGCGAAACTATCGGCGACTCTGGCAATACCCGTCCGTTCGCAAATGGAAAAGCCGGATTCACATGGTCTTTCGACGGTGACCACCAGACCAGTGATGCAATCAAGACCCCAAATAAACAAAAAACATATCACGCGGAATCAAATTCTCAAAAACCACAAACTTGTGTACAAAAAAGTAATCAAATCCTGTTATTGGCGTATTTTTGGCGACGTTGTTTTTGGGTTCATCCGGTTTTTTCGGCATCATTGCTGGCATTCTCGGAATCCGTCCCGTAATTGCATCAGACTCGACATTAACTGCTGGAAGTGTGACGTTGGGAGCGGTTTCGCGGTTGGGTGGGTTTATACATAAAACAATTTTATACTAAACTGTATTTTGATTTGAATGCTTGAGATATAATAGGAATATCGATAATGGTTTCTAAGTGGTGCTGAAGTTGAACGATGTATTTTCATGTAATAAATAATGAGTTTTAGATGTCGTGTTTCACTAAATCTTGAATGTTGTTAGATGACTGATGAGATTAACTCAAACAAGACATAATGAAACCTCTGTATTGGACCTACATTTTAAAGCATGTGCGAGATACCTCGACTAGTGATGTCACGGCTAAACTGAAAAATCTCATTATTCATAACATGTATACGAAGTAATGCTCTTGTCAGCATACGGATGAGATTTTAAGAATCTGGCAGAAATTTCCAAGAAATCATGTGAACTTCGGTTAAAACAAAACCATGTTTTTCTAAATTGGCTGTAAGTATTCTACATTCCAGCAAAGAAGCCCTCATCCTCTGGTGCTCATAATAGCAAAAGCGATTTGTGTCAGTGCACACTGCGCCATTTTATTTCAAAAGTTAGTAGTGTCAGTTAGGTATGGGTAAATTTGTTGCCGCGACAAGCGAAGGATGTTTAGCTTCGTTTTTGCCCCTCATCAATCGAAGAGGTGCCACTTCGGCGGCAACACCATCTACAAAGACAAATTATACCCAAGGGGATTCAGAGTGAGCTTTGGTCCTGCGCCTATCATCAAACGAAAAAGTATCATAATGGCTTCAACAATCATCAAAGAAAGAGATATCATAGAGACATCAACGTAAAGAAAAATCTCAGCTTAGGCGCATGCGCAGGATTGAACACGTATCGTTACAACACTGATCAGGCAGCTGCGGCGCACGCGCCGGCTGCGTGATGCCGCCTCAGTGCCTCAGTGCTCGTTTGCACAAGCTGATTGTTGTCTGTTAGCTTTGATTTTACAACGCATGTGACTGGCTCTGTTTATGTAATAACATGTTTGGGGAGCAAGATTGTGTACATGATGAATGGTGTCAAATCAGCCTATGTCAGCTGCATCACTGGATTATGGTAAGCAAATGTTTTCGGGCACCATCTTGTACCTGTCAGATGACATCTGTTAAGATCTCATATACCCCAGCATTCACTTATATGCCATAGACAAATTTACACACTTCTATTTCACGAAAGAACTGTCATCGGTACCATGCGATTCTAGTTTTCTTTTTTATAGTCTAGATTTTGATACAATATTGGCTCAGTATAGGTTTCCTTTTAAATAGGCAGCCCAAGTTACTTGGACAACTGGTGAGCCACAGTTTCTAGTTCTGACTAGAAACTGTGGCTCACCAGCGTCAGTCAGTGGTGTCTGCACCAGCCATGCTAACATCATTGTCACGTGACGTTTCTACTGTTAAGTAACATGAGTTTATTGACATTATCACTATTTTGACAGTTACCAAATAGCATTTCTCAAAGCCCGATGCTACAAAACATGAGACTGCTCGGTGCCACAGTATGCTTCCGTGATATGTCGTCGAGCACTCATCGGTGAGAGAAGCCGATAAACTGTTATGGACTGTTTATTTTGGTTTAGCGCGCCTTTGTGTATAACAGTCATGTGCTTAGTAAATTCTACATTCAACTTGGAACAGACTGGCGGTACATACTTTAACACATTACTAGTTTATGTTCACATGTTTTCAGTTGGTCTTTACTGCTGGACATAAGCCTTTCGAATCGTTAGCCACTTTGTTCGAGCTTTGGTTTCTCGCATCCAGCTCGAAATACACGTCATGAGTCCGATGGACTCATAGTTCAACTCGAATGGACAGACATCAAGCGCAAGCTAAAGACCTGGTGTGTTTTGTGTTATTCGGTCTACACCGGGTTACTGCTCAGCTGCTGCTGAGCGATTTCTTGCCAAAAAAAAAGTGACTACCAGCTATTAGATCAGAACCTTCTCTTGGTTTTTAGGTTCTTAAGCCATTAAAGTAATGCATCTGTTGATGAATACGGAACCCATAAATCGCCTTAGCCGGCCCTGCGGCGCGGACATGCACAGAGTCCGCACGCACGCGCGACGCTACGGAGACCTGCCGGTCACTCGGGGACATAGTAAAGCCGAGAGGTAAGTTAGCAGGAACAGGTTCATCGTCGCAGTTGTTATATAAACACACTAATACTTTTACGTCCGTGACTGGGGGTGCTGTCGGGGCGTCGGAGCACTGGGCACAGCGTGTTTGATTTGATTTGCCATCGAAACGCAAAGAAGAAGACGGGAAGCTAATACATAAATTTGCTTATCTTTGTACTTATAGCTTGACGTTTTGATTAATAAAAGAAACGTTTTAGTTGTTTTTTTACTGCAGAAATGCACCTAGCAGAATTCTGCTATACCGCATGTTCTTTTTCTTATCGAGTCAGCGACAATTTATATCTGACACCAAACCCTCGGCATGCGCATTGCTTTTTTGGCGTAAATTCGACTTAAATGTTTAAGATCTGTTCTTAAAAACGAAATAATATTGGTAAACCTGGAGGAGGTGATCCTGTCTGGAAGGATCACAATGGAAAAAGCTTGTTTATCCAATAGCAGGCAATTTCACTGTCCTATCAGAAACACATTGGAAGCATAAGTAGAACTCCAATCTGTGCTCACCTAGATAAAGACTCTACTTAAGCGTTGCACTACCATAGCGCATTGTACCTTACTTTCCGTTTTACTATGGCGTCTCCCCTCGCGTGTGGGTTGCCGTAGTCAGTATGCAGGGCGCGGCACGCCTTAGTATTCGCCAGGCGAGCAGCCACTACGTCATGCTTATGCCGAGGTGTAGTCCACCAGGGGCGGGCTCTGAGGAGGACGGACAAAGGGGTTTAAAAGCGCAGAGATAATGTGATCCTGACACGTAATCTTTCTTAAATACATTTAAAGGCACGCACGCCATACTAAATCTAGCCTCAAACTATAGTGACGTCTTCATTTCTTTATATTTAAATCGGGAATCGAATCCGGAACCGTTGGGAGGTGGTGTGCACTTTTATTTGTGGTACAGCGCACTTTTTGACGCGCGAGGACGCCCGGTACCTACTACTGTACCGGTACTCTTATGGTACTCTACTGGTGGCCTCTGCCCACCAGTCATTATTAAATTATAGTAACAATACAAAACAATTCTCTCTCTCTCTCTCGCTCGACTCAATGATTACTTTAATGGGCGTACCTACGAAATTTAATGGTCTCGTTAAATTCCGCAATAGGCAAGCCGCATGATCATTTGCGTCAAAGTTTATTTACATAAAATTCTGTTCATATTATCTTCTATCGGTCGTGATTGCACACTTTTCTTTACATATGTATGTGACTGCGTGCTGGTCGAATTATGTGACTGACGCACATTGTCACCAGATATTTTGTATACTCAAAATGTAAGCAAATCTGCCAATGAACTCATTTGTTTGAGGATAGGAATCCCCAATGAGTTAAAAAAATTAGTATACTTAAATGAGACAATTTTTTCGTGAAAAGACACGTCAGGGGCAAGGAAGTATGTGATATAGGTTATAATCCGAACTACGTTGAGAACAAATGCTTAGCATAGCATGCAGCCTCCGCCGGGCCCCGGCAAACGGGGTAGACCCAAGAAGCATTGGCTCGACGTCATCACCGAGGATATGCGCGCCAATGGACTCACCACCGGGGATGTCGACGACCGTCCAAAGTGGAGGAGACTTAGTAGGAAAGCGGACCCTGGGCTCCGAGGCTCAGCCTCCGCATGCAACCGGGAATAACGTTCAAATGATAATGATGATGAGGCTATAATTGGTATTTTTTATTGTAGCACAACGTAGTCTTGAAAGCTGGAAATATTAGGCCCAACTCCCAGTGAGCTGACATACAATTTTCTTTCATTAGCACAGCCATACTGGCTCATAAGCTGCTCCTCTTTGAGTGATTTTGTAAAGATCTCTTGTGGTAGGCAGGAAGATAAACTCTACTAAAAACCCTGGGCTCGACTTGGGATGGGATCAAGGGTTTGCAAAACCATAGACCAAAGAGCCACGCACGACCCTGTTTGCTATTAGAGTAGTTCATGTTGCTACAATTGTTATCTGGCCTCCGGAGCTCACCTCAGTGTGATAGAATATGTACGCTATCAGATCATACTATTCGCTACCCTCTACAAACTGCTCCATACTACTACTAAATACTCCATGTTGGTTTAAAAAAAAAGAATGATAACATGAGTTCCATGCAAACTAATTAGTACATTTTGCGGTACACTTATTAGCATCGACTGTCATCAGCGTGGACTCCTGTACTAACACCATCCGCAGGCTCAGTTAGTCCACTTCGCGGGGCCCCGCTAACATCCGCGCACACACCGATTGACGCACGCGGCCGTTTCGAACATTTCGCCTGAGACCGTAAACAAACATTCCGTATTAACAATGAATTGACGAAATCCCTCACGTGACTGCCCACCACATCTGCTCATGACAGTCCCAGACCACACGTACTGGCCTACGTTTATCAGTCGAAACTGCTGTGTCTGCTTTCCCCTCGCTTTACACAACCCTACCTGGCCTCGAACGGCTCCCCTCCCCTGGGCTAAGAAACAGTTGTAGCTAGTTCTTTTCTGGCCTCTATTATCCTGTCTGGACTAGGCTTATCAACCTAACCAGCTACAGCTAGTTCTAAGCCTGCTTCCACAATCCAGCTTAATAGACTACTAGCTGTGCCCGCGGCTTCGCCCGCGTTGCCCCCCATTTTAGAGAAGAAAGAAAGGGTTAGAAAGGGGCAA
Source organism: Conogethes punctiferalis (assembly GCA_031163375.1). Taxonomy (NCBI): domain Eukaryota; kingdom Metazoa; phylum Arthropoda; class Insecta; order Lepidoptera; family Crambidae; genus Conogethes; species Conogethes punctiferalis. The sequence goes on from CM062088.1 coordinate 2,232,910, forward strand.
AAAGTAGCCTATGTTACTCTCTATTCCTTCATCTATCGCCACTTAAAAAACCACGTCAATTCGTCGCTCCGTTTTGCCGTGAAAGAAAGACAAACATACAGACAGACAGACACACTTTCCCATTTATAATATTAGTATGGATATGGATACAGGTTCGACGTCCGCTTATCACTCGAAACGCCTGTTGCTAATTCTGTGCTAGAGTAACAAACAACGTACAATAGACGACAACGACAACGAGTACAACAAAGAGACCATCAAGAAGTGAACTTACAGAGTCGAGGGCAGGTTAATCTGTAACCTGGTGTAATTAGGAGACGAACAGGTCAGGTCACTTGAAGTAATCCCGTGCCATAGTACAGTGTAGCTTTAAGTGACCTGACATGTTCGTCTCCTTACAATAGAGCTGCTGAAGTGTCTTTATGGAAATTTAGAAGTCATAATTATTGCAAGAATGCAAGTTGCAAATGCAACTTTCTTGTACCGCAACTGGCCCAAGGTACACAAAGCAAATGACGAAAGGCTTCAAATGACGCGCATCTTCGTGGGCCGTGCCACTTAGAGCACTTGGCGCGCGGCCGCTAAGAGGTGCGCACACGCCGATTGACGCAAACCCCTCGCAACTTTTCGCCGCACCGTCAACAAACATTGCGGCCGAGGGCTCTTGCCCCCATTAACCGTGTTTACAAGTATCACTGTTATGTAGGCGGATGTTTGTGCAAAAGATACACGTGCCAGGGGGTGCTAAAAAATTACGATCGGAACGTTATTGAACTATTAGCTGAAGTTATGTTTTGACAGCTAGTTGAGACTTATTTGGACCATTTAGTGGATCGAGATCATTCGATTCAAGATACGAGTAGGTTGCAAATGATTTTCCTGTTTCTTACATACATACGTCACGCCTTTCTCCCAGAAGGGTAGGCAGGTTCCTGTTTCTTGTAACAAGAAAATTTAGGTACCTGCCTGTGGCTAGAGATTACTCGCTTCGCAAGTGGTAAGCGAAAGAGAATCCCAGTCACTACGACGACATCGAGAGAATAAAATGCATTGACAATACGTTTCGACCGCTTGAAATATTTAAGCTATGGTTACGTTATCGAATCATGCTCACATGGGAACTCTATATCATACCAACAAAGCAACCACGAGAACGAATCACCAGCACGGAAGCGCGTAGGCGCAGTCGATACGATATTGCGATAAACGTGCGAAATATCAACAAGCGAATGGCTGTTGATGTTCTGGCGCGCCCACCAATGTCAAGGGGTTATGATTATGCACAAATGCAGCGTTAATTATTGCTAGTCGAGTAATGATGCGCATACTAAGTAGCTATACTTGTACAAATTTCCTTGAAATCATACCGGATTTGTAAGTTATAGTGGTGGTGGACAGCCGATGAGGTAAACGTGTTTTAGAGTGGATAGTGGTTACGGCTTCTCGACAAACTTAGTGTGAGTATAGGATTTCCTCAGGCCAGATGAGGTGCTTCGCAAGATTGCTTGCTGCAGGAGGCTCATGATCGAGCAAAGTGACAAACAATCGGAGTGGCCCTTGTCCAACAGTAGTCTGTGAAAGGCTGATGATGACTATTGGTACCTACTAAAAGTAGTGACAACGTTTTGCGAGATTTGCATCTTTTACCAGCTGATACAAAATTCTTAAATACCACTGACATTGCTGTAGCCTGGCTATCGCTAATCAGTCTCGAAGGGTTCCGAGGATTCAGATTCCAGATAAACATTGTACGATATCGATAATAACAAAATATTTTAGTGCGCTACGAAGAATTTGCATGACGATAAACATAACTTTTTGGCAGGCGGAACGGTCGCGCTTGGCGTAAATAACGCCAATATGTTATCGATACCAATATTTTCAGCCATTTAATTTTGACACGAGCTCGTAAAGAGATGAAAATAGATGTTTTAAATAGGTGCACGCAATAACGTCACGCGAATACCGAGAAAGTAAATTATGTGCGGCTGAGGTCAGTAATAATAATAAGTCATGCACTGGCCTTCTCGTGTGTCATGCATAGTTAAACAAAAAAAAAAGAAATGTGCGAACGAATGCAAAACTACACCAAATGACGAGAGATATTGAATGAAGGAAGGAAGGAAATTACCACCATCAACAAGATATTTAAATGAGAGAATATAAATATGGTAATTCTCGTCAAACGTTCATTCACGTACCGTTCTTTTGGCGGACAGTTCATGGGTCCATCTTTTGGGCGAAAAGTCAACGATTCTGTTGGTCAATCGTTCATGGACCAATGGACTGTTCGCAAACCGACTCTCGAAAAGTGGACCTATTTTAAATGACGAACTGCACATAAGTAAACTAAGCTTTTAACTAAGTTTAAGGTAGAAAACAAGTGGTGGCTGTCAGAGTTTTTCTTAATTTCCTGTTAGAGCGTACAATGATGAACGATCTAGAATCATTACTACATTCATATCATCATTATTACTCTTAGCAAGCCTGAACTCCCTAACCAATTGACTCACTTTTTATGCATAGCCAAAGCAATGATTCATTGTGGTAAATATCATTCATCGTCAAACATATTATATGTACAAAGTGTATCTCCTTGTCAAGCCATAACAGGCTGTTAATAATGATTTAGTTTTTGTCGTCCTCGGAAAGAGGTCGGTCCAACATTTTAATCACACTTCTCCTTTTAAGGCTCGAATCTGTACGATCGATTTCGCAGCTGACGAAACTAGCACTAGATGTACAGAAATTAAAGAACAGAATAGAACACTCCTAGGAGACAATACAATAAACAAACTATCTCTTAAACTATGTGGGCAAAACGATTGCCTTGTCAAGCATAAAGCAGTCAGGAGCGAATTGAAGGCGATGGCAACTTGACCGGCGCCAACAATTAGCAACAACAGTTAGGAGCACGAGTTCATGACCTGCTTGCGGTTTGGCCTCATGTATTGAATTCGACTCTCCGCACAATGAACTCCATACAATTTGGTTATCATTGGAATCTGATCGCGTTTAAACGGAATATATTTTACAGGGCTACACTTCCTTATCAAGTATCGTCGGTTCATAGTCAGCGTTTGTCTGTTATATCCTAGTAGTACTAGTATTACCCAATTCTAGCCAGTGCTGGTTTCCCCTACGATACCACAACAGAATGCCTGATGATGATAATGTTAACAAGACATTTAATCTTCGACGAAGACGAAGTTAAATACTGTAGGCCTGATATTAGTTAAAGGTCCTCTTGGATCTACCGCGTTTGAGCTGGCACAGGTGAAACACGAAACCATTCCCTAACGGGCTACGAAGACAAAGGCTTTCAATTTGTATGACACTTCACATTTTCATCGTCAGTTGTTAAAATGTAGCGTTTACATCTAGACCTATAGTCTTTTGTTCCCATAACAAAAGCCTTCATATATCTTTAAGATCCTCAGTTCGCCCCTGCTACGTGGCTAGTCAAATATTCCGACCGCGTCGGCCGAAGGACGTCGGAGCACGACCGGGCAGATGCGCTCGAGTAAATCGTGCTACGAACGTTGCTCTCCCCCCTCCACCCCCCACACGCCCCTCCAGCCATTGTGTCAGCGCGATGGCAACACATGGCGCGGAGAAAAGCCCGCGGCGCCCGCTGCATCACAATGAAGCTGGGACCATTAGCCGTGGCTCGGACGCGTCGCAATTGAATTTCAGCTTGACGTGCACTCATACCGTTAGCTTAGCTCGTGACTGCTAATGATTGTGCCTCGCCATTTCAACAGTTATTCGGTAAATGGGAGAGTGTGTCTCTATTCGACAAAGAACCCGCCAATTCTCTATATATTAGGACAAAATCATAACCCATAGAGGATTTTGAGTATTTATATTACATGTGAATTAAGAAGTGGAAGACACAGACATATAGACAGCAGTGAACTGGGAGTAGAATGGTGCTGGCAGCGTCCAGGAAAAAGTAGAAATTGTTCCGCCGACATGAGCCGAGCTTTTCAATGTATGAAATGTTTAGCTGAAATAATTGATTTATCCGAAGCGAAGCGAGGAGCGGGCTGCTAGTGCGAAATAAGTATAGAGTTTGAATTAAACGCCTATGTGCGCAACGCCATACGTAAACTTTACAATTGGTAAGAAATTAGGTATAGAGATTAGTTGATGTATAGCTCCTAAGATCTTCATAAGGCCCTGATCACACTAAGCGTTAGTCGAGCATATTGAAGTCTGCGACCGCGGCAGCCGCTCCATAACCAGCGTAAGGGCGCAGTTCTACTGAGATGAGAGCGGAGCAAAGCGTCTATAGATTTGCAGCTTTTATACGTTGAAGCCTGCGCAGAAGAGGAAATTTACTTCGTAGAGAACAAGTCAACATATCTGACGAATCTGATCAATGGCTCAACACACACATAGCAAGCGCTCACTGTGAAATCAAAATAGGTACTTGCTGACTTTTCACTGTGTGTGAGTTACTGTCAAGTTAGGTACAAAATGCCACCTAAGACGATGGTTATTGACATTTTTGTTTGAAAGTAAAACTACTCCATGTCATGTGAAGAAGCATCTTGTAGGCCGGCATGGCTGTGGTGGCTGACTGGAAACTGAGGTTTCCCGCCCGCGGCCAGTGTGACTTGGGCTTCCTTTTCAGCTTTCCATCAGGCGAGAGGAAGCCACCACGCCGTGCCAATATAAAAAAAAATGTCAATGTCACCCACATAATAAAAATGCTTGTAGGTCTGTAGCATTGAAGAGTACGCACGTTGTGCGATCGCGTAGTGTAACCAGTGCCTAAACAAAACCGCTACGTTTCCGCGGCGGAGCGCGACCGCTCAAGGAGCCGGGGTGCGTTCCGCGCCGCCGACTGTCGGTCAGTGGCGACGCGCTTTCTAACGAGCGTTGCCTGCTGACCTTATGATGCATGCGTTATAATTACATTAAGATGGCTCCTGTAATTAAACGTAACTACAACATTTGGTTCGTCAAATCCAACGCAATTTCTCTTACAATCCTTGTCCTTTTAAAATTAGATGTTATATCTTCATGGAATCGACTTGATGTCCTCATGTCCCCTAGATGAGGGCAAAGTTCGTCCACAGTACGCCGCCATCCCGACCAGTCTTGAGCTTAGTGCTACACTTCGCTCCAGGTCCACTTCATTCCCATCTCTGTTTCATGCTTCTGTACTCCAGAACTTTGCGTCCATATCTTTTTAACATGTAATTTCTTTTTTCATCTAATGAAATACTGACGGGACTGAAATTAGGCTCTACATATATCTGTGGGATCGAATCATAATTGAGGAATGATGAGATTATAAGAATGAAGTTTACGGATTGGCATACTCAAATGGTGGAGGCAGGGCATATAGCAAGTAAAGCAGATGGCAACAGCCAACCCTGCCCAACAGGGCAGAAAAGTTCTGGACTGTTCTCTAGGGGAGGCATATGTCCAGTAAAGGACAACCTGCGATTGGTTACGCTCATATTAATGGCAAAGTAAGTAGCTACGTGATCAAAGAAGAGCGGCGACGAAACGCATGACGCTAAAATAATTTCACTACACTCCTTTATCAGCAATCCTAACAAGTGCTCACCCCACTGTAATTCACACGCACCCAATTAGGGGAGAGCAGGTAGGCTTCGTACACCAGGAGCATTCGTACAGTGGTTATATCTCCACTATCCTATACATTAGCGAGCCCGTATTTGTGTGCGTGAGTCCCGCTCAGGTGCCAACGTCGCCCACGGAACGGGTAGACACTGCGACCACGGGCGTCGGTGGGACTGGTCGAAACGTGTTTTCGAGCTCCGTAAGTAATTTTTGTATTCTCGTTTGATGACGCGTAGCTGACAGATTTTTATCAAATCACAAAAGCTAATTGTCATAGTTTCTGCAGTGTTAACTTAGTTTGACATGCAAACAATCCTTTTGTGGCTAACTGTAATAGATAATTTTATTTTCAAATATGTTATTGTTTTTTTGGATTGGGGATGATTCGTACAGGTACGAGTGGGGTAGATTCGTACTGTACGAATGCTCCCCATTCCCTTTCTATTTTCACGATATTTAACAATAATGTTATTGTTGTTACAGAACAAAGTCAAGAATATACGTAAAGAAAGGTACACGATCGGGAGATTTTTTTTGTAACGACGATTTTGCACCAATGTTTGTTTATCACTAAGCTTTTAGTTCAGCTTCAGCTCCGACAGCGAATTTAGAAGAAATTATTCCTAAAGAAATAACTCTACATAATCCACCGTCAACATCGAAATTTATGCAAGCTTCTACTTCAGCTCTCCAGCTGTTAGAAGCGGCCCAAAGTACCAGAGAGGATCAGGAATCCAATTTGCCAGAAAAGGAACTTACCGAAAAAGCTAAAAAAATTAAGAAGGAAGAACAAGACATGAAACGAAGAGCTAAGGAGATGAAGAGAATATTAAATTTATTATCAAATGAAGATATAATCACCACCGTAAGAAACAGAATTCCGGTAAACCAAAGAGACAAAAACAAAGTGTCTCAAACTTTGATTTCAATTAATAAATGTTAAATAAAAAAGTGGGATGTAATTCCTCAACTGTTTAATAAAAAATACAGTAAAAAATACTGTTGTTATGGTTGAAACAGAGCAGGTAAATTCTGTATTTATTATTATATTTGATTTTTGCACCAATAAATGGTATAAACCATTATAAAAATGGCATTATATTTGACAATACGAAGCCTCCACACCATGTACGAATGTAACCCACACTATGTACGAATCTACCCCACCTGTGGGGGAGGTTCGTACAATTTCCACTTTTTAGAAAAGTGGCCGTAGCTGCTCCGTTATGTTTTGTATCGATACAATTCATTACTATAATGAAAGCCAGATAAGTAGGGTATACGTCAGTATTAAAGTTATTTTAAAATAATTAATAGTTTTTCATACAAACGGTTGAGAACAAAAAGTGTACGAATGCTACCTGCTTTCCCCTAGTATTAAACGGTTCGTGAAATACCTGCCTTGTTCAAAATATAGCATCGTCTGCGTGCTTAATTTGAAACTTTCGTCTGACTGGCGAATATTTCGCCCTGTATCTGATCAACGTAACTGTCGAATTCACAAAAACACGCTACACGCGATCGTTCGCTGACACGTTTACGCGCGCTGTCACGCTCGCTGAACAATTAGTGGCTCACTTAGAACAACAATTGCATCGGCTAATTTATTTATAACAATAGCTACACTATCATTACTGCATGAATTGTTATTGAGTTTTATTTCATCTCTTTCAATTGGCATTAATATGCAATACGTTTGCAATATATCTATATTATTTTATTACCTCCTTCGAGGACTAAAAAGCTTCTTCTGTTGTTTACGGATCAGACACAAAAAATCAGAAACGGAGAGTAAGTAGCGCGTGACCAAATTGTCTCATGGCATTACATCAAGAGAAATGCTAGTGAAAGATTAGATAAAACAACACGTAGTACAACAACACGCGCAAGCGCTGATGTAATCAATGAGACGTGCACTTTCAAACGTAACAGTTGTCCGGTATTCATACGTGTTCTCGTAAACCATAATCCCGGTTACCGGTTTAAAAGCGAGTTTCCGACCGCTAGACGAAAAAAAATGGTGGGTAATAAATAATAGGAATCGAATGCGAGTCATCGGGGCGGCGCGTCCGGTGTTCCGTTGGAGGCGCGCGTGGCCGAGCGTGCCGTCACGGGCCGTGCCCGCGCCGCGCCGCACGCTCCGCCGCCCGCGAGCCTCGGTGTGAACCGCCGTTTCCATTTGCATCACTTAAATTTGTGTAAATTGTAGAGGGGAATGTACCGTCGATGACGGATTTATTTAGACAAATATTTGATCATTACTTGCAGCTCGTTGAAACAGCGCGGTCGGTTAGAAATTTCCATTGCCGTAATCGCACAAGAACTGCATGCAAACATAGGTGCAATTTAGTGCGATTGGCGTGCAGTCCAAATGCTATGCATGTACATAGGGTGTGCAGCACAAGGATGTCATCTGTTATTTTTCAATAAGGTATACTTTTTCATAGATGACGGTTGTTTGACGTTTAACAAACCTTACTAACTAACACTACTTAATCATCACACAATTCATAGGAAGCCTACATCAAATTTTAGTCAGGCTGTATCCTTATTTGAAAGCCATTAAAACCGCAAAGGGGGAATCATGATACTGACTTAATAAAAAATTCTACATTTCGCAAACGTCAAAATTGTGATTTCATTATTGACCACTGAACATAAACTTACTGATCTAAACGTGTTCGGAAGTTTTGTCTGCAGTACATTAAAATAATCCTCATATGAATCAGACTATTCCAGATACGGACAGAAGTAAGTTCCGCGCTATAGCCCACCTAAAAGCGTGGTATCATAGAGTTGCTCAACAGAGATAAAATTATACATTTAACCACAGCTTAACAAACAACGTGACGGTTAAGAATTCGTTGTACAAGCAAAGGTGTGCCGAGTCGTGATAAGATGAGTGAGGCGGCGGTGATAACTGCAGCCGCGTGATCATCAGATAAAGGCGCGAGCGACAACCAGTCTGTTATGTCACAGTTAGGTATGGAGTTGGGTTTGGTAATTCAATTCAATTAAGGTAACAGACACCGGCCGATGTAAACCCCCCGAATGACAAAAACGGACGTCTTAAGGCTGATCAGGTTTACTAAAAAACCTGCCTCTAACAGCCTTACCCGCTCGACTAAGCCGTGCTAGAAATTTCATTAATCATTGTTGAAACGTTCACGGTAATTTACACGTTCCGGACGATTAGTGCGTAGTCGTATATATTATATTTTTCTATTGCTCTTCGCACTAATATTCCCGTCTAGTAAATGGTGTACTTTTATCATCATCAGCCTTTCGCAATCCACTGCTAGAAAGGCCTCTAATAGGAAAATATCTGCCTTTTTATTCGGTTCTGGGCTTCTTGCATCGAGCTGTTCCCAGTCATCTTCACTTCAGAACTCGTTTACTCCAACAGTTGTTTGGTTCTACAGCTAAGTGTATTCTTACGGAATGAGGTAGGTTTATCTGAACGCTTTCCATTAAGAGTAAGTAACTTCATGATAAGTTACTCTGCTTACGCATCGATCAGTAAATTTTGTAGATAACACGGATAGTTTGCCTCTGCTTGTTCCTCGTTAGTTTTCCCTAAATAATCACAGATGGTAAAGAGTGCCGTCGACTAATTGAAATGAACCCGGTTAATTCGCAATGGTCCGGAGAGAGGAATGAGAACGTATTGCCATTTTCTTTTAAACTGATTCAACACATTATTTAGTCAGTTCACTGGCCGTATCAAAGTCAAAGCTGTTAATGCATTCATTCATGAATTGGAAATGTGACGTCAATACACAATTGAACATTTGCTATCCAAGTGTAACACCCATGTTCTGGGCACTATTGATAGTGTTTTATTAGCATATTAGACCAATAAAGAACTGAAGGAAAATTATAGTTAACAACGTTTATTTTCATGTAATTGTGGTACATTCAGAAGAGGTTTATTCCTTGTAAAAAGTCCTATGCATTTTCGTCACATTTTAGAATTGTACTGTTACTCTTATCTCTCATCTCAAGATACTTTGTGAGGTGACCTGTTCTATTCTACACGTGAAGGTGATGAAAAAAGAAATGTATCAATTCATGACGTGCAGTTATTACTTCTAATAAACATAACTAGACGTTCTTACGTACGCCCAATACGAAGGTAAGCGACTGTGATTTCAAAGAATGTAATCTACACAGATACCAGATTAGGACTATCACTACCTAGATAACCGTCTCATACGATAACGTATACGTTTATCTGTTTTTCTTTGGTGAAAATATTACGATTCCAGGAATCCATGATAGGAACGAAGGTTACAAAGTAAAGTTATAGTTTTGTTGTCAAGATTTTCCTTAATGACTCGTTGTTGGTTGTGTCGTTTTCTTTTTGCTTTAGCTTTATGTGTCTACCAATATAATTACGTTTTTATGATTATAAAGTAACTTCATATAATTATTATATTTATGTAAATGGTGCCATAATTTCTTTTTTACAATATGAAAAGTTATACCGAGCGAACACAAATCCGAGCAAAGCCGTGGGTTTAACCCCGCTCAAATGAATTCGACAATCGTTAGAATGTTCTATGTCTAAGACGATTATTAAATAATTTATAAAAACATCAATGAGATCACAAAGTGATAAAAAGTTCATTCTGTAAAACGTGATTAATACCTAGAGTTCAGCAGATGCTGATAAGCTTTTTTTCGTATTTTTAAATTTGAATAACCAAGGACTTTTTTCATCCAAGTTTTTATACAGTTCTTCTTCAAAAAGAATCATTGATTCTTTTGAAAAAGAACCACCACTTTGCTTGAACCACCTCCAAAAAAGGAGGTTTTTCAATTCGACTGTATATTTTAGACAGATTAATTTACTTGAATTTTTAGAAAACATTCAGAAATAAAGCATATCTAGCCTGATAATTCTACAATGACAAACAATCACAAAAAGAACACAAATATTACTGTGCCTAGTCCAAACATTCCTCTTGAACTCCAAATGTGGTACCAAGATGCATTCAAATACATCGAGTTCCCTCCACACAGCGAGCAAGCAACTCGAGTGGATGTACAACATTCCCGAACGGCTACAAGCCATCACAAACACCTTCAACAGCTCACAGAAGCGGCTGGTGTAAAAAAGAAAGTGCGGTACCGTTGCCCGACCCGAAAGCTACACACGCCGACACCAAACAACTCTACACCTCCAAGAATAAAGTTCAAATTAGCAAACCAGACACGTCACGGCATACTGAGACAGTGACGAAAGCGAAATTAACAAAGGCTTATTAATAATCCGCTCTTAAGATTCGACACAACGTCGGGGCTGTCTTGAGAGTCTACAAAGTTTGTTTGATATAACTGCCACGGAACCTGGTGGAATTCTAGGAACTTGATGAAGTTTGATCCCTGAGCTAAATTAAATTTCTATCACAGGTGCTGCAATTAATTATATTGAACATACTCAGAAGACCTTGAGACGCTGGCATTTTGTGCAATGTGCGCCAAGTGAATAGAGAGACGATTGATTCTATGACTAGTATTGTAGTGTTCTTCCAAAATCAAGACACCTTCAGGAAGAAAAAATTCTTCACGAAACGAAAATATGCAATCGAAAATAATTATATAAATGGATGAATATTAATCCATTCTCTAGCATAAAACGTTTGGAAAATCATATTACATTTTGTGAAATACGAGTTTAATTCCTAATCGGATATAAATTGGAATAAACGACGTGTAAATTTGGCAACCGCATCAATTTTATCAACAAATAGTGGTATCAGCGTATTTTGATTTATGCCAATGCTTGCCTATTATGTAAGTTTCAGTAGTAGTAGAAATATTTGAGTCTGGATTTTTCCAAGATAGTAGAAGAAAGTCAAAAGTAAGATACAAAAGATACCTATTTTCAAATTTCAATGCAACTCCATTACTAACAGAATCAACAAGACGAAAAGTCATTTCAATTAAAAAATCAGGCCACTGTACACCAAATAGCGACTGCAACGATAAAACAAGCCACGAAATCCGAGACAACCGATAAATATCTCAATAGCTTGCTGGATGGGATAATGGGGATACGCCAATTAAATTCGACCAATAAAAGCTTCTTGCTCAAACTCATTAACCAATCCCGCGGTCTAAAATTAATCGAGAACAGTAACTCCTAATCGGGCACGTTCCACTTGAACTCTTCAGATGCGGATATACACAGAAATAGCTGAACCAAAATAGTCTGCTTGCCTTTCATCAAACCGCCTCTGACCCTCGGCATAATTGCCCATACGGACAGACATACACGTCTGGCCCAATAATAGATACGCCTACATAAAAAATATATTGACTCATCAGAAACCTACTATACCTACTCGTAGAAAGGGCAAAATTCTTGTTATGATTAACAGAATAGAAGTGAGAGTATGAAATGGTGTCAACTATCAACAAAGTTCGTGTTCTCATGTTAAATTAATGCTAAGATAAAATATTCTGGATGAATATTACAGGAGATGTTAGGCGGTTTCAGAATCAGAACAAGATGGAATGAATAATTGAAGATACAAAATAGTTTTCCGTCCGTTTTTCATGATCAGCTACGAAATGATTTTGGAAATGCTGTTCAATATCATGCACATTTAAAATTCAATATCAGAAAACAGTTTCCACACGCATAAGGCATTTGTAGAAACATTCTCAACAGGATCATAAATAAACCTTACTTGCAACTACCACTCGTACTCATTCCAGTCCATGCTTCAAAACCAACACGTACGCTGGCGTTCACCAGCAACAGATAAGGTACCAAAAAAGCGTCGAGATCATTGGCCCGGGCCGGCATACCTTGAGAGTTACGAGTCATGATATAAGGCGGCACTGGAGTGAAGGTGGCTCCTCGACCGGCCTCGACCAGCTGACGTCGCAGCGGTTAGAAAGTTGCCTGCTTGCGTCACGCGCGGCGCTCGCGCTCGCATCGAGGTCGTCGACCCGCTACACGCGCCTTACTTGGAGACAGGGCTGCCGCACGATGAGGAGATACAGGAGACGGATACTCCATTGTAAGAACATTTTGTTTAAAAGAGGATTTCAAGAAACGCAAGTTTAACCAAAGTTTATAGTCTATCAGGAATATGCGAACCTTTACTGAACTCGTGTTCTGTCCGGACGACTTACGAATTGTTCGTGGGTCAGAGCAGATATATTTTGTAAGAGCTATTCCTACAGCTACAAATCCTGCCTTTCGCAGTCTACTGCTGGTGGCATCTCTAGAGTGTGAGTACACTTTCACTTTACTAGATTTTGGGCTTCTCGCAACCAGCACTTGCCAGCCATCTTGCTCAAATCATCGCTCCACCTTTCTGCAATAACTATCCAATAACAATGTTTTAAGATAGCTGAATTAGCTGGCCTTATCTGAGCGGGGTCTACTACACCAGTCGTTAGTCATGCTTTCGTAGCTGTCCCAAACTAGGGGTGCCTAGGCTAGGGGTAACTAGAGGTAACCTTCCGCTCCCCCAACATGATGATGAGAAGGCCGCCTTGGCTATCATCGTAGTCATTTAGAAAAAAAATTTCTCAAACTGTTAACCCATATAACTTATTAGTTATAACGGAAAATGCTGAATGTGTGCTAACATAAAAATGTATGTGCCGACATTAAAATGTACGTCAATTCAAAATTTGAGTAAATTGTATCACGAATACTTAAATCGAACTATTTTTTTCATTGTTGGTCGGTTATGTTATGCACGACGTAGATAGAACTACGCCGTTTTAATAAAGATATCTAGATAAGAAAATACATTATATTTTTATCACCAACTAATAATTGATGTATTCAAAAGTCTAACTTTTCAGTATATTATGGATCTTCTCAGCAGACTACACTTCGAAATGGCAGGAGTAAATATATTATTTAACATGAACGTACAATTACGAACAAAATGTCATCTCTAGATGTTTCTTTGTAGTTTCTAGGAAAAATATTTGTTACCAAAAAGTCTCAGCATGTAGTGCCAAGTATTTCGAGTGGAACTACGTTTGTTGATGTAATGAAACAGACATGAAAAGCAATCTGAATATAGATTCTGCAGCTTTAATAGGATATATAAATAATTTTAACAATTCTTTGGCCTCCAGGTATCTCTAAAGATTCAAGATAAACAAGCTTATTCAAATCAGTATTTATTGGTTGGTACTGTACCGAGTAATGCCAACTTTCACTAACTTTTGGAAACGGTCAACATCATTATTTTATTAACAGTTGATGATATTGTAACGGTATATGTTTAATACTATGTTGTCTAATGCTCTACATGTATGCAACATAGTAGAACCTTGTAACTGAATTTTGGTCTTGTTTGTTATTAGAGTTATTAGTCAAATTCGATTTCTATTCTTTGTCTTTTTCTAACCTGAACAGTTTGACAATGACATAGCATAGATAAATATGTTTCCGAAGTGTTCTGAATAAGGGGGCCGTATTCAAAACTAACCGATTCCTCCCATCTGTCAGCCCTACGGAGCATCACGTAGCAGCAACGTAGCGACCTCGTTCGGTCTCGGACGCCACAACTCTCGGTTAGTGTGAGCAGCTGTTCCACAACACAACAACGCGACCACTCCTCGCTACGCGCGCCCAATGCGAGCACACGTACAGAGGGAGAACATTATATAGACGTATATTTTTATTTGTTGTAGCACAGCATAGTGAGTACCTGGACACGCGTCAAGCCCCAAAACGCTGGCTGGATGTCGTAAAACCCGATATGCAGAGCATTAACAAACACCGGATGATGACGAAGATCGGAACAAGTGGATAGGAGAAAAAGCAGGAGAGCGAAACCTGGCACTAGGCCGGGAAAACGCTAGGATGAAAAAAAGGAAGCAACAGGCATATCACCCACGGGATGTAAGGGAGCAGCCTATTATCTTTTCACTCCAAGCCAACCTCACCTGCCCGTGGTGCATCCTGCCGAATAACAAACGAGGCGCTGGCAACCGACGGTGGCGGTATAACCATTACAATTGAAGGCGTAGCTAAATACCGCAGGCAGACCGCTGTGCTGCAAATGCTACCTCTTTTTTCATATTGTCTCATACTCTCACACGCATACGCCATAAATCTTTCGTCCTCTCAATAACACGAAATCCTCTAAAGAAACGAAAGCTACTCCAGCTTTGGACTACCATGACGAATTATGGTAATTTTATGTCGGGTTGAATATGAAACTACTATTATGTCAGGCAGAGACACTATCAACTGGGCATCCGGGAAAACGAAAGACGCTGGCGAATGCTTGTATTCAGTAAAATATTTTGCGTAATATAGGAGCCCTGAGACGGGAAGTTGTAGGTGTTATATTAATATACGAGCATAACGACACGATTAAACGAGGTTATATATTCCTGACTATGAATAGATATATGTAGATACATCTCTAACACATAACAAAATGAAGATTAGTCGCTGATGTAGGTACGATCAGGAGAGAAAGCCTATTTTTCCTTGAGAGATGAGAATATTCAGGAACGTTTGTCGGAAAATTTTTAAGTACTTTAGTCTCCTATAGTCTTTTATCAGCAACCGACAAATATTTTCGTTCATTAATGGAGCTTTACTGAATTACGTACGACATCCAAGAATGCAATAACAGATAGGCCTTTGATTGTTTAGGATGAATGTGTCTCGTGTGTGCTTCACGACATTTTTGCAAACAACTCTTATCTGTAAATATTATCGTGCCATTTAGAGCGACGATCTTGTAATCAACAATACCTATGTACAATAACTCATAATTATTGTAACGATTAACGTTCATTTAATGTAAAAAAAATTAGTAAGATGTAAACTTATTTTCTAACAATGTTGCATCTCCTTGTAATCAATTGGTGATTTGCTACATTGTCCAATGTAATGTGAAAAAAGACTTTACCCAAAATCATAAACTTAAAAAGCTAAAGTTAATTAACACCTAAAATATACTAGTGTAAAACAATTCCAGTCACATTACTGTTATGATAACACTATATTCTGTTCGAATATCGAACGCAAATCTACGGCTAACATGGCCTTTTGAGAAAAGGTGGTAAAAGGGTTTTAGAAATTAAAGTGTGCCTCATCACTATGTACAAGGTATTCCTTCTGTAAGAATCTCTCGCAATCCCACATTCGCAAACGAGACGAGCCGAACGCGAGCCACAAAAGAGGTCTTTGTTCGACATTTCGAAACGAGGCGTGTGAGTCAGCACTCGTGTACTATAATTTAAAGTTTTCGAGTCGGCAGATCACGCCCAACCGACCAGCGTTCTTGGCAACAAATGATAATACCGGCTACGTAACTACGGTGACCCAGTTCGTAGCGTTTGCTCACTAATCGCGTACATCAACAGAAATGATAAAATTCCCGCTGATAAAACAACGCTTCAGCGATAAAATGTACCTGCAAGATTACTGCTCGTTTGAAATGTAATGCAGCAACGAAATTATTCTCACTTTGGGTCATCATCAGCCTGCAATCGTCCACGAACCTCCCACAATGATAATTGTCATTCATCATCATCTGAGCGTTGTTCCCGGTTGCATCCGGAGGCCGTGCCTCGGATCCCAGGGTCCGCTTTCCTGCTAAGTTTCCTCCACTTTGGACGGTCGTTGGCATCCCTGGTGGTGAGTCCATTGGCGCGCATATCTTCGGTGATGACGTCAAGCCAACGCTTCTTAGGTCTACCCCGTCTGCCGGGGCCCGGCGGAGGTTGCATGGCTAAGCATTTGTTCCCAACGTAGTTCGGAATTGTCATTTGGGGGAATTTGCCTTACTCACCACACATGGCGGGGGGTTGGTGACCGCAGTGCGTTTTATATGTACCCAGGTAAACGCTGCTGCCCGTTTCCTGATATTCCCTTAGTGGTCTTCTACGACATCCACGGGATGAGATGGGGTGGTCCTATTCAAAAACCGGACACCACACGAACAGCTACCTTGGGCATCAACTCGCTTTTACTATGATGTAAATTCATATAATGAGTGACGTCATCGTGTTGTTGCGTAAACTTGTCAACAATAATTTCTCGGATATTACATAAAGTTTGTCCGACGGTAAGTTAATTTTAACGTAGAAACTATGGTTATGGCATTTCATAAAACCTGAATAGCAATACTTTCCAATCTGAGTAACACACTGATATTAATAGCCCTAAAAGGCTTTTATACTCTATTAATAAGTAATTAATATATGTAATCATGCCCAGATATATGATTGTATCACTAAATATGTAAGCATACACGATTTATACACAGTATTAAAAAAAAACAAGTACAACTAGGAAATAAGGCTAATGACTAACGGATACGAAATTGTTAACAAAGATACACAGAAGAAAGTAATCTGTAGGTCCAATATAACCATACATCACAATTTAATAAAGAAGATACTTATAGTTAGTTTATTTTATATAATTAGATATTTCCTTTTTACTGTGTTTATCTTTTTGACACTCATACAAAACCTGCTCCCTGCCTGACCTGAAAGGTTGACTAATAGAGAATGCTCCTTGCATTAAGTTCTCCGTTGGAACCGTGCGGTTTCCGGACTTGGAACAAGACCACCCCGTCTCATCCAGTGGGTGTCGCAGAAGACGACTAAGAGAATCAGGAAGCGGGCAGCGGCATTTACCTGGTTATGAATAAAGCCTATTGCACTGTAAAAGCAATTCCCCCATATCTGAGAGAGGTAGGGCATAGCGAATCTTCGAATCGAATTGAGCCGCCCGTCCGAGGAAGGACCTCCACCCTATAGAATACCGCAGTCAAATGACCTCTGGGTCGTGTTTCTGCCGGTGAGTAGGGTTTCCGGAGCTCGAGGGGGGTTAGGGTTGGGCCGGCATGGCGGTGGCAAGGCGTAGGGAAGCCATTATGTCGAGCCACTATATAAAAGAAAATGACATTTGTCATTGGGCTCTATGTCATAAGCGGATGTTTGCAGACGGATGATGATGAATACAGACATAATTAATATACAAATATACACAATCATCATCAGCCTATCGCAGTCCACTGCTGGACATAGGCCTCTCCAGTAGTTCACCACTTAGGGCAAACATCTGGAGGCATATACCCATAATCGCCACGCTGGGCAGCCGGGTTGGCGGTGACGCTGCTGCCCGTCATCAACCTGTGGTATTTAGCTACGCCTTCAATCGTGATGGCTATACCGCTACCAGTCGGTTGCCAGAGCCTCGTCTGTCATTCGGCAGGATGCACCGCAGGTGCGAAAAGATGATAGGCCGCTTAGATCCCAAAGAAATACAAACAATTACAAATATGCACAAACAATTGCAAAAAGCACAGGCTCTATACGACCATTATTTTCATAGCCTATAAGCTCAGCATTCCACACGCGAGTCTTTTTCTACACCCTGCGCAGTGCGCACTGCAGCGGCCGGTTCCCGCGCATTATCGCTTACAACCAGCTCTGGGAACACGTTTCGCGAGCAGGCCTCACTGGTACTGGTACTGGTACAAGACAACCTTTCTCTTTTGCGGCCCGTGTCCTTTCACGCGCCGCGCCAGACATCTGACCAGCGTCCGGAGACCTCTCGCGAGTGTGAAGATAACGAGTGACTGTGTTGTGTATCAGTGTACAAATAAAGTTATCTACGTATATTGTCATACTGTGAATTAAGAATTAACTTTTAATACTAAACACACCACATTGCTCCGATCCCAAAGTAAGTAGCTTGAGCACTTGTGTTATGGGTAGCGGGACAAAGGTACAACAAGTATATACCCAGACACGGAACAAACATAAATGTCTACCACACGAATGTTTGTTTCGGGTGGGACTCAAACACAAGGCCTTTGATTCAGGAGACAGGGGTCACTACCAAATGAGCCATCGAGCCATCCGATAATGTTGGTACGATACGGTAATGGTGACGGTATTGGCGAGTTCGATGGCACAATGTAAATTGCGCTTTGATTCCCAGTTGGGGAAAATATTTTTTAACATGGATTCGGTGGAAAACGTGCCCTTATTCAAAGTCAACACCAGGTACTCAAAGCTTTAAGTAAAATTTAACTTGAGATTAGGTGAAGCTGTGAAGCATACTTAGGTATTATCCGTCAGAAAGATGGGTCACCCTAAAAATCCGGTGGTGGGCCTAATTCTAGTCCGTCGATTGTGTAAATTTTATACTATTAACTCGTAGCTATCTGATCATCATCATCATCAGCCCACATCAGTCCTCTGCTGGACATAGCCCTCTCCCAATGCTCGCCGCTTCGATCGGTCCCGGGCCTCTCGCATCCAGCTCTTGCCAGCCGTCCTACGCAAATCGTCACTCCACCTGGCCTGAGGGCGTCCTACACTACGTTTGCCGAGACGCGGTCTCCACTCCAGAACTCGTTTACCCCCTCGTTTACGAAATTACGACTAAGGAAATAAATATCAGGAAAAGGGCAGCGGCGTTTACCTGGGTACAAAGATAACCTACGGCGGCCACAAACCCAATTGTCAAGCATGGTGACTGAGACAAATCCCCCAAATGACCATTGTCATTGGGGCAGGCCTACGTTCCGCAGTGGACGTGGTCATGATGATACCGACTCATTTAAGCCACTGGACTTGTCTGCATACTGCTCATTTCACGCTGCAATCAGACGCGATCTCACACCTAAACCGTCCGTAACAAGGGGTCTCTGTTAATTTGCCGGGTCGCGCCGGTTCGATGGCCGGCCTTAGCCCACTTGAGTGACGTGAAGGGGCACCAATCC
Organism: Conogethes punctiferalis; assembly: GCA_031163375.1. Lineage (NCBI taxonomy): Eukaryota > Metazoa > Arthropoda > Insecta > Lepidoptera > Crambidae > Conogethes > Conogethes punctiferalis. The sequence continues at coordinate 2,252,259 of CM062088.1, forward strand.
CCTCCCCCTTCCCCCCATAATTCCACACTGGGAATGTTCTCAGCGATCGGAACGCTGGTTCAATAAAATAGGGTCAGTGCGTGTGAGGTGAATGCATGTTCTCGACAATTCCGCTAACGTGAGAGGTATTTAAAAACTGCATGAAATCGCTGAAGTAGAAATTTAATTAAAAATATATAATGAGTCGATCGGTGTTACTAACCTGAGTCGTTAATTACTGAAAGCTTTTTAATTATCGAGTTACTTTACTATCGACCGTGCAGTTAATATAATATTAAAAGAAAGAGAAACAACAGTATATCGGTAATTGGACTTAATTAAAAGCTAAATATAACCAAAACTAAAAGACTCATTTAAGTTGTATGTAGAAATATAGCTGCGATGTGCACAACCATCAAAGATATGATTTTGGCTTAGTGCTATCAATACTTTTTTTTTTTAAAGTGTTTCTATTGTATTATTTTTCTCTTCCAAAATTCTTTTATTAGTTTATAAAGTCCACACACACATTGCCTATTTAGACTTTTTGAAAAAATCCAAACAAGGACAAGCGAATGACACAGAGGTGCAAACGAAGATGCTCAAATCACAACCTCTCGTTCAAACATCAGATTCCGTTTACCGAGCGGTGATGACGTATCCGCAAACCAGTCTGATGATTTAATTGCAACAGCCAGCGTCTATTTAAAGAAATTATGCAACCGCGTATGTATGTAACCGTTTCTCGCCTACAAGGTAAAACCGAGTGACGCAACGTCATAATAAAAATGGACTCCGTAAAACGGGAGATAACGCACTTCATTCAGTATTTTTATCACGGACGCGCTTCGTAGGTGATGAAAGATTTACGACATGGTGCACCGCAAGCGGGCCTCCTTTGCTGATTCAATGGCTGCTTAGCACGCGTGACAAGCTGATAATACCACCATTATATTAATTCGAGACGTTTTGTGTGGCGTGCCGTGATGGATGTAGATATAGAGATGCTGCCACATAACACGAAAACAAATTTGAATGAGCGGTCAAACATGTTCTTAAAGTATTGGAAAGTAGATTATAATTTTCCATGCAACCTGATCAAATTAGCATGAATGATACTGATCATGATCATGCGACATGACGACTGCGTCGAAGATATTGTTGAAACTACTTAGTATAAAAAAGAACATCTTGGCTAAAGTTTTTTAACTGTATTCCTTTCTTGTAAATTCAAACATGCCATGAAACATACCAGATACCAAAACCCCTGTTCTTTACTTGCCAATCAAATTCAAAGATCAATGGAAAGAATGAAATATATATTTCAACAAGATTTTAGATTCCATGTACGAGGCGTATGTTGTTTTCTTAATCTTGCAAAGAAAACTTCGAATTACGGAAGAGTTAATGATAATGTAGCGAACCTCCTTACAGGTTCTTTGTAAATCTTAACTAATATTATAAAGCTGAAGAGTTTGTTTGTTTGAACGCGCTAATCTCAGGAACTACTGGTCCGAATTGAAAAATTCTTTTTGTGTTGAATAGACCATTTATCGAGGAAGGCTTTAGGCTATATAACATCACGCTGCAACTATTAGGAGCGAAGAAATAATGGAAAATGTAAAAAAACGGGGAAAAAATAACTATTCCACGCGGACGAAGTCGCGAGCACAGCTAGTATTCTAATAAGTAAATTTGATATAGACGGTTGCTATGGTAACGGGATTAACATTACGAATTTTCTCCATCGCATGTTGATTTTTAGTTTGTCTGTTTTTATATTTTATTGTTTAATTATACATTCCTGTACATAGAAAAACTATTTAATTTTTACCTTCTTACTACCTAAACCTACGCACGCCCCGCCACGTATTGTTTGTGAATTGTCCCAATAGATGACATGTAATAATATTTATTGTGTTTACCTACAGTTGTAGTCGACACTGAAGATTTTTTACGTTATAAGTGTTATTATTATTATGATTATTATGATGTAGCATACTAAAGTGCTGAAAAGATCATTTTTATAAATTGTATAAATGCAAATTTTAATAGATATGGAGGGGGGTATTGCAGCGAACCTCCTAACAGGTTCTTTGTAAATATTCTAAAAAGTAAATTTGATATAGACGGTTGCTATGGTAACGGGATTAACAACATTAGAAATTTTCTGCATCTTATGTTTGTTTTTAGTTTTTCTGTTTTTATATTTTATTGTAAATATTTTATTGTTTAATTATACATTCCTGTACATAGAAAAACTATTTAATTTTTACCTTCGTACTACCTACACCTACGCACGCCGTGCCACGTATTGTTTGTGAATTGTCCCAATAGATGACATGTAACAATATTTATTGTGTTTACTTACAGTTGTAGTCGACACTGAAGATTTTTTACGTTATAAGTGTTATTATTATTATGATTATTATGATGTAGCATACTAAAGTGCTGTAAAGATCATTTTTATTAATTGTATAAATGCAAATTTTAATAGATATGGAGGGGGCTGTTGTAGCGAACCTCCTAACAGGTTCTTTGTAAATATTCTAAAAAGTAAATTTGATATAGACGGTTGCTATGGCAACGGGATTAACAACATTACGAATTTTCTCCATCGCATGTTGATTTTTAGTTTTTCTGTTTTTATATTTTATTGTAAATATTTTATTGTTTAATTATACGTTCATGTACATAGAAAAACTATTTAATTTTTACCTTCGTACTACCTACACCTACGCACGCCCCGCCACGTATTGTTTGTGAATTGTCCCAATAGATGACATGTAACAATATTTATTGTGTTTACCTACAGTTGTAGTCGACACTGAAGATTTTTTACGTTATAAGTGTTATTATTATTATGATGTAGCATACTAAAGTGCTGAAAAGATCATTTTTATAAATTGTTTAAATGCAAATTTTAATAGATATGGAGGGGGGTATTGTAGCGAACCTCCTAACAGGTTCTTTGTAAATATTCTAAAAAGTAAATTTGATATAGACGGTTGCTATGGTAACGGGATTAACAACATTAGAAATTTTCTGCATCTTATGTTTGTTTTTAGTTTTTCTGTTTTTATATTTTATTGTTTAATTATACATTCCTGTACATAGAAAAACTATTTAATTTTTACCTTCGTACTACCTACACCTACGCACGCCGCGCCACGTAATTGTTTGTGAATTGTCCCAATAGATGACATGTAACAATATTTATTGTGTTTACTTACAGTTGTAGTCGACACTGAAGATTTTTTACGTTATAAGTGTTATTATTATTATGATTATTATGATGTAGCATACTAAAGTGCTGAAAAGATCATTTTTATAAATTGTATAAATGCAAATTTTAATAGATATGGAGGGGGGTATTGTAGCGAACCTCCTAACAGGTTCTTTGTAAATATTCTAAAAAGTAAATTTGATATAGACGGTTGCTATGGTAACGGGATTAACAACATTAGAAATTTTCTGCATCTTATGTTTGTTTTTAGTTTTTCTGTTTTTATATTTTATTGTAAATATTTTATTGTTTAATTATACATTCCTGTACATAGAAAAACTATTTAATTTTTACCTTCGTACTACCTACACCTACGCACACCGCGCCACCGCCTGCCATTGCTAAAATAAAATTGTAACAGCACTGTATAGTTTTCAATTACTCATCAATAACATAATTCATTTCACAAAATATAATTTCAATTCCCTTCAGCAGGTTCGCTTCATTTTAAGAAGTAACTATTCACGGTAAGATATAGCATGATGTATTGCCACAGCAATTATTCGTATATATCAAATACATGGACAGCTTGGCTAATACGTGACCTAGCCACATCATAATAGTAGGTAGTATACTTCTACAATCGTAGGTAACTCAACTAGGTATATAAAACGTTACGTTGTCCTTGCTAGTTTTCCTCATCGGTCAGCCATTACGTGCCCGTTTAGAGCCTGCAAGCAAACTTAACGCCAAAACCGGCTCAGGTAGAAATAGAATCTTTAGGTGTCTATAAATAAGCTTTATCCTTATATGAAGCTAATGCTCTTTTAACACCGTTCAGAGTGGAACTATAACTGATTACGAAATTGGATAACAACACGTCGACAACTGAGTAGTAAAATCAGAATTCGACGATTTGTAAGTGTTTTTCATAAAAACCTATACAAATAAAGATTATTTTGACTTTGACTTTGAGAAAATCTACAGGACAGAAGGTACTGAAAGGATCGTAAAAAATATGTTTATTTGCTTTTCATCATGAGACATGATTGATGATGGCATTGTAGACAAGATTCTATCCTAAAAATCATCAGAATCAGATAAGTAAATATTCTTCCCGTAGAAGAAAATATCATTTTCGGAGCAACAAATGTATTAAAATGTTCAGTGGCGCCAGAACATGCAATGTACAACTATTTAAAGTCATTTATGGCCCATCTCATCGTACATTGTTGCAGAAATGGCTACTACTCATTTACTGCCTAATACCTACTCGTACTCCTATAAAGTTGACACGCAAACAAATAATTTTGACTCTCGGCGTCTCACAACAAACAGAAACTCGAAGCTTCCTAAATTTGACAAAACCATAAGTATAATATGAGCCAATTTTGTAACCCAATTAAATGTTTATCTAAAATACCCAAAGCAATGCGAGTCTGGTCGCTAGTTACATAAATAATATTCTTACATACTTAAAATTTGCGAATGTTATATTGTAACCGAGCACGGCACGCCGTGAGTCAGGCCGACCTTGGCAAAGACAAAGAACACTGCTGAACGGGACAACCAGTAATGTGACGATAAAAGTATACCTAAACCGGCACCGAACGTGTCGAGAATAACAATTTCAACATTTCAATGAGTAGGTATTGAGGTTTTACGAAGAGCGTATATTTTTATTTGAATACAAAGGTTTTGAATTACTCACGAGCGTAAACTGCGTCGAGGCTTTGTACACAATACAGTCGTTGGTGGCTTACTCGCGATGTGGAACAGGATAAGCAAAGCACTTTGGAATAATTAGCAGTACTGGCTTGTTGCACAGAAATAAGCAATTAGAAGCTTCTTGATCTTCTGTAGTAAACTTGAGGAACATAAAATTTGGCGATCTGGATGCAACTGGCAGTCGTTTTGTTAAGGGCCCTCACTAAACATTAGTAAGGGGACTTACGAATTTTGAAGAATTAAAGAAGAAGAATTAAGAATTACTGTATAACTATCTTACCTAATACTAAAAACTGTAATACTCGTATATCATGATTACTTTATGATTCATACAGTCTTCAACTAAACTTACTAGTTGCCCAGTACTCATGTCCTGGACAACTCGGTGCGGTGAGAAAGAAAGGCTGGTCTAGAGTGGATAAAGCAATACCTAAACATAGAACACATGAATACATAAAAAAAAAATCTTTAGAAAAGATTTTTTTTTTATAAATAATGTTGTACGAGCTACGTCGTACATGGTGCAGCCGTCAGCAACGACCTACATGCAGCGACCTGACCGATGGACCCAGCGAGTGCAACGTCGGCGTTCTACACCGACGACACACAACCCAAGACCCTCGACAGTGTGCATACAATAAAACTTACTATAAATAGCATTGAATTATCACAATTAAAGAGATTTCAACCGTCTGTGTTGGGTCTCATTTCCCCCCGCTGCGGCCAAGACACCTTTAGCCGTCACTATGATCAGCCGCGTGAGTCTGCGCGGCTGGCAGCGGGTCCGCACCACCTACCTACCGTCCCGTCTCTTCCCGCTCGCTACCCCGGGCATCCCGGGAGCGAGCTCTCTACACCTATTATTTATATAAGTATATATTTACACGGTTAGGCGGGGCTAGGGCTCTAGGGACTTAGTGTCTTAGGGGTAAAGGGACTCTAGGATCACTAGGGAGTTAGGTTCCCTTCCTAACCGCATATATTTCTGACTGGCGGGACGCGGTGCCTTACAACCACCGCTCCTGCCCAGACATTTTAGACCCTTGGCGGGTCGGGAGGAATCGCTCCTACCCGTATATAATGGTCCTTCGACGAAACTTGAACCACGACCTAGGATATCAACCATTCCTGGGGGAAGCTAGATCCCATATAGTTTTAGGGATTCTAGATATTTATCAACTTTACTTTCTTACAAACAATTTAGTAGCGGTGTATCTAAACAATAGCTCTACACTCGCATAAATATCATAACATACTTTATTATTATCAAGTTAATGTAAACAAGCATCATGTTACGCAAGCAGAAACAATTAGCAACTACATTTTATTAAATTAAATTATGTACTTTCAATCACTATACTGATTTAGCAACGTAGCATTTTTATCATCGGTAGTGTAGGGTACTAGGTGGGGAAATTAATTAGCATTAGGTTTATCATTTATCAAATAAGTTTGTCACCGCAGACAGCGGGACATACTAACAAACAACATTATGGGGCTACCAAGGCTCCTGGTCAACTATGACCTTTTATCATTTATCAAGTAACTTTAAGTTTGTCACCGCAGACAGCGGGACATACTAGCAAACAACATTATGGAGCAACCAAGGCTCCTGGTCAACTATGACCTTTTATCATTTATCAAGTAACTTTAAGTTTGTCACCGCAGACAGCGGGACATACTAGCAAACAACATTATGGAGCAACCAAGGCTCCTGGTCAACTATGACCTTTTATCAAGCAAGCGCAATCAAGGCTCATTAGCAAGTAATTTAATTCTATCACCACAAACAGTGGAACAGACAAGCAAGAAAACATCATGGAGCAAGCAAGGCTCCTGGTCTACAATGACCATTAGCACGTAGTTTAATTCTATCGCCGCCAACAGCAGGCAGATAAATATTTGATCAATTAAGAGCACCAAGGCTCTTAGTCTACAATGACATTTACCATCTTGAGCCGCCACCATATACACCGGGGCAGATACACCAGCACATCAATTTTGAAGCAAGCAACTTGACCACATTTTATCAAATCACTTTGTATCAATAACAAACAATAAGAGCGTGCATGGCTCTTGGTCTAACAAAGACCATTTCAACAAGTACTTACCATTTAAGCAACATTTTTCTGTTATTTATTCTGTCATACAAAGTGGAAGATTCTCTACAGAGAATTAACTTGTTTTACCCGAACATACGGGAATACTTAACACAATCCCGAACAACGGGTCAGCAATTTAGCATTATCAAGAAATTATAATCAATAATCAAACCAAGTATATCAACAAGAGCATTTTAACATACATACTTCCACTTTTATTAACATAACATAAATATCATCGGCAGGCTCATCACAATCGCACTATCAAGCAAGAAGATCAGAGAACTGACAGCAGCGGATCGGTTGCTGGCCTTCCACAAGCGGAACTCACCAGTAACTGAGAAGTCGCATATGCTGTTCAGTAAACACCTGCCTACCACTATCAGAACAAGACGATCAGACATCAACACCAACAGCACACTTCGATGGGATCTACCTACGAGCAAGCAACATCAACTTCGCTACAGTCATAGCATGTATCATGTCCCAGCGATTGGACCGGTCACTGGCCTCCTACAAGCAGGTCTCACCAGTGTACTGAGGAGCCATTAGTTGAGAGTCAGCCCGGTTCTGACACCTGTAGCGAAGACACCAGCAACGAGCAATTACCACACAACTAGAGGACATCGAGTCAGCGCGACCAAGCTAAGGGTCGTCGCAACATCAGGCACGGCACGGGACGGGAACCGACCACCACCATGACAGCGCGCCGGCTATCCCCTCTCCTCCTGCATCTTCTCCGATTGGGGAATATGTACGAGCTACGTCGTACATGGTGCAGCCGTCAGCAACGACCTACATGCAGCGACCTGACCGATGGACCCAGCGAGTGCAACGTCGGCGTTCTACACCGACGACACACAACCCAAGACCCTCGACAGTGTGCATACAATAAAACTTACTATAAATAGCATTGAATTATCACAATTAAATAGATTTCAACCGACTGTGTTGGGTCTCATTTCCCCCCGCTGCGGCCAAGACACCTTTAGCCGTCACTATGATCAGCCGCGTGAGTCTGCGCGGCTGGCAGCGGGTCCACACCACCTACCTATCGTCCCGTCTCTTCCCGCTCGCTACCCCGGGCATCCCGGGAGCGAGCTCTCTACACCAATTATCTATATAAGTATATATTTACACGGTTAGGCGGGGCTAGGGCTCTAGGGACTTAGCGTCTTAGGGGTAAAGGGACTCTACGATCACTAGGGAGTTAGGTTCCCTTCCTAACCTCATATATTTCTGACTGGCGGGACGCGGTGCCTTACAACCACCGCTCCTGCCCAGACATTTTGGCCATTGGCGGGTCGGGAGGAAACTCTCCTGCCCGCTCAGAGCTTAGTGAAATAAATCATGAGGTTTATCAAAAATATTCCAAATATGCCTTCAAAAGTAAAGTGTGCCATGCCGTAAAGGTATTTGTATTAGCTATTTAAATAGTGTAGAAATAGCTAAGTTCTGAGCGGAACTGGAACTGGAATGAGCGAGAAAGCAATACATTGGAACTGAATTATTTATTCAATATCTTATGTAATCGAGTCGAAGTGCGACGTAGCTGCTGTTACGGTTATTAAGCGGGGGTCCTGAGACCTCTAGCCCCAGCTTATGATAATTTTGACCTGAACTTACTGTGACAGGAAATTCTGCCTGAAAATCGTCTTAAGTTTTACGAAATTAGTGGCTTTCGCCTTTGTTATAAACAATAGAATACCGCAGCTTGAGCATGACTGGGTCGTTTTTCTGCCGGTGAGCAGGGTTTTCAAAGCTCGTGGGGTAAGTGCTGCATCGGCAGCCGGGGGTTAGGGTGGGCAACGCGCGTGTTTTTTTTATAGTAGCTTGACATAATGGCTTCCCTACGCCTGATGGAAAGCGAAAGAGAAGCCCAAGTTACTGTAACAACGGGCAAGTAACTGGTCAGGTACCTGTCAGTTGCCACCGCCATGCCGGCACAACCCCAACCTCCCACGAGCTCCGGAAACCCTACTCACCGGCAGGAACACGACCCGCGGGTCATTTGGCTGCGGTATTCTATAGGGTGGAGGTCCTTCCCCGGACGGACAGATCAATGCGAGCGAAGATTCGCTATAAAAGGCCGGCAGCGACCCTAAACTCGATTTGAGTGCGGGTGTCCATGGGCGGTGTCGACTGCTTACCATCAGGCATCACATTTGCTCGTCTGCCGCCTCTTGCATAAAAAAAAAAATGCCCTACCTCTCTTAAAGGCGTCCATAGGCCGCGGTAACCGCTCAACGTCCTGAGCCGGAGGCTTGTTGCCACCTTAAAGACATAAGTACATAAGTGTTCCTACGATGACATGACGTCATCAAGCAATCTTTAATTCGCGGAGCTAGCGCGCACTGTCCAATCGCCGCTTCGATACACAATATCATTTGTGTAATTACAAATGGGTTGCACATTACCCGCGTTACGTAAGCCCTTTGACATTGTCAGCGGTTGCGTGATTTTCCTACGAGGCTAATTGGTCGTCACGACTGGCACATATGTGTATGTTTGTATATTTGCTCTCGTAGGAGCAAATAGTGCTAAGCGTGTGGGGTCTGTAGTTCGCTCATGATTCGTTTGCACGTTTGGCATAATACAGTAGTGAGCGCTTAAAGTATGGTAGTTAAACAACTTAGTTGATGAAACGTCAACGTTTGTGACACCGTTTTGCGCGTAAGGTTAGAAATCTTTCATCATCATAATCAGCCAAACTTCCATTGCTGGACGAACGCCTCCTCAAATAACAATTGTTTTGGGGGGATTCACCTCAGTCACCACTCTTGGCAGGGTTGGTGACTGCAGTAGGCTTTAATTGTACCCAGGTAAACGCTAATGCCCTACTACTACGCAATTTCTACATTTTGTCAACATTTAGACATCTTTGTCAAACATCTCAAATATCTTTGTCAAACTCAATTTTTTTTGCATAGGTTCATAAAAAGCACTTGCAATTCGTCAAAACTAACACTGGTTCGGAATGTAGCATTCTACCGAGAACCAGCAAAAAAACTCGTGTTAGGTACTTGTCAAAATAAGCGTTTAAAAAATATAGGTATGTGACGAGATTAATTTGGGAGCTGCTATTTATTTATCTATTAAGATTATATTATCTGTAAATATAAATGCAATACTGATATCGCATCTCCACGCAGCATTGTACACAGGCATGATGGCGAGGCGTGCACCGCACCACAAATCGCATTGTTTCCACCATTTTCCAGCGTCAAGGCTGCGCCGGCGCACGCGCCGCAAAGTCATTGCCAAGGTCGGCGCGATAACGCATTCGACACGACGTGTTTAATTGCATTCCGCCGATATCGGAGCGTTGCATCATCGCAACGTGATCTTGGTGAAATGCGCCTTTTATCGCCTCGTGCTTTGCCGTTTCGCGACGCGATCTGTGGTGTGAAACGCCCTAAGTGGTTATACATACATTTTATTTAGTTCAGATGCAAACAGAATAGGTAAAGTTGAAACTTCTGGGAAGAAGCCCATAACAAAAAGTTTGTGTTAACCAATGAGTTATTAGCAAAAGACCTTCAGGCCATATCGAAATTAAAATGAAAATACTCAGCTGTGCCGATGGCGTGAATACGAATTATAGAAGTTACTAATAGATACTTTAGAAGGAGCTTCGAAGTAGCATCTATTCCAGACAACCTGTGCAAGAGTGAGTTCCGATAGTAGGTACCTACGTACATTACGATTATTTGCCAAGAAAGGCACTCTGTTCAATTTGGGAATCTTTAAAGGCTGCTTATTGGAGAAACCTTAAATTTTTCTGTTATGTTAAAAAATCATTCATCGATGCATACGTGGACGAGACAAGTATAATAATAGCACAAAACGACAATGTATAATGTGAATTTTTATCAAATCTCACTTACTGGCTTTTCAAACCTCCAGTTGAGCTGCCCGGCGTGTCGGTCATGCAATTATTCCCGCATATGGTAAACACGATCAGATGATTGGCAAGGACATTATTCTCGAACGTCGACAGAACTAATTCGGAATTCGCTCGCTTCGCTGACTCGTTGTTTGAGGACATTTCTCGATGGCGATATGGCAAAAGTTTTGTACAATACATGTAGGTGTACAATTGTGAGCCGTTCAAGAGGATTCGGTGTAGTCGCGTTTCGGTCGGGTGGTGAATGCTTAAAAAGAATAGTGGAAGTTTGGGAAGTATCGTATCCATCAATACTCTGATGATAGTAGACCTCAGAAAAATGCGAGAGCCTCTCTTAAAACAATTCAGTCCAGATTTATCGCTGGGATGTTTGGTATGATCATATTAGGTATGCCCACCGATGACTTCTTTATACTGTCTAACAATATACTGACTAAGACAAATACGAGTATACCAACATGCAAAGTCAGTCTAAAATACTAATAAAATATTCTTTGATGAAATCTTATGGACTTGCTTTTGTTAAAGACGAGTTCATGGCACAAGTATTTGCGGTTTCAGGGTCACATGCACATATACCACAAGTGCCTATTGTTTATACACATTCTAAGACAAACAACGAATTATTAAAACAATTTTATGCTAACTTATGCGCGTCCGATTTGTCCCATTCATTATAACTTTTAAATGACTTTATTCCAAAGACAGTATGTGTGTACATTACACACACAAAGATATAGATACAAGGTTTTTGGGTAAACCACATAAAGATAAGTGCCTATTACGGAAATTATATTTCAAACGAATAGGACGAAAAATTAGTTAAACTGTTTTCCTCAAGGATCTGATCTTCTGTTCTTTTCTATTTTAATATTAGTTAGATATTCAATGTGTTAGAATAAAGATTGTTGGATCCAGATTGGCGGTTTTAGTATACCTATTCAAAAATCTATGAATACATCTTTATTAATCAGCAAAATGTGTGTCGAACAAAATACTGTTGGGAAAAACCCCACTCATGTTAAAATTAAAGTACGCGTTTGCCTCACCTCAGACAGATTTCACAGCAAAATAGTGTCGTTATGATCTGTTGCCGAATTAATGCAATTTGAGCCATTATGCTCCAAAATTTGCTGTATCTGAGTCTCATTCCATAATAATAAAGCACAGTAATTGTTAAGAAGCAGTGAAATGTTATGGCCATACTTGCTTATAAATAATGTTCCTACATTCATCGGTTACACGTGTAGCAATGGGAAATGCAACGAGGTATACTAGAAAATCTAGTCTGAACCAGTTAAATTGAAAATTTACGATATTAATTTCCAATTTTCTCATAAAAGCAGCAATCTAGACATTGCGACATTTACAGACGGTTAAGAAGCAAATTAACAAGACGACGAATATCTGGCAAATAACGTATGAAGTGCTAAATGAAATTATAAATATGGAAGCAGAATACAGAAGACATAAATTCTGATTCTATAGCATCAGCTGCTACAAGAGGTTTCTGATTTTCACGAACAGGAGCCTCACGTATGTAGGTAAATCCGGATCATCGTCAGCCGACCACTGCTGGACATAGGCCTCTCCAGTTGTTTCGCCACTTAGGGCAAGCATCTGGAGGATGAAATTCGGATATTACATATTAAAGCTAATAGGGATGATACTCAAATCACATCAAGCCTGCAAAAGTCCACTTCTGGACATAGGAGATTTGTTGGTACCCGTTGTAAGTTTTATTTGTACCCAGGTGAATAGAGTCGCCCGTTTCCTGACATTCTCTTAGTCGTATTCTACCTCACTGACGGGATGAGATGGGATGGTCTTATTTAAAAACCGGAAACCACACGGATAAGCCATGAATCTCAGTATCAATTGCACTAATAAGTCAAACATTACGAAGTAGGCACTGTTACCCAATGTCACCTTCGGATTATGAGCGATTATGTCACGAGTGCATTCCGAGGCTCTGGCAGCATTCGACACGAGCTAATCAGCTGCCTCTCGGTGGCAGGCACGCAGTTACTCTACACTCGGATTCATATACTCGTGTGTGACGCATATGTGCTATATATTGCTCTTTGGGAATGTTATGATAAGATATTGCTTTAATTATATTAATCTGGCATTTCTAGCACGGAATGTGCTCTGGGGAATTATAAACCTAAGCAATAGTGATGTTATAGAACTTCAGCAAGACAACAAAAAGCAAAGTCAGATTGGTGCTAGAACTCTTACATACCTTAAGATAAATCATGCGATATATCTATGAAGAAGGAAAATCTTTCTTTACAGAAAAAATCTTTGAGCAAAGCTTCGAAAACTCCACCTAATCTGACCTTCCAAGTAAAAGCAATCGCCACTTCTGCTTATGACAGTAACAACATCTATTCAAGATCACAAAATAAACTAGTTATGATCTGCTACAGCTTTTTATTACAAGCTTTTATTTAACATGCAATGTATGTTTGTTCGGGTGAAATCTTACAACTCAATTTTAAGGCACTTGTCCTCAACCGATTGAGCTGAAATTTGGTACGCACGTTCAGTAAGGATGACAATGCATAAAATATTGTTTTTGAAAGAAAATTTTATTAGCAACGAACATAAAAAAAAGGTTTTATAAGGTTTTTTAACAAAAACATTATTTTATAGCAGCACAGCATAGTGCAATCTAAAACACAATTATCTTCCCTTCGCCTGATGAAAGCGACGCCCAAGTCGCAGCTATAACAGACTTGTGACCAATTGATATACCATCCCAGACATAAGGAAGTTACCAAACATATTATAACAAACTAAATGCTAATTCACAACAGAATAAGGAAGTTGGGCAACACAAACCCCGGAATGTGCGCGAAGGTTTTTCCATCAGATAAGTGTTGCAAAGCGTTCACGACTGCGCTTATGCCAAAAGCGTGCCATAACGAGAGGATGAGTCGACAGGACCACCCTCCGTCTCCCCTTATCAAGGAGTCTGGTGGTAATACAATGTGAGTAATTAATTAGCCAGACAATACAGCAAACGTGGAATGTTTACCAAGTTTTCAAGCAGAAAACTAGCTATATGACGATGTGTGCTATTGAGCTGACAACTCTTCAATTGTCCTTATAATAATTAAAAAAGAAAGAGATCCTTATAATATTCAAGAAGAAAATAAAGTGATCTCAATATCTCTTAAGTCCTCTGGTTGCAAAAATCAAGAATCTGAGATCCGACCACAATCTGAGACCGAGTCACTGAGCCTGTAGACGAAATGAATCAGAACGGAGTCACGTCCTTGAAGCATACTCCATCCATCGAAGAGTATGTTAAGCCGTAAGTCTTACCCTCGATTTGTCTGCGGTTGTATTGAACTATATGAGTAGTTCAATACAACCGCAGACAAATCGGACAACTCTAACATCAGTGCCGTTTTTCGATACACTCAAGTCTCGTTACTAGTTAAGTCGTGCTTACTTCGTTATAAAAGGCCAAACAAAGAGAGGTAGGGCATAGCGAATCTTCGCTCGAATTGAGCCGCCCGTCCGGGGAAGGACCTCCACCCTATAGAATACCGCAGTCAAATGACCTCTGGGTCGTGTTTCTGCCGGTGAGTAGGGTTTCCGGAGCTCGTGGGGGGTTAGGGTTGGGCCGGCATGGCGGTGGCAACTGACAGGTAACTGACCAGTTACTTGCCCGTTGTCACAGCGACTTGGGCTTCTCTTTCGCTTTCCATCAGGTGTAGGGAAGCCATTATGTCGAGCCACTATAAAAAAAAAAAAAAAAAACAAGAGGTAGCGAAGTAATATACAAGTTTCCAGTAAGTCGCACGTAATTTGTGCAACGATCTCATACACTACAACTATTAAGCCATCGAGCTGTCGTGCTTAAACAACTTTAGAGTAACTTTTGATGAGTTAACATCAGCGTTCTTTCATTCAGCATTCATTGAATTTTAGCAAGACACATAATGCAGTGCATGTCACCGTAAAGTCAGCATGTATTCTTTAGCAGGAAATAAAATCAAAACCCCTCACTTGTAACTTTTTGACTATCCTATATTTGCCTAATAAAAATCCCACGTAGAGCCACAAAAGAAAACTCAGTCATGAATAGACAATACGCATTTTACAGGTCATATAAACAATTATATAGCCCTAAACATGCCACCCTGGGCCACACAGCGCTATCTAATCACAACATAGCCGAAACTTGTACTATTGGTACTGCGAGTATATTGCTAAATAAATATGTATGTGTCAACATTAATATATAAACACTCTTACTAATAAAATCAAACAGACATGTTCAATGTTCATGTACACTAATGTTTGTGCGTACAAACCCGCAACCACTGTTTCAGAGGAAGCGTTCATTACCACTGGACCATACGGGTCTTCAAACACAATCTAAACACAATTTGGGTTCCTTCTCCCATTAGACGCCCGCATTTCCTACAATGCGCACGAGGAGCAAATTCTAAAGACATCATTAATTGCATTCAATATTCACGGGATGATATCGCGATGTTGTGCAAGCCACGTACGAGCAATTGTCAGTCCGACCATACCGCGGCACTTCCACGGACCTAGGCCACTTCCGAGATAACACGTAGACTATGAATTCACAATCGAATCACGCGCCAGCGGTTACGACCCACGCGTGACTTTTAGTTTCAATTTTAACTATAAGCAATTAATTAAAATTCAGCACTCAAAATTAAGTGACGCTGTTGACACTGCCGGCAGGAATGTATATGGAGGGCTCACGTCACCGTTTAAACGGTTGTGCGTGACTGCATTGAGAGGCTATTAATAGAGCCAAAAAGGTAGACTGGCGAATTTGTAGACTCCAAAAACATATTATCCGTCAATAGGGAATATGCATGAAAAATAGTTTCAGGTATTTACAAATTTATCGTAAAATAGATCAAAATCTACTACGAACAGTGAAAACAAAATAAAAATTGGTTGAAAAATGGGCGAGATACAGTCATTGAAAGTGAATATATCCGTCTCTCTCTCGCGAAACAGATTTTTCTATGGAGTTAGTACGGCGCTCACGGTACGTGACGTCAACTACCGCATCGGATCTCTCTGTCTAATCAATAACTTTAACGCTTTATAACTCGCTTAATAGAAAAGATAGTTTAAAAATTCTTCGATATTTATGTATCTGGAAGACAAAAGATCTCAATAAATCCATAAAAAAAAGTCATGCATATTCCCTATTACGATATTCTTTAAAAATACTTTGTAAACTAAACGTAATCATAACTTATACGCAAGTACTCTATCTACCTTTATTGAAATAAATAAATATTCTTCGGGCGGTTTCATCCCCGTGGAAATAAAATCCATAGTAACCGGAGAACTATTTCTATGGTAATGCAGAGATACTGTGAATTGAAGAAGAAAGGTATTCTAGAATCGAAATTCCTACGCAAAGACATGCTACATGGGGCGATGATTCAGAGAACATTGATTTGAATGATATGGGGAAAAATGAAGAAAATATTTCAAGAGCCGGAGCGGGCACTACCTTCGAACTATATAACCAATGAAGGTAAAGATAAAGATCTATTTCAGAAAGTGTTGACCAAATGGTCTGCGTATTCACGCTGACTGTAGTTTTATTGTCAGGACAGAGTTTACAAAATCAAGCACACTTTGCGGGTTTCATGCGGAAAAACATTTAAACTCTCTTTTTTTTTCAAGTAGCTGTAACTGCGTAGTTACTAAAATTGGTTTATTTTAACGTTCGTAAAAGAAAGTGATCACCTACAATTGCCGTCGACAACCTCGAAACACGTTCTGTGTTTGTTGGTGACTTTGCGCGGCTTCCTTTAAAACTTGAGCTCGGAATCCTTATACCGCATTTCCTTGCTCAGACGACCTTGGGCAGCCCCAAGGAATCCCGTGCAGTTCTGTGTTGCCAGCTTAGTTACGCCTGGGTTCAACTAATTTAGATACAACCAATATAGCCGTAGAAATGCTGTATTGTTATTAAAATTTCATACCACAAATTAAATTATATACTCTTAACTATAATGAACTGAGTTTGCGAGTTTAGTGCTCATTTAATTAGAAGATTTTCAGGCGTTATCTAGAATTGAAATAATATAAATTCTCAGGGAAATCCGTCGAAAGACAAGGAAAACTTTAAATTTATAATTATAACCCTGTATGTGTGTGGTGTGATGTTTATTGTGCGTAGGTACTATTTGGTAATGCTTGCATTAAGTTGGGTTCGATAGTACCTGCGCGGCATTAAGTCGGCCTTTTGTACAAATTTTATGTGAAATAATGATTAAAGAAATAGTTCTCGTGCTGATTGAACAATACCCAATATTCTTATCAAATTTACTGGAATTTCGTACAAAATCATTAGCAAAATGAGGTGACCGATTGGCCAAGTAATATGCAGTGCACTTAAAATCTTTGTTCCTGCAACTGATCTTTCTATCTTTAACAAAATTAAAAGAGAAATATAATGCATCTGTGTATTTGCACTTATGTACTATAATATCATCATCATCAGACTGATATACCCTTAGTTGTCTTCTACGACACCCTCTGGTTTTTAAATTTAATTTTCAATTTATTTATTAGCTATGATTTAGTCACTATTGAGGCACTATAATTACTAGTAAATCTCAATGTGCAGTTTCAGCGGAGCCCGGGTGATTACGGCGCGGGCCTGAGGGCACATTGGGAGGCAGGGGTCGTCCCGACTACGTGGGCACATTACAAACTGTTTATTGATATTCGCGTCGCCGCCATACCGATAGATTATCATTGTAAATTTAGCGGACGGAGCAGACGAGGCATTTTGGAAGGAAAGGTTGACTTTTTAACGAATGGTAGACGCATTTTCTCTTATTATGAAAAATGCTACATAAACATACGAAACTACAATGCTACCCCATAATGATATTGCTTTTAACTTATTTGTTATCGATTTTCATTGTGTGGATCATCGAATCATTGCCGGTGTCGAAAACGTTAAACCCACTCCGCTCTGGAGTGTGCCTTTAACAGAGAGTGCCCTTGTGTTTGCACACACACGTCTTGTGCACTTGATTATCTTGTACGTATTTGGCTGGGCTCCTTGGTTGGACAGGCTACTGTGGTGGTAGGTATAGTGTTAATTATGCCCAGTAATTGCCCTAGATACAGTGTCTTTTTCTAAAATAAAGAAATCTTTATGTATGAAAAATATAAGTGTATAAGAATTTCTGTGTTTTCCTTCAAAAAAGGTTGTGAAGAGGTTTTTAAAGGGTCGACAACGCGCGTGCTATCCCTGGTGTAGCAAGCGACCAAGCGTCCATTGGCTACGGTAACCGTTCATCATCAGTCGGGCCGTAGTCGTGTTTGCCAGTTTAGCAGTATAAAAAACGACTGAAAATCTTGCAGGATTCGCCAGTACCTCGTCTGCACCAGCCCATCGCGTATGTAAAGCGAGGGGCGACGCGTCCCCGGCTCCGCGGCGCTCTGGCGATGGAATAACAATTTCGCAGCCGACGTGATCCTCATACGAGGCCGAGACGCGACCACTCTCGGTGGGACTTCTCCGCAAGGTTGTACACAGCATGAATATATTGCTCAGATCAATTATATTTGTAGGGAGAACAAGATGGCGCAATGAATTCGGAGTACATTTGAAATAGAACTAACTTTACTAAAAAGGCGTTACTTCACTTAACTATGAATATAATACGTACATTAGATACAGTAAGAAACATTATTATACAACATGTATTACAGGGGATGCAAAATAAGGGTCGCACTCTTGGAAACTCTGTATCGTAGGCATTACAGATCACAGGCAACACGTTTATGACCAATCACGAAAATAATGCCCTAACACGAATACGACAGAATGAGCAATTTGGATAGTTGGTGACGAATTTTGTGAATGACAACATACGGCAGGTAATCCGTTTCCCTGTATTTTCATTAACATTATGATCTTCCAGGATGCGTTAAATTAGTTGAACAATGAAAAGGCACTTTCTGACTGTACTGACTAGCTTAAACATAAAATATAATCTGAAATAACTTATCATGAAATATGCATGCGTTTCGCTATTCTCACTAAGAACTTCGTACTGTCCTGTCCATGCGGTTACCGAATTTAGAATATCACCAACCCATCTTATCCCCATCCCATCCCCATCCTTCATCCCGTGGGTGTCGTAGAAGTTGATTAAGGGAATATCAGGAAACGGGCAGCAGCGTTTACCTGGCCTGGGTACAAATAAAACTACTGCGTTCACCAACCCGCCCACCAGGCGTAGTAATCAACGCAAATTCCCTATATTCCGCGCAGTGAACGTTTGCAGACTGATGATGATGATGATGAAGTTATGGTATTATAGACTGTACGTAGGTACACACATTAGATTATTATGTTGAAGACGTAAATATGTAGTTGTACGGACTTATTTTTAAAAAGTACAGTATACTTCTACAAACACAAACGGGAAGTAGGAAGTGTCTGACAAATTTAATACACGCATAACGTGAGGCACACAAGCCATTATAATTTCTGACTAACGCGAACATAATTTTACGAGCCATTGTACCATCAACATGCAAGTTACATAAGGCGAAAGAATACCCACTAGCGAACGTTAGGACTCGCAACGCCCCATGAAAAACACATAAACAATTTACAAGCAATTGTGTGTTTTGAAAGCAAAAAAATAGTTAAAAAAACACTAGAGAAACACGCTTTCATGATCGTGTTCAAAGTCCATTGCATGACCTTTTTCACAAGTGCAAGCTCGGCTATGATACGATATTTCATCATGGAATGCGTGCCTGCCTTCCGGCTTCATCACCAGACCTTGAAACTTAATGTGTGAAAACCTAAAGTTCATTTCAACAAGACTTTTCCAACAAATCCAAATACAGCTACGATACGATGCACCATCATGAAGTTTGAAGGAGTGCATGAAAGGAACCTCCATACGGTAACAACAATGGTAACAACAAGGAGCCACAATGGTACAACGCAGGAGTGTTACCGTGTCAAGGCTCGCCAATTCTCTCACAACAATATTAACTCTAAAAGAAGAAGAATTCCGGCTCCATCATCCCGTCAGTTCGACAGTAAGTACCATATTATTCTATTGCCATCAGAACTACACACAACCGAAAATTTTCATGACGCTGCAATCCTTGGAAGACCAAGTCAAATTATAACACATTCCGGTTCACACAGCGAAGTGCAATAAACATGCAAAGACCATCGCTGTCGCCACAGTTATCAAGAAAGGTAATGTTTATTTACGAACTCGAACGACGTGAAAGTAAAGCAGCAATCGTTCACGGTCATAAGTCTGCATAATGACTGTTTAGTGTTGGCACTGAACTTGTTACCCTTATCAGGTGCACATATGTAGGAATTCAAAGTGGTAGTGGTAGCCACATAATTAAATTTGCGCTCAGAAATATGAGCGATGGTTTCCACGTAGCCTTTCTTTACATTGTAATTTAGCGACGCTATCTTTATCATTCAGTTACCAATCAATAGAGATATTTGGTAACTGTTACGTTGTTGCTAATTCATTCGACAATATAATATCGTCCAGATGTTTTCGATATGGATGGAGATGTAAGGGAGGTTAGGAAATCGTCTCGAACCAAGCCAACCCCACCTGTCCGTGGTGCATCCTGCCGCATAACAAACGAGGCTCAGGTGACCGACTGGCAGCGGTGTAACCGCCACGATTGAAAAGGTAGTAGCGTCGCCGAAGATTATGGGCAAAGGCTGATGTTTGCGTAAAGTGGCGAACAACTGGAAAAGCCTATGTCCAGCAGTGGACTGCAATTGGCTGATGATAATAAGATATATTTCCTGTTATATTACTTTTGTTCTATCCTCCAGAAAGGGTTAACGATCTTTTTATTCGAGATAATTTTACAACTTTAGAAATCAGAAATAAATGCTTTTTTGCTGAGTAAATGTAAAATAAATTCATGATATAAGCTGCACTCGGCAAATAAATAAAATAAATATCAAACAACATCACATACATTGCTCCGATCCCAAAGTAAGTAGCTTAAGCACTTGTGTTATGGGTATCAGAATAACGAAGGTATATACTTAAATACAAATATAAACATCCAGACACGGAACAAAAACAGATGTTGATCACACGAATGTTTGTCTCAGGTGGGATCGAACCCACGACCCTTGGTTCAGAAGGCAGGAGTCACTATCAATTGAGCCACCGAGCCAGTCCACACGGACAGAAATGATGTCCACACGGTCGACAAGTGTCACAGGCACATAGGCCATCGTGAAAACGTAACGAGAATCGCGAATAGGACAGCTGACGGGAATAATTGAGCAGCGTCCATCGGATGTGTTGGGCATAATTTATAGTCAACGATGATGCAAATGGCCACGGGTACAAAGGTGATGTAACCTACTGAGGTAAAGATGTGAAACATTCGGGATACCACGCTCACATACTTTTTTGGCCGTGTTACAACGACCGTGGTCACGGAGAAGATCGAAGTTTTAAGCGTAAACCCCCGAACGTTTCAATCTTATGATGCAACACGAAAGTTGTTACTGAGCTAAAGTTAAATGAGAAAGCATAACATTGGTAAGTGACGAATGAATTACTGGTTACACGACATCGTTTCATCCTCTCGATTCATCAATCGATGCCACGATGTCGTAGGCGAAAGTTAGGGACCAGACTAATAAGTCGATGGAAGAATTGGTCGACATCGATCAATAGTTTCTTCCATACTAATCTTTCGGTTGGTTGGTCTGGTAAACCATTCATCGCTGTGGCTACAAGCCTCCCAACGAATTGTCCATGTCGGTTACCTGCCACCACCCGTTAGAGGCATCTTCATGACTTGTTTAGATAGTTTAGTGAGACTAATTTAACATTAATTTTAAGACCAAATGTATCCACCTAAATTAATGCAAATAAATATTTGAGTTTGAGTTTGAGTTTTGGGGAAACTTTGGCGCTATACCTATGTTTTGTTGGACCAACTTCTCATTATGTTACCTCCTTCTCCTAGCTTATGTTTTGCAGTTCTGGCAAAACTCTCTTCTGTTTCTAATAGGCCCAGGAAAGCCATTATGGCGTGCAATAAAACGATTGGTCCGGCATAGTGGAAACGTGGCTTTAGTCAGATTCCAAAATATTTTCAATGAAAAAAGACCTAAAAACAGATCCATTAGTTCGCCCATCGATCAAACCCATCAGAGAAAAGAAGTACTATTAACGTCGTTCCACTCTCCGGGCAGCCAGCAGAGCGGGACGGCGAATTATCGAGCGGCTGACAGTCAAGGCCGAGGATCACCTGATAGCTGAGCTGTCGCGCCCATAGTTACAATGAATATACTGTTTTTATTGAGAAAGTCTTGGCTTACGTCAGCTACATCGATGACGCTGAACCTACTGAGCTGAGCAGGGATTGTGTCTAGTCCCGACGGATCTCCGATCCCTCCTCAGGTAGGCGCTTGTAGTGGACTACCGTCGGAATTTAGCTGCACCGACGATACTGAACCTCCTTGCGACACAACTCCTCTCTCATAAGTACATAAGTCTTCTTTGCTATTATCATCATCATCATGTCGTATGTCTTACTTCTGCTCGAGTAATAAAAGTTCAATATCTAGTTAGCGATGCCAATCTCACGCGGCCGGAGTGAGTTCATGGAGCTCCCGCACACCTCCAGGAAAAAGATGAACATATGAAAATAGCGTTATATATTTACAAATTTAGGTAAATATTACTAAATGTTTGAAATAATGAGTGATTCTATTAACACAGTTAGTCATCTAAGTATCATACTCCCTGTCATCGGCCGCGGGGATTACCTCACAAGGATTCGTAGGTGCTAATGATGTCTATATTTATTCAACAAAATTCCGTTTTCCGGCTCCTATGAATATTAGTCGTACTAGTGTTATGTTCCTCCAATACATTTATTAGTCATAATCAGACCGTAGGTAAACATTATAGCTGAAGAAGAATCTTATGGGCCAAAATGGCGGTAGTTACTGAAAACTAATGGCTATTGTCCGTTTTATAGCGACTTGAGTTTGCTCTTTAGCTTAACATGGGTGACAGGGAGCCACTTTTTGGGCACGAAGCCCTAAAAATTAAGTGAATATGTTCTTTCAAGAGTCAAACTTTACATCATCATCATCATCAGCCTATTGCAGTCCACTGCTGGACATAGGCCTCTCTAGTTGTTCGCCACCTAGGGCAAACTTATGGAGGATATACCCATAATCGCCACGCCGCTGGACAGGCGGGTTGGCGATCGCAGGGCGTAGCTTCTTGCTCCGGTGACGCTGCTGCCCGACATCGGCCTGTGGTATTTAGCTACGCCTTCTATCGTGATGGTTTTACCGCCACAGTCGGTTTGCCAGAGCCTCGTTTGTTGTTCGGCAGGATGCAAACTTTACATAATGCCTTAAAATTCTCGACAACAATGAAACTGGACTTAGCATTAAGAGTTTTAGCCGCTTCCGTAAATATAAAAGCGTAAACTTCGTTTCGCGTGAAAAATTTAAAAGGCTTTAATACTATTTTCAGAAACGGAAATTTAAGTACTGGACGGTTTTAAATAACACCGGCTGAGAAGGCCTAGTAAGGTTTCTGTTCCCACCCTTTATATAGACTTGGTGAACCTTGTCTCGTGTTTGCTAAGCAGAGGATTAAGCTTATGCAACACTATTCCTTGACTTTGGCAATTAAATAGACAACATCACATACATTGATCTGATTTCAATGTAATTAGCAAAACCAATAAAGATACCACAAAGCAGGTATTTTAATATACAATACTGCCCTCGTTGGTATTTTATCATCATCATCAGCCTATTGCAGTCCACTGCTGGCCATAGGCCTCTCCAGTTGTTCGCCACTTAGGGCAAACATCTGGAGGATATACCCATAATCGCCACGCTGGGCAGGCGGGTTGGCAATTGCAGGGCGTATCTTCTGGCTCCGGTGACGCTGCTGCCTGTCATCGGCCTGTATGTAGCTACAACTTCAATTGTTACGGTTATAACGCCACCAGTCGGTTGCCAGCGCCTCGTTTGTTATTCGGCAGGATGCACCACGGGCACGTGAGGTAGGCTTGTAGGCCCTCGTTGGTACAATGGTTGGTAGCAAATGCCATGAATAAGAGGCTTCAGTTTGAATCCCGGGTCGAATCTATCCAGAATTAAAACAACATCTGGAGCGGTAAAAGAGCAACGGACTAAAGTAATAAAGTTGTTCGATTCAGAAATAATTTGTCACTTAGTACACACATATTTGGCGAACAGTTGGAGAGGTCTCAGTGCAGCAGTGCACTGCAAACGGCTGATGATGATGAACCCGAAATTTATTTATTTCTAAGCAATACATACTTACTTCGCCCGCAACGCACCGTAGTTACATTAGTATGTACCGAAGCCGAACAAACTGCTCAGTGTTGAAAACTCTCGGCGGCAAACCAAAAACTCCGGACTTGGTCGGAATATGAAAGCGGGACGTCACGTGATGGCCGCTCCGGAGGCCACTCACGTTGATTGTTCCCAATTTGTTAGCCAGGCAGCGCCGGCACGTGACCGGGACGCGGCGGGAGCGAGAAACTCTCTGGAACCGATGGCTGTTGCCACAGCATCTACTGAACTAAACCTCCGGAAATATATATTTTGAGGTTTGCACGCCGAATCAGTATATTAAGGTTGAAATGGACAGGCCATGTCTGCAGACTTACTAACGATAAAGATTGTTGGAGTAGAAAGTTACATAAACAAGATCTCTACTATAGAAACTGATAGCAAGTGCTAGAGTGGAGACCGCGATTATGTAAGCTTACTTTGGGACGCCCTCCAGCAGGTTAGACCGTTGAGTTGAAGAAGGTGGTAGGAAATAGATGAATGCATGTTGCTCATGACAGGGACGGTTTCTGCAATGAACAGCGATGCGCGAACGGATTGATGCCAACTTTGTAACCAGGTGTTCGACTCAGTCCTAATATTAAACGTCAATATGTTTATATTTGGAAAACAAAAACTTTTATACACCTTGTATAAAAAACAAACACACTATTCTATATAATCAGCTATGGTGATTAAACTACGTTCTCTCATGTTCTCAGAAATGTTTACTCGACACTACGATACTGGATGCCGTTATAAACACTGAACCATTGTGTTGGTTTGTTTTTAGAGGGACTTGGTACAGCATAAGTAGCATAACACTAAGTACCTCATCATCATCATCATCATCAGCCCGTGTCAGTCCACTGCTGGACATAGGCCTCTCCTAATGTTCGCCACCTTGATCGATTTTGGGCCTCTCGCATCCAGCACTTGCCAGCCGTCCTGCGCAAATCGTCACTCCACCTGGCCTGAGGGCGTCCTACATTACGTTTGCCGAGACGCGGTCTCCACTCCAGAACTCGTTTACCCCAACGGTTATCGGTTCTGCGGCTAATATGGCCAGCCCACTGCCACTTCAGCTTACTAATCCGTTGAGCTATGTCGGTGACTTTGGTTCTCTGCCGGATCACCTCGT
Organism: Conogethes punctiferalis; assembly: GCA_031163375.1. NCBI lineage: Eukaryota > Metazoa > Arthropoda > Insecta > Lepidoptera > Crambidae > Conogethes > Conogethes punctiferalis. Next base: position 2,277,747 of record CM062088.1, read on the forward strand.
TTCGGATATGATCCCGGAGAGAGACGCCGAGCATAGCCCTTTCCATAGCTCGCTGAGCGACCTTTAACTTGTGGACTAGCCGTACCGTTAGTGTCCACGTTTCGGCTCCGTATGTCATGACCGGTAGGACGCACTGATCGAAGACTTTCGTCTTTAGGCACTGTGGGATCGACGATGTGAAGACTTGACGTAGTTTCCCAAACGCTGCCCAGCCTAGCTGAATTCTCCTATTCACCTCATCCTCAAAGTTGTTACCACCCAACTGCAGGGTCTGCCCGAGGTATATATATTTTTGAACAACTTCGAGGACGGCGCCGTGTACTGCAATCGGTTCCGGTAGAACATGTTCATTGAACATGACCTTGGTTTTATCCAAGTTCATCCGTAGGCCGATGCGCATAGAGGAGTCAGCCAGTTCATTCAGCATTTGTTTTAGGTCCTTAAACACTAAGTACCTAGTTTTATTTATTTAGTTTTTACCGGATCACTACACCTTGTTCCTCCAGAGAGTAAAGAAAGTAGAGGGATACTTGTAACATTTTTTTTTACCAAAACAGCAACGGACCCGTTCTCCGGCGACGAGTGCGACGACACAGCGCAAACGCAAATCCAAAAACATTAAAGTTTTATTCGCGTCCGTGCCCGTGCATAATCCATAAATAGAATCAAGCGAACGTGACCAGCGGAACGCGCCGCCTGAGCTTGGGCACACACCACGGATCGTGTTTGCAGACCAGATAGCCGGAGATGCAGTTTGCACTCCGGTGCTATTGTCCTTCAAGTTGTTTGTATCGTGACGAGTGCAATTGAACACGACACAATCCCTGAAATCTCTGTATATTTTCAATCCATTTCATTAATATATTTTCTACCTTCGATTATCACAATGAGCCTCTACTAAAACATATTGATTGTCAAGATTACAAATGTGTACCATCTTCCAGTGACATTGGCTAATTTGGTGAACTTTATAATAACATTAAGTAATCATCATTATAAATTATCCTGAAATATGCTTTCCTCTCCTATAACTCTGCCTAAGAAAGCCAATCACCTGTTTCAAACTGTTATCATTTGCAGAAGTCCGCACTGAATATGCATAGCAGTGGACTATGAATCACTGACAATTGTGATTTGGGGGAATTTGCATTAATTAGTCACAATGCTTGGCAGGCGGATTGGTGACCGCAGTAGGTTTTATTTGTACCTAAGTAGATCCTGCTGCCTATTTCCTTACATTCCCCTAGTCGTCTTCTACGACACTCACGGAACGAAATGAGGTGGTCCCATTCTAAATCCGTAAACAGACTAAATCTGCCCACAAAAGCCACCTGCTTACTTCACACACAGTTTGAAAACTGTGCAACAACACAACTAACAGGCAGCATTAACCTGTGTGACTGGATGACATTTGGATACGGCCGCGACCGGTCCGCGCACACGGAAATCCTTGCGCTCCTCAAGGCGAGACGCGTTGTGCATGTTGCGCAGACGCATGCTAGGCGTTAGGGACATATCGATAAGTAAACATCTATCTATCATCTATATTAAAGCACCTATGTTCAGCAGTGGACGGACCGTGGCTGTTGATTGATTGATTCATCTATAACAATCGCCTTTTCAGAATAGCACACTTCCTCTACCTGAAGGTTGTCTGGAAGAGATCGCTTACTAGCGATAAGACCGCTTAAATTGTACTACTTGTTGTCTGTAATATCTTGTCTATAAATGTTTGTATTTTGTGCAATAAAGAATATCTATCTATCTATCTAATCGCCATCATGGTACTTTTAAACAACTTGGTTGATGAAACATCGTTTGCGTAAGGTTAGACATCTTTCATCATCACCATCATCATTACCCTGCAAACGTCCGCTGCTGGACATAGGCCTCCCTCAATGATCATTGTCATTTGGGGATTTGCCGTAGCCACCACGCTTGGTAAGCGGGTTGGTGATCGCAATAGGTTTTATTGTGTCCTGACAGGGTTTGACGAGTTAATGGAGTTAATAGTTCAAGGTCTGATCCGCTAACCGCGAAATAACCATTATAATCAACGTATAGCTTGAAGGAAACTAACGGAAACGCTAAGGAAATCATGAACATGAATGTTAGCACCGTCTGTGTATTCCGATATCGATGTTCCTATACCACCTAACATCCCTGCGCCAGCGCAGACGGGAGGAGCGAGCGGGAGTCTGCGGCCGTCGACCCGGCCGACGACCGTAGGGCGTGCCCTTCGCCGTACCATTGTGTACTCGTGGTCTTAGACGATACATGTAACAGACGAGACTTGTACGGTGTGATTTGATAGGTGAATTTGTCTGATAAAATCCAGTTTTTCCGCATTTTTGGGATCATCAAGTGACTGTTATAGAGAAGCTTACGAGACATACCATTGGATTTAATTGTAAACTTTACACAAATGCTTTGCTTCAATTTCTTGAAACATTCGCAAGGGAATCTTAAACAGAGAGTTTGAATGGGTATTTACCGCTATAAAACCTAAAGCGGTGTCTGAACGTCTGATGCCTACGTTGGAGCGCGCTCGACCATCAATACCCGGTACACTTTCGCCTTGAATCCCAGAAGATATATGTATCGAGGCCTTCTTTCCCAGTTTCAGACCTTCTCAGTGCTTTTCTCCACAATTTGGCGGTTCGCACTGTACCTTTGGAAATTACGTACACGATGAACCGGTGCCTATCTGTCATATCCCGGTACCCCTTAAGAATGTAAGCGAATATTCATCATAAAAAGATGCTCAAGCATGCCAATCTCTTCTGCCGTGTTGCAGGACAGATTTGTTTATCAAATCAATCGTAAAGACCCTCCAGTCGGATCGATACTCTACGGCGCACCTTGACTCACGTCTCGAGCGATTAGAAAGTCGCCTCTGAAAGGTTATCGAATCTCACCCGAATTCGGACGTGACACCGACCGCGGAAACAATCGGATCACGACTGGATTGTTGGTTTAGACGCGCCGCGGCCGGCACGTCCCGACCGACACGGATGCTTATCTGGCCAGCGGCGAACGAGGAAAACTCCCACGATCTTTTATATCTGCCACTTTAGAATTAATCAAATTGGTCATCAAAGCAGACAAAAACCGTAATTCTATGAGCGTAACTGAACGTATTCTCATTTATCTTGAAAGAACGCCAGGTGGAAACAAATTACTGTCACTGTTTATCTTCAGTTAGATCCGTGAGAGCTTTTTGTGATGGATTTTTTATCATAAATTAATCAATAGAGACGGAAACTACTTTCAAAGGAATAGTAGAACGTTGGAGTCATTCTTAGTGGCTGTGCTGTTCATCAACAATTCCGTAATCCGATGTTTCATAAAATTCACAATATTGTTAAATTTGGGTGAAACACTAATTCCCATGAAATAAAGTAAACAGGTTTTCCTCTATACGTAGGTCACGACTGCCCAATTCCTGTATGTCGAATGGCAATCACGTGAGTCGCATATAAATTTAAAATTCACAGTGTGCAATTTCGAAAATTCTTCACTGACATTTGGGTACCGATAAGTCAATTACAGATAGGAGTTCCTAACGATGGTTTTGATGATTACTGCATATCAGAAACTTTAAACAGCCTGGAGTTGGGACGTTTCTCAGAATGAGGCAAGTTTACCTTTTGAATTCATGAATATCAATCAATAGGCTTGATACAACCACTGCTGAGCCTACCCTCGTTAATTCGCGCCACATTTCTAGAGGAAATAACCCGGTACAGACACGGACTTTCCCCCTCCTTCCTTAACATAATGACCTCTAAAGTCATCAGCTGAACGGGTTACCGAGCGTACTACATTACGTGTCTACATCCACCTAAATGCTGTGTAGTATCCAAGTTTCATATGCTCCAGCGATAATCGATATAGAGATAACATTTGAATTCAATCGAATGCAAAATACCTAACAATATTCTCGCCACTTTAGACACTAACGTACCAGGAAACAACATCATCAAACAAGTTCCAAGTTGCTTCTCCGGGACCCGTGGTACGGTCAAGATCGTGACTAGTCGCACTGACGCCGAGTTACATAACTCGACGGAGTAACAGTAATTGCAGCCTCTAAGCATTCGCCACTGGCCTTAGGGCAACGGCTACTATGACAAGACATAACGACCATGTATGCTAACTACGACGCAGTAGAGAGCTAGATTCGAGATTAGTTCAATGTAATTATCGGTTTCAATGCTGATAGTACAGGAATTCAACTTTTCCGCTCCGGATGGACTCATGATACCGAGGGAATCCCGATCGGGAAAAATTTTATCTCTATAAATGGTTTACAAATTGATTACAAAATTACAGACGCTGAGCTCATAACTATGAGTTAGCATAAACTACCCAAGGGCATTTAGCCCGAAGATTGCACGCATCAAATTCTTGAAAGAGAACACTCCAGCCTAATCTTGAAATTGTTTTTGCTAAGATACAACACCTAATACAAAGTCACGATGTCCTAACAATTTAAAAAGCTTGACAATCCAGCCCGATTCTCAGAACATCAGTATTCTTGCAACAACCCAATGAATATCAATCTCTCAACATACATAAATTTGTTTCTGAATGTCGGAGTAAGCATTACTCCGCCGTTTGGCACACTGAATCATTTCACCAGAAATAACTTACCGTTAAACGTGCCAATTGAAGGGATGCATGCATCTTACTCGGATCATATAACAGCAGACGGAGACGGGGCGACTCGGCTGCGAGGCCCAATTCATGCGTTGACGCTGTGCATGTTAGCGGTGCGGTGCATACATCCGCGTGACGTCACTCCATTGAGAGCAGGTGGCGTCATAGCTGCGTCCGAGGCCGGGAAGTCTTCCCTCTGCCCGTATTAGGCCAAGACCGTCCCAGGAGTCTTGCCAAGGTCCTTGCATCACGACTTTGATGCTTGGCGTCGGATTGAATAACGAGATTGGACGCATTTGCTAATTATAGACATGTTTAATTAGAATCGACAGCTTCCTAAATAGATGTAAATATCTATTTAGGAAGCTGTCGATTGTTTTGTTTTGCGTGTCACATTTCGATACAAGATTGTTGATTATTTATTTGTGATTCTAATTATAATCAGATTTAAAATATAGTACAAGTTGTACTGATAAATATTTTTTCTGTTATTATCAGTGACTGGCAGGCAGGGTGAGAGGAAAGAGGTCCAGAGGTAATGCCGTAGCCAGGCCAGATTAAAAACCAAAATCCTCGATTAACGGTTTATGACCACGAAGAAATCACGACCCTTAACATCGAAGAAAAATTAACTGTAAAAGCTAAGCAAGATATTCTGTGTACCTTCCTATAAGGATTCCAAACGGACTATTTTTTTTTCGGTGTCATCTAGTCTTATATTATGCCGAAGCTTGTACTATGGGTACTAGACAACTGTAACCTTATTACAGACCAATCCATACAGACATAATCATGCAAAAAATGTTAGTAACGTGCCGGGATCGAGATCTCAATCACTGATTCTGAGGCAGCGTTCACTTAACTGTTCCAAACTGGACGTCAAATTTCACAGTCATATTTAGACAAATATCAATTGCAGTGAATCCCTCAATGAATGCTTATCAGATCATTAACGGGCGACATCCGTGGCGTGCTGGCGAGCTCACGAAACTAGTTCAGAACATCACAGAAATGGCGCAGTGCCAACTGCACGCGGCCGCGGAAATGACGAGTTTGTCACAGAATTTACATTTCGTCGAGGTAATTAGAATACAAGGGAGATTCCTTGTTTCGTTGTTATGACTTGACTTGTTAACAGGGAAACAGTCTTGCAGGATACTTTAATGAAACTTCTAAGACACAAGTTCAGTCTCGTCCATCATCATCATAGTTTCTGGTCTTGTCATCATAACTGGATAATAGTTATAATTTGAGGGGATCTGTCTTGGTGATGCAAAAAATACGAACACAGCTCCATCTCTTCCCGTGGTGTCGTAAGCGTCGACTAAGGGACTTCTTGAGTGGTAGAGATAGACATAGATAGATAGCCTGGATGGTGACCATCTCCGATACACCGTGAAGGTACCAGATAACAGGACTACTTAAAGGCCGGCATGGGAGTGCCAACTCAGCAATGGATGGATCTGACTGCTTGTAACCTTACCCTCAATATCGTCTCTTGTATCCTTATCATCAGCCTTCAAACGTCTACCGCTGGACATAGGCCTCTCCCATAGACAATTATCATTTGGGGAGATTTGCCTAAGTCATGGACATGGCAGGCATGTTGGTAACTGCAGTAGGTTTTATTTGTACCCAGGTAATCGCTGATGTTCGTTTCCAGATATTCCCGTTATCTTTAACGGCTTTCACTGGATGAGATGGTGGTGGTCTTATTCTAAATCCTGAAACCACACGGCCAATCTGACTGGCTCGGTGGCTCAATTGGTAGTGACCCTTGCCTTCTGAACCAAGGGTCGTGGGTTCGATTCCCACCCGGGACAAACATTCATGTGATGAACACTTGTGTTTGTTTCCTGTCTGGGTGTTTATATTTGTATTTAAGTATTTATTTGTGGTACCTTCGTTGTTCTGATACCCATAACACAAGTGCTTAAGCTACTTACTTTGGGGTCGGAGCAATGTATGTGATTTGTCTGATATTTATTAAAAAAAAATCTTGTATTCTTATAAGACAAACATTTTCGGATTCTTCGGTATTGAAATATAGATCGCCTATATAGATAGTACAGTTGCAACGAGCCGCGGACAGGGCAACTCTGTATGAGTCAAACGTGCAATAGCACAGTTTTCATCACATTGGTCTATTGCGGGGGCTCATAACTCGCTGTTGAGCTTCTAGGGCTGAACGTAATCGTGACTTGCCTCTACATTTATAGTAATAACGGCTAAATTATGGAACTCTTCTCTTTGCCCGAGTCCGTGATCCCCGATAGATAAAACCTTCAGATTTTCAAGGGGAGAGTGAATCGGTTTTTGTTGGGAGATCACGCCTCATCGCAGTAAAGTGACTGCCTCTAACACAGTAGTCGCGGGTCGATCCCCACACACTACAAACATTTGTGTGCATCAACGCTACTTGAAATGGTCTGGGTGTTTGCTGTGTTTCGAGTCAGTTTGTCAGTTGTTTAGTACCAAAAGTGCAAGGTTTAAGTTGTGGTTTGTACTTCTAGTAGTTATAAGAGTAGTATCTGACTTGATGGTGCTGTGTGGCCTAGCCAGCGTGGCATGCTTTGGGTAATTTTTACTTGTGAAGGAGTCAAGGGAAACAGATCATGTGACTGAAAACTGGGCGGAATTCATTTAGGTTGTCATCGACACGAGTAGAAGAAGGCTTGTGTAACTAGGACCGTCAACCCGCATCCCCAGCGTGGCTGTTATGGGTAAAGCCTCCAGATGTCTGCCCAAAGTGACGAACAGCTGGAGAGGCCTACGTCTAACAGTGGACTGTGATAGACAGATAATCAACTAGGATGACATCTTCCTAATCCTTCAACCCTAAACGGCAACCAGGAATAGATTGGCGCCGCGCCAGCACGCGCGCGGAAACGGATATGACGAAGCGGACACGCCGTGACACCGGGCGACTCGTGCGCCATTACACAGATAGCTTATCTCGTTAGCGGCCGCCTGATACGAGTACTGCGCCAACAGCTCGCTGAACCCGCTGTATGCACTGAATTAGCTCTGCTTTACTGTTCGTTTGGATCCCTTGAGCGAAGCGTAATGCTTCTTACGATGAACAAGGTAAAATCTATTAATATTTTATCAAATTATCCATTAATATTTTGGCAATCGAGCTACCTTAATCCATTTTTAGGGTTCCGTAGCCAAAATGGCAAAAACGGGACCCTTATAGATTCGTCATGTCTGTCTGTCTGTCTGTCTGTCCGTCCGTATGTCACAGCCAGTTTATTCCGAAACTATAAGAGCTACATTATTGAAATTGTTACGTAGATGTATTCTGTGAACCGCATTAAGATTTTAAAATAAAATCAGAAAAAAATCCAAAATTTTTGGGGTTCCCCATACATAGAACTGAAACTGAAAATTTTTTTTTTCATCGAACCTATACGTGTGGGGTATCTATGGATAGGTATTTGAAAATGATGTTGAGGTTACTAACATCATTTTTTTCTAAACTGAATAGTTTGCGCGAGAGACTCTTCCAAAGTGGTAAAATGAGTGTCCCCCCCCCCCCGTAACTTCTAAAATATGGGCATGATAAAACTGAAAAAAATATATCATGTGTATCACTATGCAAACTACTAACGAAATTTGGTTTGAATCAAATCTAGCCAGTAGTTTTTTTTTAAACGTCATTAATCAAATTACCTAATTTTTTCATTTAATTAACTCCAATATAATAAAACGTAAAGAAAAACATTTATTTAGCTGTTTAGTGGTACGGAACCCTACGTGCGAGAGTCCGACTCGCACTTGGCCGGTTTTTTTATTACCATGGATGGCAGACCAGCAAGCGACCCATCTGATGTTAAACGGCCGCTCGTAGAATACAATGCCAGGGGCACAACTAAGCTGATGCCTTCCGAGAGGAAATAACTCTTTTTAGACCACGTTAAAATAAGGATTAGGATCAGGATACACCGCGGCTGGGACCTCATTCCAGAGCTTTAACGTAAGATACGCAGGTTACCTATAAACAGAGCTATGAAACTTTAATATGGGTGTAACATATACCCACAGAAGTAGAGCATCAAAAGCACTAGACTTGTACTAGAGCCGAAAAACCAAAGATACCCAGTTAAAGTACCTTTGCCAAAACCCTAACTTAGTAGACCTTAGTTAGGTTTCCTACTTGGCTTTGTAATTAATCCCTGGCCTTTAACCTTGGTCAAGCTTTATAAACTTTGTTTGGCCTAAGGAAATGCATCTTAGGTTTTCAAAAACACATCAATCTAGTCAGAAGGTTAATCTTAAAATCATTAATAGGTAATCCATGACACATGTTTCGGAACTCCTGAAGGTAAAGTCTTAAAATAGCTTGGTAATTACATTCTAAACATGCAAGTAAAATATTTACATATCACGGTCAAACGCTTTGATTAATTTGAAACGCGTCCCATAGGTAGTGCTCCGGCCAAGCTCAGACAAAGTTGTTAAAACAAAACAGAAATATAGAATCACACACCGGCAAGCCAACGGCCACTAATTAAAATATACATAAACATTATTAACTAATGTTGTAATTATTGTCAAATTGCGCTAAACTGTAAAGTACAAGGTTTATTATTAGCATTGCAATTATAGTGAGCCCTTCCTAATAAATTCCGTTGTGTCGAAATACAGTGCGTAACATGGGGGCGATTGAAAGCACAGTTGTATGTACCATCTTATGGTAAAAGATAGGTATGTAACCCTATAACAATGCTATAGATGTCAATCTACAGTACACAAAAAATTTGCTGGATGTAGGCGTAACAAAAAAAGGACAAATGTTACATTTCATACACGCAGGTAATTTCACAAGGATGCATATTCATACTCTCCACTCTGTCATAGTGTTCATGATAGGGCCGGGAATGATCGTCATTTATTTAAACAATGGGAGACTATAATTAATTGATTTTTTTCGAGGCGAGACTGTAAAAGTTCAATCTAAAATCGAAGGTACCAGACCTATGCGGTGGACCGACCAGATCAAATCATTAGTGGACGGTCCTCTGCATGAGTGTATCAGAATATCTTGGTGACAGAGACAAACGGCATATCGTGAGGCAAGTGACATAAAATAGTACGATTACTACGCGACAACTACGATAACAACTTGGCTCCATTTTACCCTCGTTATTTTTAACTTTTTAGAGCGTATTGCTTGTACCGGATGTTTACAAACAAATGTTCAATGACGCCAATAGTTCAAGGGGCAATACAGTCAACTAAAAAAGTGGATAACGCATATGGTTTTAAGATAGACGAAATAAGGTCTATTATGCAACTGTTACTGTACCAGGAATGGTTTTTTGTGACCGACCCCCGATTTCCTGGGATCTACAGCAAGTTCCTCGGAGCTAATAACGGTCCGTGCAGGTACTTGTAACGGGATACCCTTATAACTGTTCTTTGGGTCCGGATCGAAAAGAGATAAATAATATAAAAAGAAATAAATGCGACCGAAGTACCTGGTATCAAACTAAGATTTTTCTTCGTACTACTTTGACACATTCTAACTTTGGAGTAAAATAGGGTACAAAATTTTAAGAATAGAACTAAAGGTCCTGGATTAAATTCATTAAATTATGGGCAACAATTAAAACGCTAAAACACACGAACTAACCAGCTAGTCGTTCTAATAAAACTGAACATACTGCTTATAGATAAGATACAAACAATAATCCAGCCACGAGTATTTACTTATGGGATAGGACTTAGGACATAGCCCGAACCATTGCAAAGAAAAGGCACTAATCCCCTTTCGATATCAATTTCTGTGCTAAATACCTCCATTTTCAGTATTCATTACAATTTTATCCAAAAAACATAAAAAAGTTAATTTATTGTAGACTTGCCTCCTGTGAGGATTGAACTCACGACCCCTGGTTTACGAGACCAGTGCTCTACCACTGAGCTAAAGAGGCGATGCGAGTGAGCGCGAAATAGCCTTTGCCGTTCCACAGCACAGGGAGCCTGCAAAAACAGGCTTCGCCAACCTTTAATGGTCTGTTTAATGAGTATTAAGGAAGTTCTTTCTATACTGTATATAGTTGTATGCTTTTTTTATACGATATCGTTTAAATGCTATGCATGAAGGCAGGAAATGTATCATTTCAATGTAAGGCCGTAGATAATATACATTCTGAACGCAAAAGAATAGCAGATAAATGTGGAATAAATATTTAAACTGTATTAATATTATTTGATATTAAAATCAAATAGTTATTTGAATAGGTTTCAAACGTAGAATAATCAAATGAAATGTCCAAAGTACATCTACCACGGTATGAAAAACCGTTACAGGAAATCATAAGACATAGGTAAGAAAAAATACCGAAAGGACTTAAATAAAACTATTCAAAAATGTGTAGCACAGAAAGAACTGACAAGACTTAAAAGAACTCAAGATTCGGGATTCGGATTAGTCGTAAGTTCTTCATACAAAAGGTAAAAAGGCTCAGTTCTTAACACTAACTTTGTATATATTATATCGTCAATCAATAAATCAATCTCCAGAGAACGCCAACCATTCCGATTCTGGGCAATGTGTATCAATCCTCAGTCTTTCAATTAATTAATCATCAAGGCAATCTTTCTCAATTCATCGCCCCACCGTGTTGTCCCACACTTCGTTTACCAAAACAAGATGTCCATCCAACACTCTCCTGCTCCATTGTCTATCGGAGCGCCTAGACATATGACTTGCCCATTTCTATATCATAATCATAATAAGTAGTTAAGCAAAAATAGCAGACAAAATTTACAAGAGAAATCTGGTTTAATTTATATGGAAGCAGGTGCTATCATAACAGCTGCTGCCCGTAATGGGATCCCCACAACAAAAACCCATCTGACAAATAACAGGGTACCGGGACCATCCATGGGAAACTAAGTGATTCAAGGTGACATTTTTTGTCTGATGTATCTAATCGTAATAAAAACTGATATTTTTAAGAGTATGTTTAATGTTTATTATTTTATGAGGGTTTGATTACACATTGTAGTCAAAGTGACACAATGTAGGTTGATATTTTATAGTACAATGTTGTTTAGGTTAAATTAGCATTCGGCTCCGGTTCCACTGAAGCAGAGCGGAGCAAAGCGGTAAGGATTGTGCCGACCGTGTGCCGCGATTCACCAAATGGCTTAAAATCCACACGCTTGCGTGTTTCATAATCTACATACGGTTAACATCAACAGAAATAGCGTCTCCACGCCCAGCATCATCATCAGTCTCTCGAAGTCCACAGCTGGGCATAAAAGTCTCTTCTACTGTTCGCCACTTTGCTTAATTCTAAGCCTCTCGCATCCAGCACATGAAAGAAATCTTGCGCAAATTGTCGCTCCACCTGGCCTGAGGGCGTCCTACACTACGTTTACCGAGAAGCAGTATCCACCCCAGAACTCGTTTACCTTAACAGTTGTGGCTTCTGTAGCTGATATGGCTAGGCCACTGCCACTTCAGCTCAGCTTCAGCTAATCCGGTTAGCTACGGCGTCGCCCTGTATTCAGTGGCGTAACTACAGGGTGGCATGTCGGCAAAATGCCACGGGCCCCCAGCCGTAAGGGGCCCCCGGTCAGAGGAGAATCCAAACTCCCAACATTTATTATTACACATTTAGTGTAAATCTGCTGAATTTGCCACGGGCCTCGAATGGTATAGTTACGCCACTGCCTGCAATATTAGCACATACAGTATTTAATATTCGGGCTCCGTTTGGCACTATTTTCGAACCTGTGACAATAACGAGCTCATGTCGTGTGCAGGAGGACATGGAGACGCCAACACAACCAGATTTGACTCGTCCGTAAATCTCGGCACCATAAGTGCAGATGGGGATATAGGTACCTGGGTCTATTTAGGGACCTCAACTTGAACCGATGGGATGTAAGGGAGACAAGGGAAACATTAACATTGTAAATATTTGAAAATGTTAAAATGCTCCATGGATGGTTAAAACGAAAAAAAGCAAATGTTTGTGACAAGATGAAAACAAAATTGAACACATGGTATTTTTCACTCATTACAAACGAAACAATGGGAGGCCGTAAAATCAGCCACATTAAAAGCAAATTGTTGAAGTGTTAATAAAAAGGATAAAAATATTATAGACTTACCTGATATCCTGTTTATCTGAAAAAAGGAAGGAATATTTATTTAAATAAATAAAAAAAGAATTGCCGAAACCCGGGATCGAACCAGGGACCTTTAGATCTTCAGTCTAACGCTCTCCCAACTGAGCTATTTCGGCTTGTTGGTAGGTATCGAAAATATAACATTGCCTTCTTATAACTATACATGTAACATAAAATCACTTATATGGAACTTATTTATTTTGAAGAAATTTCTATAATTACTATTTATGACTTCGTTCAAAAAAGTCAATCCATCATTATCGAGATAAACATTAATATGTACTAAAATGCTTTTCACACGTCAGTCGTTAAATTTACAACTACTAGCGCCATCTGTGTCCAAATGATCTAATCAGGACTCGTCTGGGTTGTGCTTTTACAGATATCATGATGCTTTTGAAACCTGAAGTAAATGGAATCCAACATTTGAACAAGCTTCTATGAGTAACCACATTATTACACATTTAGCTAAAGTTAATATTCTATGATAAAGTCAATATTAGTTTAAAAGAATTGTAATGAAGGTTTCTTTATATTTCAAGGCAAGTTTTAACACAATCCTACTATTTGGATGATGGATTGAAACTTTCCAGTAATAAAGCGAATAAAGGTCATGAATTAGATTATGATATTTTTAAAAAAAAGAGTATATTATATTTTTTTGTGGTATCAGCATTTATGTGAGTGAAATTGTTTTGTTTGTATTGTTCATTCCATCATATCATAATGTACTACTAGTCTGGAAACTTTCTTCTTTCCTTTTTTCTTTGTCCTAGCCACTTTGGGGTCGGATCTCCTCATTCTTAAGAGCCAGGATGCTCTGTCCTGGCTTGTCGAGACATTTGTTTGGGCGCGCTCTACATCCTTGGTCACTATAGACCACCAGGTGTCTAATTGGTGTCCTCTACCTTTCCTCACATCAAGGCTAGGGCCTATTTCACAACATGGTCTTTGGGAAACTTTATTCATTAAATAAAGATAAACTTGAAATCTTACCATTGGCCTCAACGTGGACAGCCTTATCAGCAGCCACTCTGCCCGCATCATCCAGGACCACTCCGCAGCTTTGGAACAGGCGGCTCCGCAGCTTCATCTGCTTGTCACACTCACGGAACTCTTTGATCTCATCCTGCCGAGAAAAATATAAAGAACTAAAAATATATAATGTACATATAAGTTTTTCAACCAGGACTTTTAGTCCTTAAAATGAATGAATATAACAAACAAAGCCAATGAAAAGAATATTGTAGAACAGCATTTTGTAGCCAAAAAAACGCTGCATGTAATATGGTGACAATGGGACCAACTAAAAAGTATACCCTCCCTAACCAAAAAAGAATTTTCCAAATTGATGTACAATTCTCGGAGCCTACCTAGTGTGTAGTAGTAGTCGCAACACATACAACAATTTGTTTCAGCTAAATTGAGAACCTCCTTTTTTTTAAGTCTGAATGCTGTGAATTATTTCAATAAGAAATAATGTTCCCATTGGAATCAAATTCTTCTTCTTGGTTATGGAAACTTATGAGTTGACTTTTGAAAACTTATTGTAATGTAATTATCTAATAAGAGGAATAAGACATTATGAGGTTAATGTTTATATGATTAATAATCAAATCAAAGTAACTGATATTTACCTTCAATTCCTTAAGTCTGGTATGAGACCTACTTGAAAAACACTGCCTAACATGACTATCGGACCATCTCTCTTTTCCACGACCAGTTACTACAGGAGCAGAACCACCTGCTCGTATATTGCACACTTTGGGTTGGGGTGGCCGTTTAGGAAGTCTAACGTCTACTTTGGAAGCCGTGCGGTGAGGCGAAGTGGCAGGATCCAAAGACTTTATTGTCCGTCTCGGTTTCACTACAAACGTCCTTCTTGCAGGTACTTCGGGAGAATAATCATTCAAAACAACAGGCAGCTCACTGAAAACACTAGAAATAACGTTCGAACTAGACGGTTTCGCGCCAAGGGAAACAGATGACGGTATTTCGTGCCGCGTTACGTATGATTTTGAGCTTGAATTTGTACGCGAACGGTTGTGGAGCCGGGACATGACTCTATCGTATTTGGCAAGTCGCTTTTTATTTGATAAATCCATTGTAACAATGAAAATAACACTGAATCTAGTTTGTTTTGCCTCACTAACAACACAACTTATTCCACTTCAAATTTCCTTTTAGCAACGTTTAGCTGTTAAAAACTTGTTCCAGATTGTCATACAAAACCTGTCACAATGTTTCGACTTAGCAAAATCTTTTAAAATATTCCTCACAAGGAACAAGCTAACGTCAAATATGTTTTTTTAATTTATGAAGCATTACAGCTCGGGGTATAAGCTTCTTAGCCAATTTTTTATGGTGTGTCAATTCAAATATAAAAACTGAGCAAAAGAGATACATTTTGAAATTGACTTGTAGGTACCAAAACAAATAATGTCCCCTAAGGCTAGATTTGTCTTACATAAACAGGAATAACATTGAGCTTATTACAGAAGAAAAAGTTGGTTGTCCAGTGTTAAAATAATAAGCCACAAGAAAATTAATTGATAAAGACTAGGTCTAGGTGTTTCAGGACACATTCGCATATATCCATTTAAAGGACTGTTTTCTTTTATAATAATATGGTAGAACCATGTTTGTTGTACTTAAAAAAACCATGGTTCAAGCTTGATGTGTTTGTTATGAAACCATACAGCTTATTCCAAAATGTACACTTTATTTTAGTGATCTGGTTCAGAGTACATACCATGTTTCTGTGCGCACATAGCTGATGATGTACCTATCATGTTTGTAATATGAAATACAAAAACTTATATAAAGCAGAAAAAATAATTTTATTGCATAAATTTTATTATTCTTAATATCTATCTACTGGCAGTAACAATTATTTCTTATAAATGCATAATTTCCAAATTATAGACAACTACTTCCCAACAAGTTCGTTATGCTTCACTTCATATATACTTTTAGCCTGATTCTGGTACTCGTCACACAGGGCAGATATCTGTTTAGTAACATTAAACACCAGGTCTTCCGACACTCCTGTCTGCTTTTTAACCTTCTTAATAAAATCATTCTGTACATCTTTCAATGCGTCCCTACATTTAATGTACAATGCCTTGGCATTCTTAGCCAATGCTTCTCTATGTTCTTTTGTGACTTTGGGCACAGGAACGTAAACAGTAGTACCATCTTGCTGGGGATTCAAATTCAGCCCAGAATTCTGGATAGACTTCAAAGCATCTGGTATAGCTTGTGGAAAAGACGCAAAGTTTATAACAATTGTCTTAGGATTTTTCCTTACAATCTGGGCCAGTTCTTGTAATTCATAGTCTTTTCCCTCAAACTTCACCGACAGGGATTCTATAGACCCGGTTGTTGAGCGAAGCGACAGGTTCTTTGCGAAGTCGTCTTTCATTTTGTCCAAAGCGCCAACACATCGTTCCTTAATCTTGTCGACTGCTACTAACTCGGACATCATGACAGGGTCTATATTCACTTTAGCGCCTTTCCCTTTCTTATCCTTTCCTTTATCTTTCCCTTTGGCGTAGTTTCTAATTATAGTAAAGTTTGTGGGAATAGCGCATATTTCTTCGTTAACTTTTACAGCATGGTAATGAACTGGTTTGAGAGTATTTATTAAGGCCGGCAAAACTAGCCTTTGTAAGAAACGCGTTCCCATTGTTTCAAGTGCACAATTTAATGTAATTTCAAAATAAATTAATATGAACGAAATCAAGTAACCTCAAAGCAGAGTTATTTTGACAGCCGAGCTGAGAGGCTGAGGCTACTGACAGAATCAGCTGTTTGTGTTGTTTCGTCTTCGTAGACCTAAACCAAAAAATCTAAGAAAATTTAATTACCAAAAGTAGATAATGTATTAGGTACAATAGCGCGTTAAATATTTTTGTATTTCCTGAAAGAATAAAATTTCAAGATTTTACAAAGCCGACAAAATTTTGAACGTAGCAAAGTCTGTCAAAAATGACAAGTTTATCAAATGTCAAGGGGATTATGCGAAAATGTCTGTGATATTTCAAACATTAATAAATAGTGGAAAACTCTATTCATTCAATAAATCAATACGTGCTTCATTATCCTCTTGCAAATGTTTAGCAATAAGAAGATATTCAGGTACCTTAGTGTTCAGGATCTGAGAGTTAATTTGTTATGAATGCAAGTTTGAGGTTATGTGTTCATTTCAGATGTGCCGAAGAAATTTGTGTGTTTTGACGATGTTGTGGCTCAAAGACGAGCGGAGGCTAGGCGTAG